>VZRJ01007880.1:661825-704231 GCA_013397565.1 Ptilonorhynchus violaceus | reverse complement strand
GGTGGGCTGGAGGTGCAGAAGGAGCAGGGAGGCACCAAGAGACCCAAAGCTACCGAAGATTTTCTCTCCGTGGGGAAAGGAATGGCTGGGTGCGTGGTTTGCTGTTCGTGTGGGTGAGATCTGGTTCCCCCCTCTGGTCCTTTCAGGTCTGGAAGGTCATGGATGTGCACACCCGTACACACCTCTGCACACCCACAAAGGGCAGGAATTAAGGCACTGTGCAGCTCCATCTACATCATCTCCGTACTTCTGATAATGGCAAGGACAGGAATCTGCCTCAGAAACTTGGAATTGCCTTTGGCAAGCAAGAAAGTGTAGAATATTAATTAATCCATTATCTTGGAGTCAGTGGGAAAGGTGACCAGTGTGAGGTGATCAGACGAGGATGGTTTGTGCTGATGGACAAATAAAATGTTTTTTCTTTGGTTGTCTGATTGCAGGTTTGTCCCCGAAATTTCATAAATAACTGGGTTGATCAACCATAGCCAATCCTGTTCCCTCTGCATTCGTTCCTCAAATCCCAAGTCAGGCAACAGAGGATAAATAATCCCGAGCTCAGACACTCTCATGCCCACTCCTCTGAGGTTTTTTCCACTCTTCCCTTTTTCTTTTGCAGATGTTGACGAGTGCCAGGTCCACAACGGGGGCTGCCAGCACCGGTGTGTGAACACCCTGGGCTCGTATTACTGTGAGTGCCGGCCCGGCTTCCGCCTGCACACGGATGGCAGGACCTGCATCGGTGAGGCATGCTTGGAAATTCCTTGGGAATCTCTCATTCTTTGTAGCCTTTTTCCTACCAGTAGACACGTGGCAGTGTACAGAAAACACTTACCTTGGCTTCCCCACTGCCACCCCTCCTCTGTGCCCGGCGTGTGGGATGATGCTGATGGATCGTGTGTTCCTGTGTGTCCCTGTGTCTCCCCTCACGCGTTCCTGTCAATGGGTTCATAACATTTGCTGTTTTTCCGTCTGGTCACGTAGGACCAGGGCTGCTTTGCAATTCCTGAGTTTATTCTGGTTCGGGGGAAGTAACTCCCAGTGCTTTGCTGCCTCTGCTTTTGATTCAGGATGTATCAGATACAGCATTTTCAGAACAGACACGTAAATTAGATTATGGGAAGTTTTGAGTCAGGATTCATTTTGACCTCGGTATTTCCCCAGCCCAGGCTGTGGGCCCCAGGTGTGACAGACAAGTGACAATAAGCATGGCTGTGTGTGGAACTGTGGCCATAATAATCCAGAGCCTTCTTCCCTCGGTTGCTGGTCATGCATCCTCTTGGATGGTGCTTGTCCAAACATCACCAGGTTTGCCTCGCAGCTCATTTTGGGGCCAATTCCTTGAAATGTTGTCGTCTGCCTGCCCCAAACTGGAGGCTCAGAGTGGAACTCGGAGTCTGCCTCCAGCATCTGTGGCTGCTTTAATTAAACCACTTCTCCCTCACAGCTTCATTTGACACATTTTTCCATCCTTTAAGGGATATTTCCATGCCAATGGAAAGAATTCCCGGGCGATGGTGCTGCAGAGACCGTTTGCTGGGTTTTCTCGGAACGCAGTCACGCTCCAGAGTTTGCTGTGCGAGCCTGTGTGTTCCAGCTGGGAATGGTGATGTGAGCAGGAAAAATCCATCCAGGGAAGCTGTGCCCACCGTGCCCAGCTCTGCACAGACACACATCTGGCCACAGCTCCACTACACGACAATACCCAAACAAGAGCAGTGAGACTTAAGGTGCAGGCTCCCCGAGCGCCCCATATTTTGCTGGAAAAAACCATGAGGAAAAGGATGGCAAATAAGGGACACGGCCAACCCTCCCAGCCCGCTGCTCCGGCCCTGAACTCGAGCACTGGTGTCAGGGTGACGTGCTGCTGCCGTTCACATGTCAGTGTGCTGTGGTCTGTCATCTCCTAATTGCCTCTGGAATATGCTGCTCCCTTTTTTGTGGCGAGCAGCGATCCCGCCGCCTCTGCCTCAGGGAATAAAACATGGGACAAACTGAGAACAGGAGCTCTCGGCAGCGCCAGCCCCAGAAGGTGGAACAATTTTTGGGGAAAGTGTAAAATGGATCACTGTAGGGAGGAAGCTCTTCTTTAAGAGGAATTTCCATGCTTTTCTTGCACTCTCCAGGCTTTCTTGCTGGTGTGGCTGTGCGAGGCAGAGCATTCCCATGGGATCCAGGCAGGCAGGGCTGCCCCAGTCCTGCTGCCTGTGCCCCGCAAACCTGCTTTGCATTAAACTTGTGAGCAAGTATTTGCCATAATGTGCAGTGCTGGAATTCATCTGCTAAGAGTGAGGGGTCTCTGCTCATGAAATCTGATCCATAGGAGTGAGTGGGGCAGTTCCTGAAGCTCTGGGGAGTGGAGCCTGCAGAATCTGCAGTGAGTTCATGGTGCTGGTGCCCGTGGCATCCAGAGCACCCAGGAAAGTAAAGCAGACCAGGCAGGGCAAATAAAAACCTCTCACTGGGTAACTGTCCAATAGTGTTTCTAAATATCAACAGAGCAGGACCAAAAATGGGGCTTCCTCACTTCAGGACTGGTGGCTTTTGCTCTTTACATGTTTGTGCCTGTACATGTGTGTGTGTCACACCTTCACACAGCTCTGTACTAACCCATTAAATCAGTGAGGAGGGGTGGAACATCTTTTCCCTGTGAAAGCTCAGAACAGAGCACAGACTCAGAGGTGACTCCTCTGCTGCTGTTTGTGGCTCCCCTGTTGTACCCACAGACATCAGGTGCCTTCTGGTCCATTCTGAGGGACTGGGGGCAACTGATCAAAGCTGTTGTTTCTCTTCAAGTTGGGATGTCTTCTCCTTTTCTGGAGGGGTAAAAGATTCTGTGCTGCTAAAACACAAAATATTGCACTAAATACAAGGAATAGGCCAGGAATGAAGGGAACTGGAGACAGTGAGCCTCTCTCATCCATCCATCCATCCATCCATCCATCCATCCATCCATCCATCCATCCATCCAGGAGGCTCACAGCTCCACACTGGGACAAGCTCGGAGCTGGGCTGTGGAAAGGTGGTGGCAGTCCCAGCGACAGTATTCTGGAGGCAGAAGAGCCCTTTGCAGTGAAGTTTCTAGTTAAGGGCTGTCAAATCACAGATCTAATTCTTTAAATGTTTTCTGGTCCCCACAAAACCCACAAAGGCCCCGATGATGAATGGGCCGCACTGAGCTGGAGCTCCAGAGCTCCCCTGCAATCGCTGGCGAGGCCAAGGCAGCTTTCCAGGGTTCACTGGTACCTGGGGCTGGGACTCAGGAGAGCACAAAACCAGCTTAAAACCACCTTCCTGTGCCCTATTCTCCACCACTGCTGGTGCTGTGCAGCTCTGCTGTGCAGGATCCCTTTGTTGCGTCTTTGTTGTTCAGATCGCGGCTGAGCGGGAGGAAAGGAGCAGCCGCTTCCACTGCAAGTGAAACAGAACAAAGAGAGGCCTTGGGCGTCCTGAAATTACCTCTCTCTTTATCAGAACCACATGGGCAGGAGGCAGGAAGTTGACATCTCCAGGTCCTTCTCCGCTGCTTCAGCAGAGGGATGCAGGCCAGGCCGAGGAAAGGGGTCTAACGGGAGCCAATTGCTTTCGCTGGCCTGCGGAGCGGAGAGATGGTCTGGATTAACACACAACATGTTTCTGGAAGTTGTCTGAGGTTAGGATAAATCAGTTTGGGATTACATGATGGATCCCTATTTATATTAGGAGAACTTCAAATGAAGAAGTGTCAAGTGTAGCGGTGATATAGTGAACAGAGGGACCATGCCAGGAGGTTTGTGTGGGCTTGAACTGTGTGTGCAGGGAATCAGCATCCACGTGTGCTTGGTGAGGCTCATCATTTTGCAGACAGCTTGCACATTTTAGAGGACTTGACTTTTTCTTTGCCCAGTCACACATCTTTCAGGCATTTCTTAGAATCGAGGGGTTTGTGTGCTGCTGCAGAAGGAACATCCTGCTCAGTTCTGGTTACAGCTGCCCACAGTCACTCTTAGGGTGTCAGCTTGCTGCTTCGGGTGGCAAATCACTTGGATATGAAGGAAAGGTGAGAGAAAGGAGAGAGGAGAAGTCAGAAGGGCAGCTGGAGGGTGCAGAGATCAGATTATTAAATCAGCTCCTGAGTTAGTCTGCTACTGCACAGACCCGTGTGCAGCCAGGAGTAACAACATCCTTTTTGTCCCTCTTTATCCATTCCCCAGGCCTGAGAGGGTCAGAATCTGGGAGCAGCATCTTCCAGCAGCACTGCACTCCCCCCAGACAGCGGGGATGGAAGGAACGTCCCTCTCGCAGACACTGGGATATCATCTGTGGAAAATCTGTCTGAGCTGTAATTACAAAAATCTGGGCGATGTACAGGATGACACTGGATTTGGCAGCCTTGTCACAGAAATGTGAAGCTCGGCAAAGCATCTGGGAATGGAAATATTTTTAGAGTGGTTCTGTAAACAGAAAAAAACCCTGAGCAATAATTAAAACAAGGCCAGCAGAGAGGTCTGCTGGCTGTGACTCTGCGAGGAGCCAGCTAAGGAGAGCCAGCCTCACACGGCTTCTCTCTCCTGAAATCCTGCGTGGAAGAACCCAGACTTTGGGGTTTTTCAGTTGTCTTGTAGGAGTTTGCAAGGAGGCCATTATTTAGACTTCAAACTCATCTGAATAACTGCATCCTGGGAGGTTATTTTAGACGTAAGATGCATTGGCTTGTTCCATGTTGGCCCAGTACTTTTCCCAGATGAAGGAATGTTTTGGCAGGCATCAGCATTGTTTGACTTCTTTTTTTTTAAAAAAAAAAAAGCTCTCCAACAAGCACATTATTTATGGCTATTTTTGAATATATGTTATTAAACACTTTAATATATTGGAATATTTTTAAATGACCACCCATCTCTGCTAGAGCTTTAGTAGTGTAACTCTGACCCAGAGCTTTTCAGGAACGTTGAGTATTTCTGTTGTTTCCATCCAAATGGATTAAAGGAAACAATGTCAGCCCAGCTAACATAAACCCCGAGTTCTTGCTCCAGCCGTGTGTTGTGTATGGCAAAACTTCAGCCTTGTTAAGCTGCTTTTATTCCCCCAAACGTTGTTTAATTAATTTGAGGCATAAAATGAGAAGTTGGGGTTTTTTAATGTTTGAAATGAGAGCACTCCACAACTCTGAATTAAGGTGTATTTTTTGCAGGGGAACTGTGTGCAGAAAACAAGAAAATATATATTGTTTCCCTTATTTTCATTCTGAGCCAATTATTTATTTTCAATAATGTACAAGAGCAAGGGCCCAACTCACCTTGGGATTTGGGGACGTGTTACAAGCAGAGGCTTCTACTGGCCGCTGCTTTCCAGGCTCTCCTGCTTCCAAAGCTCCAGAGGCTGCAGAGGGCACCGCAATCACCTGAAGGATCAGCCTGGGGAGAGATGGTTTTCATTAGAGATATTTTTAGCTTTCCTGTAAGGTTCCTCAGAGCCAGCACGTTAGTTTCTTCTGGAGTTTGAAAAATAGGTCAGGAACGTGTGAGACCACAACTCATCGTTCTGTTCTGCTCATGGGAGCCAGGGCTGGGCTTCCATCCTGGGCTGGGCCAGGGTTGAGCCGTGTCCCACTGCTGCGGTGGGCAGTGGGTTGTGACACATTGGTGGCTCCTAAGAGACAGGACAGACTTTAAAGGCCAATTCCCCAATTCCCATAAGGGACACCTCTCTTTGGACAACCTCAGTGGATAAGGAGTAGGTGGGCTAGCTCAGGAGACATCCAATGGTCCAAGAGGGAGCTTTGACCACTTTGGAGGCATGTAATTATCCCATGATGGCTTATCTACCAGAGTCCATGAGTCCTGCTCCAGAAAGTCCTTCCCTGCTTTGTTTTCTAGCTCAAATTCCTCCTGGATCCAAGGTCAATGGTCCTGGAGAGCTGCAGTAAAAACAAGGAGGCAGACACATTCCTCTGGCTGGTTACAAGGTGCTCACATCCCAGTTAAACCTCCCGCTCCTCTGCTTGTCCTGCAGAGACATTCCAGATTACAGGAACAGGAGGGGGAGGAGGAGGCCGTTCCCAGGCTGATTAATGATAGCAGGCTTGTGAGGAGTCCACATGTTGGGTCACGGGCTCTGTTTTGTGCCGTAGCCCAGGCAAAACCTTCTGTTTTCTGACTGTTTGGAATCCTCCGGGCTCCTTGCGCAAGGCCACACAGAAACGCCGTGGCACGGCCAGGAACTCCAGTTGGGAAGCTCAATTCCCACTCCTGCCTGCACTTAGGATGAAATTTTTTTTTCTGCTGGTGGGTCTCTGTGTGCTCTGCTTGGGTGACACTGCTGGACACGGCATCAGAGAGCCCACGTGTCCCAGGTCCCACACAGAGAGCTCCTGGTCAGAGCCCTGAGCTGGGGTTGTTACACCTGGTCTAAGGATGGACACACAGGATGCATCTTAAAGCGTTTCTCCCTGAGTGTTCCCAGAACTGGCAGTACCTGCTGGGCCTTGCCCTGTGTAATCCGTGACTTTTGCACATCACGGAGCCAGAAACTCAGTTTTCCACATCACTTTGTTACAGGAAAACCTGAATATGCCCAAGCACAACTCTCTCAGCAGTAGTGGTTTAACTGTCGGTGGCACTGCACCTGCAGTGACTGTCCTGGAACAAAAGGATGGGAATTCGGGCAATAGCCCAGAAGCCTGGCTGCTGACACGGCGCCCTTCGGAGAGGGCGGATGCCTGGCAGGAAACCTGCTGGGTCCTGGCTTCCCTCCCATGTACTGCTGGACGGGACCTAGCCCAGACCCTGTGTCCTGGTCTCACCTTCCAGGAGAGTGCTGGGACCTCTCATGGTGGAAAAGAACAGTTTGAAGTTCTTACCCTACTCTTGAGCTGATCTTGCCTTGGAGGAACAGGGTCCCCACCTGGCACGGTGATGGGTGGCCTCTCCTGCACTGCCCACAGGCTTTTGCAGCAGCATCTGCCACTTAACACCCTCCTTGCTCATGAAGTTGGCCATGAACTTGTAGTTTTACCAGAGGCTGAATGCTCCTGAATCCGATTTTAAATTCTCACAAACCTCAAGTGTGTGCGATCCGCCCTGGTCCTGTGCAAGAGGTGCCCTTCGCTCCCCCAGGTGCTCTTTGCTCACGCAGGTGCCATCCTTTTGTGACAAACGTGTCCCTTTGCCTCGCAGCTCTGAACTCGTGTGCCCTGAACAACGGTGGCTGTGAGCACGACTGTGTGCAGGTGACCCTGGCCCAGCACCGCTGCCAGTGCCGGCACAACCACCAACTGCACGAGGACGGCAAGCGCTGCGTCCGTGAGTCCCGGGGCACGCCTGGGGGCTGGGCAGCCGCGGCTTCCCTCTGGGAGCTGCGGGGTAGGGATGCTCAGATGTCCAACAGATCAGACTGGGGGGTTTCCAGTAAAAACTCTGTGTGTTTTGTTGTCATGGACGTATCCTGCGACTTATTCCAAGGGATAGGAAGAGCTGGAGGACTGTAGCCAACAAAAATGAAACTGAAGGCGCAGGCTGCTGTGAGAGTGGGGGGACAGCAGAGTGGGGCAGCAGGATGGGATCCTCTCCCTCTCTGCCTGACCTGCTCCCAGCTCAGGAGGGGGGGAAGCTGAAGGGCACAAAGCACAATGTTGATCTCTTCATGCATAGCAGTTGGCATGCAAGAGGCAGGAGGAGGGAAGTCCTGGGCTGTGAAGTTGCTAAGGGAAAAGGAACAACTGGGATATTACAAAAACAGCAGTTGAGGTGGGGTTTGGAGCATCTGTCCAGGTCCTGGAGCAGGTCAGAGATTGGCAAACGTCTGGGTAGGAGCATTTGGAGCAAATTGCCAGCACTTGCTCTGTAATCTCTGCAGAGGGACGTGCCCCTGCCAAGCTGCTGCTGGAAGGGCTGTACTCAGCTTAGTGCCGGCCTTTTGCAGGATCTCACACCGTGTAAATCCTGCTGAACAGAGGGAGCAGTTAACGGAGCAGGAGCAGGGGGTTTCTGCCCGGTGCAGGACAGCCTTTCACAGCGTGCAGGCTTCTCTGCTGCTCGGTGCTCTGTTCTGCCACAGCCCACGAGAGGCAGGGTGTGGCGTGACCCGGGCTCTCTGCTGTGCCCCGCAGTGAGGAGCCCCTGCGCTGACAGGAACGGGGGCTGCATGCACCTCTGCCACAGCCACCGCGGCCGCGCCCGCTGCGACTGCCACCCCGGGTACCAGCTGGGCCCCGACAGCAAGGCCTGCGAGGGTGAGTGCCCTGCATGGTGGGGAACCACCGTGTCTCGTGGATGAGGGAGAGCTCAGCGTGCACGGAGCGGAGGGATGCACACGCCTGCCTGTGGAGGGCTCGGTTGGTGTCTGTGCGAGAGCCCTGCTCTGTAACTACAGGAGAGGTTTAGGCTGCACATTAGGAAGAAGTTCTTCCCAGAAAGGGTGATCAGGCATTGGAGTGGGCTGCCCAGGGAGGTGGTGGAGTCCCCATCCTTGGAGGTGTTTAAGAAAAGACTCAGTGCCATGGTCTGGTTGACAAGGTGCTGTTTGGTCCTAGGTTGGATTTGATTATCTCAGAGGTCTTTTCCAACCTAGTTGATTTTGTGATTCTGTGAACACCCCACTTTCATGTGATCCAATCTCCTGGGAAGCTTTACAGCAAGTCCAAACCCTTAACTCCGTGTGTTTGTTGGTCTGGACCCCAGTGAAGGGTTCAGGGTGCGAGAAACCAGTGCAAAACTCCAAGATCGTAACAATAATCCCTTTGGAAGGATGTTTAAGGCTCAGCCCGCTTAGCTGATTGTTTGCTCCCTCTCCCAGATGTGAACGAGTGCCTGACAGGACTGGCCATGTGTGCACACCAGTGTCTCAACACCCGTGGCTCCTTCAAGTGCACCTGTAACCCGGGCTACGAGCTGGGGGCGGATGGCAAGCGATGCTACCGTGAGTACCATGGGCAGAGCCCACTCAGTAGGACAGGGCATACCTGGGCTTCTGCAGGCATGTGTTTGTCACTGCCCTCTGGGAACTGACAGGGCCAAGCCATGGCAATCTCTGCTGAAGGATTGAACAAGCAGGTTTGGGGCTGTTTACTCCCCCACCAGGATAAAAAACTCGGTCTGATCTTTAAAGTCACCACGAAGCTACTTTAGCTGGTTTAGGCAATTGATTTGGAGCCATTTGGCTTCAAAATAAGCCAAGATCTGCTCTTGGAGACTTGGTTGGACAAGCTCAGTCAGCTGCAGATGTGTCATTGAAGGAGGAGCTGAGCCAGTGAAGGGATCACATCTGCTCCCATCAAGGACAGAAATAAACACTGTGATGCAAGAGGGAGCCGGACGGTCCGTGCAGCTTTGTGCAGCTGGTGCACCCCAGCGGGGCCAGGCTGAACCAGAGCTCTCAGCCCCTCACCGATGACAGCCACCGTGGCAGTCCCACTGCTGGCAGCTGGTGTTTCTGGGAGCTGGGATGCTCCTCTGTGCAGCTGCTGGAGCTTGCCAAGGGTACGAGGGAAAGGCTTTGCAGGCCATAAACAGGTATTGAAAGGCATCAAACAGAGCAATGTGAGCAACCAGGCTGATGACATGGGATTTAAAAGTCTGAGCATGTACACAACTTTCTTCCTGGGGACACAGCTAATCTCACACTGTGAGCATTGACACTGCCCTGGGGTCAACAAAGCAGCCTTTCTGCATGAAAAGTGCTTCTCCCTGCCCTCCCAGCACACTTCTTGTAAGCAAAACCCTTTTGTGCTGCTTTAATAAGGAAAGGAAAGAGAGGGATGACAATCATGTTGTGAAATCCGAAATAAAGTTTCCACTGTGGCACAGCTTTTGCTTTTGACAAGCACAGATCCATTGGGAAGCATCAAGCTCCCTTTCTTTCATCCTCCTTGGGTCTGAGCGCATGAAAATCTCAGTGTACTTGAAGGCAGAAATTGTTTTCCTGAGGTTCAGGACTGAGTCAAAGCTCCATGAAACAAGTTCCTTTTAGTTTAAGAAAGCTTAATTAACTAGACAAGTTTACAGAAACCTTGCCAAGCTCGATGATCTATGGCTGCAATTGATGTTTGCGCCGACCACTTTTGACATGTCAGGAACTAACGATTCTCGCTGTAGGCATCTGGATGTTTCCCTACTTAGCTGTGTTCTGCTGCTCCCATTTCTCCCTGGCACCAGGACAGCTCTGCTCTGAGGCTGAGCCAACTTTTGGTTGGCAGCACACGCTGCTGCTTGGCAGGAGCGGGAGCAGTTTCATCCATAGCCTGTTCATCCCAGAGATTGTCCAGAGCCTGCTCCGCAGCTCCGTCCCTAAGAGGCTGTGTGAGATCCAGAGGTTTCTTTTTATACCCCACTTCCCAGCCCAGCAGTGGCCTCTGTGCAGAGCTATTTCCATCCTTTCCCACTGCAGATCCCCCTCCTCAGCAGGGATGCAGTGCCAGGAGCTGGCGGGAGCATGGCACCGAGGGCAGGCAGGGGCCAGTGGTGTGTGCAGTTGTGTCCCGCAGGATCCTAACCAGGCTGCCTTTTCCAGGGATAGAGATGGAGATTGTGAACAGCTGTGAAGCCAACAATGGGGGCTGTTCCCACATGTGCCACCACACCAGCTCTGGCCCAGTCTGTACCTGTAACTTTGGCTTTCGGCTGGAAGAGGACCAGAAGTCGTGCACTGGTAAGGCATGGGAAAGGACCAGACCTTGATTTACAAGCACATCTCGGGTCATGAGATCCCTCTTGGGATCTTGGGTCAAGATCCCTCCTGGCTACTGTGTATGTGCACCACAAACAGGCCAAGGAGGAGAGAAACACATACAAAGTGAGAGGAGGTAAAACATTGCTCTGCTCGAAGACATCCCCAAACCTCCCCTCAGGATATACTTGGACAGCAATTATGACTTCCAAACTAATTAGTTTTTCCCTGATGAAACTGCCTTAAGCAGGAGTCTGTTACAGCTGGAATCACCCTGCTTGTAAGGACACGAAACCCGTAACCACAATATCCAACTGGGAATCACAGTGGACTTCCACAGGCCTGGAGGACTCAGGATTCCTCCCTCCATGGGGAGGATGATCTGTGAACACAAAGCTCCCTGATTTCGAGAGGAACTCAAGAATGGTGGCTCAGCATTTGGCAGCAGATCAGTGAAAGCTCACCAGGACTAGCCAGGGAGCAGTTTAACAGTTCCTGTCACCACGGTACAGTGCATTAACGCCCTTTGTTTCCCATTTAGATATCAATGAGTGTGACACTGGTTCTCACTGTTGTCAGCAAGACTGTTTCAATTACCCTGGGGGCTACGAGTGCTCCTGCCACGCCGGGTACAGGCTCAGCACGGACGGCTGTGGGTGTGACGGTGAGTGCAAACCCCTCTGGGCAGAGCTGCAGGGACACACGGGGCACAGGTCCCTCTAATTTCCCTGTTGTCACTCTCCTCGGTTTGCTTAGGGTTGGGCAGCTCAGCTGTTCTAAACCCTACACTAAGCCCAGCACAACTCGAGAAGGGCAGCGGGGCTTTTGGACACGCCGAGTTCGGGTCAGGATAACTCAGAGTGAGCTGGCCCAGGACTGACCCCCTTAACTCACAAAAGCAATTTGATGTTCAACCCCAGAGGCCAACACTGCCCATCACTTTCACCTAAGGGATAAAGACAAATAACTGTCTGTAGAAAACACAGCCAAGATGGTGACTAATGAAGCTTTTAATTAAAAGAACAAGAAATCGTGCTACCTGGTTGTGAACAGCCAGGCATTTCTACCAGTTTCTCCCAGCTCATACCAGTTTTCCTGCCAGCCTTCTGATGAGTCGCCTTCTCAGCAGAAAGAATGTGGGGAAAAATCCCCTTAATAAGAGTTGTTCTCACTTCCAAAGCTCTCAACATTTCGCAGGTGAAGAGCCAAACTCACCCACCTGTTGTACACAATTAATGATGGATGGGAACTGAAGCCCAGCACATTTTATGTGAAACCCAGGTATCCTTAATCCCTGAAGTGGTTTCACTCCATTTTTAGAGCCCATGGCTTCACATATTTAGCAGAGAGGATGCCACCAGCCTGTCACTGCTGCATGGCCAGGCATGTCCGGGCCCCCTGTCCCTGCTCCTGTTCCACCGGAGTATCCCATGTTTCGTAGATGTGGATGAGTGCTCTGCAAACAACGGGGGGTGTGAACACACGTGCCAGAACCAGCCCGGGTCGTTCCAGTGCGGCTGCGAGATTGGGCACAAACTGGACGAAGACAGAAGGAGCTGCATCCGTAAGTGCCTCATCCGAGCTGCCTCTGGCCGGGCAGTGGGTCCCCCCCTCTGCCTCCTGTCCGAGCCAGGACCTCATGGACTGGAGCTCCTCAGCCCTGCACCTTTTGCAGCTCCTTCACCGCACCTGAGCAGCGGCAGAGCCTCACCCAGCACTGGAGAGCTTTCCCAGGCAGGAGCAGTCCTGCTTCAGCCTCACTCACAGCACTGGCCAAGGAAGTGCAGGGAGTTGTGGCACAGCTACACTAAAGCAGCTGCACAGCCTGCAGAGATGGCTCCACGTTAACCAAAGAGCCAGAGCCCCTTCCACAGCCACCAGCCTCTACAGCTTTTCCTTACAAGAAATAACAGATTATTTATTTTTAAGCAGTAGCATCTTTATCTCACCACCAATCACACTGTTACCCAACACACTCCCTTTGGTGGGCAGCCAGAACCCCCCCACTCCATTCAATACCCTCAGCAGTGTTGCCCAGGTTCCTGGAGAGGCTTTCCAAAGTTTGGACCCAGGAGAGCAGCACTGGGTGCCTCCTTGCTCCAGTAAATTATCTGAGCATCCTCCATGAGGCTTTTATAGGCTCTGCAGCCCCTGCTCTGGCTCCCCAGTGTGTCCCTGCTCAGCTCTGCGGGGAAGGAGACCTGTTCCTGTACCTCACCTTCCCAAGGGGTCATGAAGCTGAAATGCATCACTTAATTTTTTTAGCCAGGCAGTCTGGTTTAATTTTCCAGAAAAAAAAATTACTTACCTGAGAACTGAGAGAAGCTGGGGACAAAGGTGCTGGGGGCAGTGGGGGCTCAGCACCCTAAGAAGCCAGAGCTGTGTGTCAAGGTTGGGATCAAAGCTTCTCCCGGAGATCTGGAGGTCAGGTAGCTGGCCTGGGCCCCCTCTAGCCAAAAATACCCTGAACAAACAACTTGAAAATTTTAGAGGTGTCAGAGCGAAGTCAGTGCTGCCAACCTGAGAGCCACGTTCACCTGCACAGACAGTTCTGGCTTCCCTTTGCTATCGCAGGGGTCCTGTCCCACTGTTCACCCCCAGAGACCTCGTCTCCTGTCCCACTGTGACACTGTCCCCTCTGTCCCTGCCTGCCCAGCCACAGAGGACACGGTGGAGGCTCTGGACGGCCGGCGCCCCGTCATCCGCCCCATCCCTCACGTCGCCATCCTGCGGGACGAGTTCACCCAGCTCTTCAACGACGACTACGAGGAAGAGGAGGAAGAGGTGGAAGCAAGAGGGGAGCACACGCTTTCGGAGAAATTCGGTGGGCATTTCGCAGCAGCGGTCAGTGCCATCCTTTGCTCGGAACTCGTCAGGAATAACGGTGCACGCTGCGTTTATTTGCTTGCTGAACACACCCGCAGGACCCGTCGAGTGCCTTTTCTGCGCTCAGCTCTGCTGCGGCCGGAACGCGGGGGTTTCTCTGCTCGAGCTCCCCGGGGTGCCGGGGCAGGCTCGGCGCGGTCCTCACCCGCGGTGCTCTCGTTGCAGTCTGCCTGGAGCACACGTTCGGCCCCGACTGCAGCCTGACCTGCGACGACTGCCGGAACGGAGCGCCCTGCAACGCCGAGGGCAGCGGCTGCCTGTGCCCGGCCGGCTGGACGGGCGCGCTGTGCAACCAGAGTGAGTGCTGCCGCGGGGTCAGCGGCCGGAGCGCTCCGTCCTCGTCCCCGTCCTCCTCCTGCCTGGTCTCTCAGCGTGTGGGCAGGGATTTGCCATCACCGGATAAATGGCTGTTCTGCCGTCTCCGGTGCCACTCTCAGATGTCCCAGATGTGCTTCTCTGAAGCCTGGAAGTGTTTCCCGTGGGATGCCCTACACTGGTCCCTTTGGAGCTGTTCACTGACAGCACCTTTCAACCCTCTTTTTGAACCGTCCCTGCTCCATCTGACTCCTTCCACCACTGGGTCTTGTGTGGAAAAACATTATTTTAGAAAGGAAAAGGTGGTAGAAGGGACTGTTCCCCCACAAAACAGTGCTCCAGGGGTTGTGCCTTGTCTTTGCACTGAAAGACCTTTGCAGTCCCTGTTCACTGCTCAGTGATGACTGAGGGCAGACATCTCTATTTCGTGGGACATTCGGTGGCAGACACAGGAAAGAATGTCAAACCCACAAATTCCATGGTAAATTTCCATGGAAACCTTGGAGGTATTTTCCACCCAAAGCACTGCAAAGCTGTGACAGCAGTAGTTACCCAAAGTACCCAAAGGAGGTGTCACTGCTGGGGGTGCTCATTTCTCGCTCACAAAGGGTTAAAATTTGGGAGACATAATCTAAAAACCAGAAAGAGGGAGACAATCAGAGATTCAGACAAAAGGACTTCAGTCACATGTTGGGAGCATATGGGAGCTATTACTGAAGGAGGAGAGCGAAGCAGAATGTAAATGAACGCAAGACATACCCTGACCTTTTCTTTCTGTAGGAAGGAGGTGATTGAGGGGGACAGAGAGAAAACAGGAAGGTAAAATTAAAATAAACAATGCAGAATTGCTCTGTTGTCCCAGGGTGGCATTTCCTCTGCTCCTCTGCTCGTAGGGACAAGGCACGTGCTGCCGGGCAGCTGCTGGCCAGAGCACTCTGCTGACACAGCCTGCCTGCCATGTGCTTCCAATATCGACATCTTTAGCATAACAGAGAAAAAACAATAATTTTATTCACTTAATAGTGCAAATATCCCTGTGGCTTTTCAGCAGGAGTAGCCTCATGGGTTACTTTCTCACGGAGGAAAGCCTTGACCTCTGGGAGCCCTGTGGGTGGGTTATTTCTGTCCCAACCAGCAGTTACTGGTCACAGTGAGTGCAGAGCTGAGGGGTGCCCTGGAGCACCACCGAGAGTGGCAGCAAGTGACATCCCCTGTGACGCTGCACAGGGCCAGCTGATTTTGAGCTGGTGCAGGGGAATCTGATCGCTCTGACCCTGCCTACATCCCTCGCCTCGGAGCATCCTGGCCTCGCACAGCTCTGGTCTGGTGTGTTTTTCTGCTGCAATTGAAATGACCTGCTGGAATTGGCTCATCTTCCCAGGAAATCTCTCTCTGTTACTAGGGTGCCCTAAGGGCTTTTTCGGGAAGCACTGCAGGAAAAAGTGTAACTGTGCCAACCGGGGTCACTGCCATCGGATTTACGGAGCCTGTCTGTGCGATCCCGGCTTGTACGGCCGCTACTGCCACTTGGGTACGCTCATCCTCCTCGTCCTCGGATTCCAGCCTTTCTGGGCACCGGCCCCGGGAAGGAGGTTCCTGCCCCTCGCCCTGGGTCACTGACCAGCTTTTCCCTGTGCCTGCAGCGTGCCCCAGGTGGTCGTTCGGGGCCGGCTGCTCGGAGGAGTGTCAGTGCCTGCAGCACAACTCGCGGGACTGCGACCCCAGGGACGGCTCCTGCCGCTGCAAACCCGGCTACCGCGGGCAGCGCTGCGAGAGCAGTGAGTGAATCGCACCGGCACACCGGCACACAGACACAGAGTCACACAGCCACAGTGTCACACAGTCACAGTGTCACACAGTCACAGTGTCACACAGTCACAGTGTCACACAGTCACACAGTCACAGTGTCACACAGCCACAGTGTCACACAGTCACAGTGTCACACAGTCACACAGTCACACAGTCACAGAGTCACAGTGTCACACAGCCACAGTGTCACACAGTCACAGTGTCACACAGTCACACAGCCACAGTGTCACACAGTCACAGTGTCACACAGTCACAGTGTCACACAGTCACACAGTCACACAGCCACAGTGTCACACAGTCACACAGCCACAGTGTCACACAGTCACACAGTCACTGAGGTGTGGCCTCACCAGTGCCAAGTACAGGGGAAAAATCACTTCCCTGGTCCTGCTGGCCACACTATTCCTGATCCAGGCCAGGAGGCCCCTGGCCTTCTTGGCCACCTGAGCACACCTGGCTGATGTCCAGCTGCTGTCCATCAGTCCCCCCAGGTCCCTTTCTGCCTGGCTTCTGTCCAGCCACTCTGCCCCAACCTGCAGTGCTGCAGGGGTTGTTGTGACCAAAGTACTGGACCTGGCATTTGGTCTTGTTAAACCTCATATCCTTGGATTTGGCCCCTGGATCCAGCCTGTCCAGGTCCCTCTGCAGAGCCCTCCTACCCTCCAGCAGATCCACACTCACACCCGACTTGGTGTCATCTGGCGTCGTTCTGTTCCCACGAACCATCCCCAGAGCATCCCCTTTTCTCCTCCCGTGGGGCCTCTTTTCCCCACATTAATTTTCTGTGGGAAAAGCTCTGCTCACTTTGCGCCCTCCCAGACTGTCCCACCTCTTCCTCACGCTTGGCCACATTCAGTTGTCAGCGGGAGCAGGACCTGTGTGGTGGGTGGGACCTGTAGCTGTGGGTGGTGGAGCCGGGGAGGGTGGGCTCTGCCAGGGGCAAGGACTAATTTCAGACCTTTTCTCTCCAATTACGGCTGTTCGCAGGCTGTGACCCTGGCTATTACGGGGAGGGCTGCAGCAAGAAGTGTAGCTGCTCTGCAGGAGTGTCGTGTGACCCTGTCACCGGGGAGTGCCAGAAGGAGTGTCCCCCCGGCTACCACGGGGAGCACTGCGACCAAGGTAAGGCAGGGCTGTGCAGGGCAGCTCTGCGGGTGCTGGAAACTCACCTTTCCTCACACTTTTCCTTCACAAAATTACATGAAAGCAATTCCAGAATCCCCCAAGAGTCCCAGCCCACTGCAGATGGTCTGATGAGTGACCAGCTGAGGCTTTAGGGACACGGGAGCTGCCATCCACAGGTCTCTGTGAGGTGCTGCCGTCTCTTTTAAGTGTGGGAGTGAATTCCTCACACAAAACGAGCCTGATTCAGAAAAGGAGAACAAGTTCTCACATTATCCTGCCACTGGACATCTCTGTGCTGGTAGATGACGGTGATAGGGATCTAATTAACTTTCCCTGGCCTTGACGTCTTCTCGCTTCCAGGCAATCCCTGCCCAGCACAACAGCATCACATATTCTGCTCTGCTCTGTATTCCATGTTGAAACTCTGTTTCATCTGCAAGTACAAAAGAGTATTTTACATTTAATTTACATGAGAATTTAAACTTCTGCCTGTGTATGAACCTCCTAGAGCAGTTTTGTGCTCTTCCCATGAAGGGCCAGTTCCCAGGATGGTGGCAGAACTGCCCAGCTCTGTGTGTGTCTAACTGTGTCCCACACTCAGGCTCTGAGGGTGCACATTTCAAGATCCTGGGGGTGGCTGGTGTGTCAGAGAGCTTCACTTTGGTCAGACAAAGGTGCTTTGAGAGAACCTAAAGGCAGTGAGTCATTGGCACGAGGTGATTACAAAATATGAACACAGTGCTCGGAAAAGAATAACTTCTGCCAACCGCAGAGCTGAGCGGCGACTGAAAAATCAACCTACCCCTGCTCTTGTGAGAGTGGGTCCTCCTGAATCCACTTCAGCTGGTTGGGTCCTACAGAAAATGCAAAAAGTTGGACACTTGAAGTCCACACTTGAAGAGAAACTGCAGTAGGAAAAGACACTGCATGGAGAGGCTGGTGGTGGCCGGTGTCTGGATTTGGACTGGAGCACCCCTGGAGTTTGTGCACTAACTGATGTTTAGCCAAGCACTGCATCACCCCAGCCTAGAAGTTACAACCATCAACCTCATTAATCTGCCAGCACAGGGTCGTGGTGCAGAGCCCCATCTCTGAGATGCTGGTCAGAACAAGAGCTGCAGACAGTCCCAAAAATCCCGATGCAAGTGCTACCAGAGCTCCATAGTGCTGGCAGGAGAGATGGGAGCAGCTCCTGCAGGGCTGTGCCCCCTGGCAGGGTCTGACAGCCCTGAGCCCCCTGTGGGGGGATGCTGTGGCCCCTGGAGCCCCCGGCGCCTCGTCGGGCTGGGTGCTCCCACTCAGGATATTTTTAAAAAGGGTAAGAAAGGAGCTGAAGGCTGTAGGGGGGAGTCACAGGAAATAACACAAATATTTGTATAGAAATAGTAGGCTCTTGGCTGTTGTTCGGATCTGGAAATTATTAAAGGGTGAAGACAAACATCTGCCATCAATTAGCAAAGAGGAGGAATAACAAAAACCTCCACTGTGTCACTGGAAATGGAGGCGCTGGGTTTCTCCGCGGTTTGTCAGTGCCGGTGTGTTCATCTCTGCTGAAGCTTTACAGAACATTGGCTTTGGTGAGCGTGGAGCTCTTGTGGGGGACTCAGAGAGGATTTAAGGATCTTTGGGTCTGGAGCCTTCAGTCTGCATGTTGTTAGCTGGCTGCTAAATTGTGGCAGGGGGTGCAAAGATCAAACCGAGCTGGTATTGGCAGAACCACGCTGGCATGCAGTGCAGAGGGAAGGAAAAGTGCTTATTCCTCCTGTGGATGAGGATGCTCCTTCTTTCCTGCTTTCCATCTGTGTCCTGCTGCAAACCTGGCTGCTTCCTAAAGTCCTGGTGCTCAGATCCTGGAGGCATTCAGCCAGGGAGGTAAAAACCCTCATGGCATCTGAGAAAAGGCAAGGGGTGGTTTCGTGTGGGGCTGTGACCCCTGTGTTCTGCACCCCAGCCCAGAGACATCCTTGTCCAATGACTGGAGACCAGTCTGGCCTCAGCTGTTAGGGATGTGAGTGGTTGCTCTTGGATGAAGAAATATGTATTGAAAGAACACACAACAAGAGAGAAGTGACAGAGAGACAAACCAGGGCGGTGGTGGCGATGCTGGAGGTGACCAGTGGGGCTCACGGAGTGGTCACACCCAGGCTCACAGAATCCTCAAGGCTCCAAGATCACCAAGTCCAACCCTTGACCAAACACCACCCTGCCCACTAAATCACGAGCACAGCCTTCCCTGGCAGCGTGGGAACCTCTCACGGCTGGGACAGTGGGAACCTCTCACAGCCCCAGAGGCTCCTTTGGGCTGCAGGGCCGGCTTCGTAAAATGCTCTGGGGCATCCTGGGGGGGAAGTTCTCACCCTGCTGTTCTCCCACAGAGTGCCCTGAGGGGATGTTTGGGCCAGGCTGCCGGCGGCCCTGTGCCTGTGGAGGAGCGTCCTGTGACCGGAGCACGGGGCAGTGCCACTGCCCACCCGGCTGGATGGGCCACGACTGTGCCCAAGGTGAGCACAGGCAGCAGAGCAAATCCTCAGGGGTTTAGGTGCAGAGGGAGAGATTTGGGTGTAGTGGGAGGGATTTGGGTGTAGCGCCGTTACTTCACTTTTGCTAAAATTCATTTAAAAACACCCGGTGCAATCAGAATCATCTTCGTGGAAAATGAGAAAAATTGCAGCTTTTGATGGTGAGTCTTAAACACCAGCCCTGCTCTGCTGTCGAGGCTGAGGGAAGCACAAGTAAACACACATGATGAAAAGATGAAGATGCTTTTAGTTGTTGCAGTCCTTAATGCAGGAGAGGAACCTTTCTTTATCAATTCATGTTTTCAGTTGCCTTCACCAGATTACTCTTTAACTGCTGGAAAACTACAGAACCGAAATGAAAAGCTTTTGCATGATGATGCAGTATTACAGCAGCTGGAAGGTATTAGTCACATAGAGATGTCCTGCTCCTAAGAGTTTGGCTGAGCAATAAAACTACGTGTGCACAGTGCTTACCATACATTTCGAGCTGCCTTTTTTCCAGGCCCTGGAGCAGCTCAGGAGCAGTTGGAGAAGGACTCCTGACGTGGTTTTAGCAGTTCTTAGCCTTTTGCTCCTCCTTAGCGGCTCACAGCATGTCTCAGAGCACTGACTGATGTGCTGTCCATGGTGTGACGGCAGCTGTGGGTTCCCTGTGCCAGCAACACCATTTCCCACCGAGGAGCCCTTGGAGCTCCCCGCAAGTGGATGCAAATCCAAAATTGGCATGAAAATCCTGGAGTGAGCTCAGAATAGCACTTAGGGAGGGCTCACACGCTGCTTGTGGAACAAGCACGGCCACGCTGTGCTCGCTGGTAGCCACGTGTTGCCGAACAAAAGTCCACGTCTTGCATGAGCACAGAAATGATGGAGAAAGGCAACCCAAAAGGTCAGACATGTCCCTCTGATCCCGGTGCTGTGTCTTCTCTGTCCGCTCACGCTCCAGCTTGCCCCGGGGGTCTGTGGGGACCAGGCTGCCAGGAGATCTGCCCTGACTGTGCCAACAACGCCAGCTGTGACCCCGCCACGGGAGCCTGTGTGTGCCCAGCTGGCTACACCGGCCAGCGCTGCCAGGACGGTGAGTGCGGGCTGGGGCGGGGGCCTCTGCTGGAATGTCCATCTCCAGCTGGAATGGAGAGTGTTTCAGTTGACCTGGAGCACCTGCTCCAGCGAGTGGAGCATCCAGAGACCGACCAGGCACTGCCACACTCAGCAGAGTGGGCTGAGCACCGTGTGCATTTCTGTTCCCTCACTCACTGGGGCGCTGGCTGGGGACTTTAAAGTCCCTTCAGTCCCATCTCCACAGTGGTAACTTCTGCAGCAGCAGAAAGGGGGGAAAATGCTGAGTCCCTCATCCTGTTCAGCCCAGAGCTGCTCAGCCCCCACGCTCGCAGTGTCGGAGCTGTGTCAGAGCTGTGTCAGAGCTGTGTCACTGCTCACGGCTCTGCCCAGGGACACGGATCCAGCAGCCACCTGCAGTCACTCCTGTTTCCCTTGGCAGTGTGTCCGCCCGGCTGGTTCGGCCCCGACTGCCAGCTGAGCTGCAGCTGCGGGAACGAGGGCCACTGCCACGCGGTGACCGGGACGTGCAGCTGCCCGCCCGGCCGGACGGGGCACCGCTGCCAGCGAGGTACGGCGCCCGCGCTCGGTCACCCTCACACCTGTGCCCAGCTGCGCCGCCGTCGCTCCGCTCTCATCTCCCTGCTGTGCCTCTGCCAGGGAAATGTCCCTGAAATCCTTTTGGTTCCTCTGCTCTGCCTGTGGTGGGTGCCACTGGCCTTTCTGCAGCCGCGTTTGTGCCCGGGGGACATGGTGACCGCTGGCGAAGGCAGCGCTGTGCCCACGCCGTGCTCTGGGTACCCGCCGGTGATGGGCTGCTCCTGTGTCTTCCAGCCTGTGACATGGGGCGCTGGGGCCCTGACTGCGCCCACGCCTGCAACTGCAGCAACAGCGACGGCAGCTGCAGCGCCGAGACCGGGCAGTGCCTGTGCGAGGCCGGGTACACGGGCGCCCGCTGCGAGCAGAGTGAGTGCTGCCCGTGCCCTGGGTGCCCCTACACCCAGCCAGCTGCTGCACACCTTCCAGGGCAAGGCATCGGTCCAGCCCAGTCCCCTTGCCCCGGCTGTGGTGCCGATCCTGTCCCCAGGGTGGTTGGGTGACTTGGGGACACGAAGAGGCAGATTAGAACCCACTGGTCCTTATAAAAAAAGCAGCTGCCAGATATTTTTATTCCACTCAGAGTCTGAGCCCCTGCCTTAGGATAGCTTCCCTGGGACCCTGGAAAGGACAGGCTCCTCAGTTTCATTTCTTTCAGAGTGCCCGGAAGGGTGGTTTGGGCCGAGCTGTCGGCACCAGTGTCAGTGTGACAACGGAGCCACCTGTGACCACGTCAGCGGGGCCTGCACCTGCAGCCCGGGCTGGCGAGGAACCTTCTGTGAGCACGGTGAGTACCTGCGGACCACGGCTCCATCCCAGAGGGTTGGTGCTCCCTGTCTGACTTTGCTGTCCCTTTACAACGAAGAGAATCCCTCAGGATGGTCACGGGGAGAACAACATGTCTGCAAGCTGCTGTCTCTGGTTTTAGTTCAGGAGGGAAAAGGTCTAGAAAAAACCCCAAAAAACTGTCACAATGCACAATGTAAAAAAGGAGGGGATGCAGTGGTTGCACAGCTGCCGTGCTCACCCGTGTGTGTACACGTTGCACACAGGGTCTTGGAGCAGCCTCTTGAAGGGATCCCAGGATGCAGGGATCCAGCTCCCCCAGCAGCCTCTCAGTGATCAGGAACCTCAAGCCATCACTCTCCTGATCCACCACTGCCCTCTCCTGTACCTGGAGTGTCCACAGTGGACTCACATTCAATATCTGCTGCCCTGCTGGGGGGAGCCCTTAACAGTGACTGTCACACTGGTGCATCCTTATATCGGCCACAAAGGCCACCAAGAGGCACCTTTTCCCACTGGGAGGTCTCCAGCTCTGTAGGCATTTTGTGTGGATTTCTCCTTTGTTTTCCACAGCCTGCCCCGATGGATTTTATGGACTGGAGTGCCGGCAAGCCTGTGACTGCCTGAATGGTGCCCACTGCGACCCTGTGACGGGCCAGTGCCAGTGTCCCCCTGGCTGGACTGGCCCCCACTGTGGCCAGGGTAGGTGTCTGTGGCTGGGTGCCCATCCTGTGCCGAGGTGGGAGGCAGCAAGGCAGAGCTGCCCTCCATGGGCACTCTGGATCCAGCGCTGTCTCTCTGCTGCCAGGTCATAGGAACTGGAGGTCTGGGATTTCCATTCCCTATTTGTGATTTTCTCTGTGTGGAAGTTAACTGGGCATGGTAGAGAAGTATTTGGATTCAGACTGGGGGGCTTTGCCTGAGCATGTTGTGGTTGGATGCAATGAGGGCTTGGGCATCCAGCAAAACTTCCAAATAGATAAAAGGATGTGACTGATGATAACAGTGCCTGTGTTCGGATGTCAGAGCCTGTAGAACACATTATTTCCCTTTAGCACCTCAAAACCACCTCACACAGCAGCCATGCACCGGTGCCAGGTCCTCTCCCAGCCCCTGGCATGGTTGGTAGGAGCCTGGCTGCTGTAATTCCCACCCGCTGCCCAACATCCCTGCCTGCTCTGCTCCCCCTCAGCGTGCCAGGAGAACAGGTACGGCCAGAACTGCAGCCAGACCTGCCAATGCTTCAACAACGCCTCCTGCAGCCACATCAGCGGCCGCTGCCTCTGCTCGGAGGGGTGGACGGGACCCACGTGCCAGCAAGGTAACGCTTCCCAGCCCAGCCTGCTTCCCCTGCCAGCACGGGAAGGAATGCCATTCCTCGGGGTGGGTGGAACGCTGCTGCCTCTTACCTGAGCAGGTGCAATACCAAATGTGGTTTCGGTGGCAGCTGAGCAGCCTCAGGGGGCCATCGGCTCCTCTCCCCGCAGCAATATCGGTGTTGGTCTGTATCAGACCATCCCGTGGCTCTGGCAGCTGCCTCAGCCTGGCACGAGCCTCTGGAGCTGCGTCCTGACCGGGGTGTTTGTCCCGCTTCTCCGCCAGCCTGCCCGGCGGGTTTTTATGGGAAGAACTGCCACCAGCGCTGCCTCTGCCAGAACGGCGGCACCTGCGACCCGGCCACGGGGGCCTGCGCCTGCCCCGCGGGCTGGACGGGGCTGGCCTGCGAGCTGGGTGAGGAAACAGCCGGGGAACGGCTCGGGGGCAAACGTGTCCTGCTTTGGGCTGGTTTTCCTCTGCGGGTCGGAGGTGACGTGCGAGGGGCTGGGGCTGCACGGTCCTTCCTGCCCACGCGGGGCGGTGGGAGCTGGGAGGGTGGAGCTGGGATGGTGGGAACCAGGACGGTGTCTCAGCCTGTGCCCCTGCCAGCCTGTGCCCAGGGGCAGCACGGCCTGGACTGCCAGCAGCGCTGCGAGTGCCAGCACGGGGGGCTCTGTGACCGCCGGACCGGGCGCTGCCTCTGCCAGCCAGGATGGACCGGAGAGAAGTGCGAGAGAGGTGAGTGTGGCAGGGGGAGCCTGATCTGGGCATCCGTGGCTGTGTCAGCATCCAGGGCTGCACAAGGAGGGTTGGAGGGTCTGAGCAAAGACATAAAATTCAGATTTCAGCACAGCAGGGAGCTGGCAGTGCCATGATTTTGGCCGTGCCCCAGTTTTGCCCACTGCTGTGCTTTCTCCTTCCGTAGAGTGGAACTACAGAGTGGTTTGGGTGTGGGGGACACCTTAAAGATCATCCAGTTCCAACCCCATCTGGTTCCTTTCCTCTGAGGACTGTCCTGAAAGTGGTGGTGCACGCACAGAGCAGCCTGTGGCAGTGCTGTGGAGAGGGATGGGATTCCCAAAGGCACAGACCCCCAGGCATCAGTGGACCTTATCATCTGTCAGCACACCAAGAAGAGATCCACAGGCTTCTTCCCTTCCGGGGGTCACGGCACCCTGGCCTGTCACACCCTTGTATCAGAGTTTAAAGTCCAGTGCCAGCGCTTGCCAGCTGAAATCTGGCACAAGGGAGCGTCAGCTGCCACCAGCCACTCTCAGGTTCCTGCTGGGAAAGTTTTTCCCTTCGGGAGGCTGTAAACAGCTCAGCTGGCAGCTGAGGCGTGGCCACACAAGTGACCTCACTGGATCCTGCCGCATCCCGAGGCACAGCATCCCCTCCCAGCATCGTCACATGCTCCCACAACCCCACACCTACAGCCAGCCCCCAGCAGCAAGGTCCAGGCACCGGGCAGTGTTAAGCACTTCTGTAATTTCTTTCAATATAAATCAGTGAAGAAACCCACCCAAAAGGAAGAAATTACGTTATTTTTCTAAAAAAACCAAGCTAGAGTCCTGTCAGCTCCCCAGGGCTGTATTTTAAGCTGCCTGTGTGTGCACAAGGGACAGACACCCGTGAGCTCTGTGCCTACAGAAACTGCTGGGGAAAAGCCCCACGTCACCTTTTTTGTGCAACTTGTCCTCTTTCCCGTGTTTTCATCCCGAAGCTTGTCCGGAGGGGCTGTTCGGGCCGCGCTGTGAGGAGCTCTGTGACTGCGGGGACAACGTCTCGTGTCACCATGTCACTGGCGCTTGTGACTGCCCCCCGGGCTGGAGGGGCCGGCGCTGCGAGAAAGGTGAGAAACGCCCCCGGGCAAGGGAAACGCAGGGGAACAGGGGCTGCTCCAGAGCCTGGGAAGGAGGGAAACTTCATTTTTAATAAGAATTAGAAGCTGTGGCAAAATATTTTGAGTCTGTGACACAAGATGCTGCTGGGCTGGCTCAGCATTCCGGGCAGGAGCCCCTCAGGCTCTGGTGCCTTCCAGGCGTTAGCAACAACTTAAAACCCAGGCGGGAGACTCACATCCCGTTGTTTGTTTTCCCACAGCCTGCCTGCCAGGTTTCTTTGGGAAGAACTGTGCCAGCCGCTGTGCCTGTCCCCCGGGAGTGCCCTGCCACCACGTCACCGGCCAGTGCGGCTGCCCGCCGGGACTGACTGGCTCTGGATGTGAAAAATGTACGGACATGGCAGTGATCCTCTTGCAGCTCTGCTGACAGGCTCTGGGAACGTGATGGGTCAAGCACTTCCTACAAAAAATAGAAGGGAAAAAAGAAAGAAAAGCAAGAAAAAACAGCCCAGGAGCAGAGCTGTGCCAAGGAGCCGTCTGGCAGGGGGGTGCATGCCTGCGGAATGTTAGCGGGGCAGAGGCAGCCAAGTGGGAAATCAGAGCCTGGTATTTATCCAGAGGATTAGCAATAAATCAGTATTAAAATGAGCTCCTGTGGACATGAGCAAGTCTGGAAGGGACAGAGGAGTGAGCACATTCCTTACCCAGAGGACAGTGCTGGATTTGACATCTCTGTGTGGAGCTTGTGGAAATGTGAGGGCAGGTAGGGCTGGCACTGCAAAAGGCATCTAATGCCTTTAAGTACTTGCCTTTCCTTTCAATCCAAGTCTTGGCTGGAGTGAAGGAAGCTTTTGCATGTGGATCCCCTTGCTTTTTGGGTGGCGGAGAACTTTTACTGCCATAAAAGGCTCTCTAAATCCTGGCTAAAAATAAAAATAATAATAAAGCCTTGCAGAGAGGGGTGAGATGGCTCCTGAGCACCTTGGTGCCCTCTCTCCTGACAGCCTGCCTGCCAGGGACCTTCGGAGAGGGCTGTGCTCAGATCTGCCAGTGTGCTGGAACCACCCAGGAATGTCACCCCGTCACCGGCGCCTGCGTCTGCCCCCCTGGCTTCCACGGGCCCACCTGCCAGCTGGGTGAGTCCTGCCCTGCTCCTGGCTGCATCCCCTTTGCGGGTTGTCCCATCCTGAAATCCCAGTGCCAGATTAATGTGTGTGTGAGGTGCTGCAGCTGCGTGAGTTGTGGGTGCTCTGGGGCTGCTCTGTGTCACAGAGCGGATCAGAACCCCGGGGATGGCGCCAGCCGGGCACAGACCTGCTCCCAGCAGAGCTCTCTGCCTCCTCCCTGGTGAAACATCCGCATGAACCCACCTGGTGGATTTTCCCGGGATGTCCGGACCTTGTCCTCATACTTTTAGACACTGAGGCTGCTGTTTCCTCTCCCCTCAGAGTGCTCCCCGGGGTGGTACGGCCGTGACTGCGAGAGGCAGTGCCAGTGCAGGAACGGGGGCCGGTGTGACACTGCCACGGGGATGTGCCACTGCCCCGCGGGCTTCATCGGCGCCGACTGCGGCATCGGTGAGTGCCGGCTCAGCCGCGGGGGATGGGGAGGCAGGGGAGCCTCCTCAGGTACAGGTGAGGGGTGGGAGATGCAGACCCTCCCCACAGAAGGGCTGCTGACCCTGCGGGAGATGAGCAGCAGACCAGGGACTGACTCCTGAGGAGAAGCTCAGTGTCCCTTCACCACCTGTGCTGGCAGCGGTGCCCTCCCTGCTGTGTCCCAGGGAATGTGCCCACAGCTGATCATGTTTGCTGTCAGCCCTGGAAACATTTTCCTGCTCCATTTATTTTATGATAAAAGTATTTCTCCTGACATGCCGTGCCCTCGCTCTTTTGCTGTACAGGGCCAAGGATGGACAGGGCTTGGAGCAACCTGGTCTAGTTGAAGGTGTCCCCTGTCCATGGCAGGGGGCTGGAACCAGATGATCTTTAAGGTCCCTTCCAACCCAACCATTCCATGATTCTGTGATACAGCAGCACAGGGCTGGAGGCCCCTTCTGCCTCCCCATCACTCAGCTCCAGTGCTGTGCAAAGCTTTCCCTCTCCTGCCTCCCACATATCCATCCCTGCTTTGGCCTGACCGAGGTTTTCCTCCCACCAGGATGCCCTGCTGGTCGCTACGGCCAGGACTGTGCAGGGCTGTGCTCCTGCGGGGCAGGAGCTCCGTGTGACCCTGTCACCGGAGAGTGCGTGTGCCCCCCGGGCAGAGCCGGCCCCACCTGTGAGCAAGGCAAGTATCGGCCGTGGGGTCGTGCTCCAGGAACCTCAGGCAGCGGGTTGGGAAGGGTCCTGAGCAGGACCGATTTCCTCGCCCTGAGACCTCTGCTCGTGGCCCACGTGCCCAGTTCTGCCGCCTCTCGCCCCGCAGGTTGTGAGAAGCACCGGTACGGGGTGGGCTGCCAGCAGACCTGCTCCTGCCACAACGGGGGGCTCTGTGATGCAGCCGACGGCTCCTGCTCCTGTGCACCGGGCTGGACGGGGAAATCCTGCGAATCAGGTAAACCTGGCCTGGATGGATTGTCCCGCACCGACCCCGTAACTGAGGAGATCACAAACCGGGTCCGGTTTCTGTTACCCACCCGTGCCAGCCCCGCCTTGCCACAACCCTCCGAAGCGCGGGTGTGGGGCTGCTGAGCAGCTCTGCCGCTCCCTCTCGCCCGCAGAGTGCCCTCCGGGGAGGTTCGGGGCCGGCTGCCAGCTCCGCTGCTCCTGCCTGCACAACGGCACCTGCGACCCGGGCACCGGCACCTGCCGCTGCCCCGCCGGCCGCTACGGGCCCCTCTGCGAGCACGGTGAGTGGGAGCACCGTCGGGTTTGGGCAGGGGAGGGTTCTCTACAGCTCATCCGGAGGGCCGGACCGCAGGACGCAGGCGTGACTGCCGGTGTCACACACCGAGGGGCTCTTCCACCGGTTCACAGCGAGCCCTTCCCAGGCAGCAGCAGCGGAGAGGTGATTTCTGATCTCTGCGTGACCCCGCGGTCACAGCAGTGCCCTCCCAGGGCAGCTGGGCACGCACGTCCCCACTGGCCAGAGGTGTTGGGTACCAAGCGAACGCCGCGGGGCTGGACGCGGTGCTTTGGAGATGGACGCGGTGCTCGGGGGCTGGACGCGGTGCTCTGCGACCGCCAGTTCAAGTGCCCGGGCGCATCTCAGGCAGGAAGGCTCGCTGCTTCTCTCTGCTGGGCTGACCGAGGCGCTGCGGCAGCTCCAGCATCCCGTGCTCTAACGAGCCTTTCCCGCCCCAGGCTGTCCCGCAGGTTTCCACGGAGTGGGCTGCCGGCAGCGCTGTGACTGCGAGCACGGAGCCGGCTGTGACCCCGCCACCGGGCGCTGCCAGTGTCCCCCGGGGCTGCGGGGCGAGCGCTGTCACACAGGTACCGCCCGTCCTCCCCCCTTCCCGGCGCGATCCCGAGGGTGGGCACCCAGTCCAGGTGCTGTATCCCGCCTTTTAAACAGGATGCCAGGAAGGGACGTACGGCGAGGGGTGCCAGCGGCTCTGTGACTGCCCCAGCGATGTCCCCTGTGACCCAGCCACGGGGCGCTGCCTGTGCCCCCCGGGCAAAACCGGCCCCACGTGCGCTGCAGGTGAGCCGAACACAGCTGGGCAGGTGAGGAAGGGGACTGTGGGGCAGGGGGTTGGCTCCCAGGAAGCTGGAAGGGGCTTCCTTTGTGGCGTGTGTCCCCTCAGAGTGCAGGAGGGATCTGGACAGCGGCGCTCACCTCTCCGGCCCCTGTTTGCAGTCAGATCTGAAGGCAAATTCTCCCCCGGCCTCCCGAGCCCGTGTATTCAGACTGACAGGGTCAAAAGGCTGAGGGTCAAAGGCAGGAGGAGCATCCTGGTGGCCTGGGGATGCTCTGCTGTCCTGTGTCACCGCGGCCAAAATCTCTCTGCCCTCTCCTGCACCCAGCCTCCACTGCGAGCTCTGCCTGCAGCATCCCGGGAAAGCTCTGAGCTGCTCGGCTGCTGCCACGGGCAACAGCCTGAGCAGCTCTGTGCCCTCTCCAGACTGCCGGCCCACCCATTTCGGCCCCGACTGCCGCCTGGCCTGCCAGTGCGCCCCGAGCAGCTCCTACTGCAGCGCCCGGAACGGGCAGTGCCTCTGCCTGAACGGCCACACGGGACCCACGTGCCGGGAAGGTGAGGGCCGGGAGGGGAATGTACGAGGGCAGCCGATGCCACCGAGCGTGCCCGGTGGGGAATCCCGGAGCAGAACCCGCGGGGATGCTGTACCCGTGCTTGGGCTGTGCCTCCCGCCCCGGGGGCCGGGTTGGGGAGCAGTAAATCAACTAAATCCCGTCACTTAGGGTAGCGCCTGCCTCTTCCCACGCCCTTCGGTTGGTCTGACCTGTCACTGCAGCCACGAGGGAGGTTTATGAAGCTGCAGGGAAGAAAGCTGTTCAGCAGCCTGACCCCAAATGTGCCCCTGGTAAAGCCAGGGCACAAATCCCATTCTTTTATGAGCATACTGGGGGACCTGTGCACCAATCACAGTAGAACCCGCACACACACCTTATTTCTGCCCAAACCATGACAGAACCTGTTGGTTTGGAGTGATCCCCGTGGGTGCTGGGCAGTGAGGGTGGGTGGCAGGAGGGTCTGACCCAAACCCACAGAGTGGTCCCAGCTCCCAGTGGGTGGGGGAATGGGGAGGAGGCTCTGCCCCCCAGCAGGGCAGCCATGTGGAGGGTCAGTCGTGCAGCAGGGCTGTCCGCAGCAAGGACTGACCAGTCCTGTCTTCCCTTCCAGCCACACAGTCCCTGGCACCCACCAGGTCACCACCACCCCCGGAGGAGCTCAGCCCAGCTGAGCAGTAGGTCCTGCTCCAGGGAGCACTCCCTTGGTTTAACCAAGCAGCCACCCAAAGAAGCCAATGACCTGTAATGAACTCATTCATGAGCCACGTGAGCAGCTCTCATCTCCTGACACCTCCAGCTGCTGCTGTTGGGGTGGTCTGAGTGGGGCTGCAGCGCCCAGTATAACCAGTTCACTGTGCCAGCGCGGGCTGGCCGCGAGGACATGAGTGTCCACACCAGTGCACGCCTTTGGCCAGAGACCAGAAGGACCAGTTCAGAAGGGATCAGTTCTGGTCAGGGGACAGTGGACTTTGACAGCTTGTGATGACACATTGCTGGCCTTCATCTTTTGGGTGCTGGGCTTGGGGAGGGGGCTGAAATTGTGGTCCAAATCAGGTATTTATGCATCAATATTTATGGGAAGCTGCACCACAGCATTGCCAGGACTGATGGCTGGCAGTGCCCGGCTCTCTGGAGATTGGGCCTTTTGTGGATGTACCATCTCACTTGAATTATTTTTTTAATTTGAATTTTCCATGGTGTTTTACTGCAAATGACCATTTGCCGTGGGGGAACCCACTGGGCTCCAGCACTTGCCTGCAGGGGTGGTGCCTCATCACCAACAGCACAGGCTGAGCTGGACAAGCTTGCTGAGGCCTGGAGCCTGTTCTTCATGCCAGGAGTTTGTCAGCCCATGGAGCTGCCCATGTCACTTGCTCCTAAATCAAGTGTGGCAATCAGAGATGCTGCATGGATGAAGATAAAGCACTCTCACTGTCTGGTCAATGGAAATTGGAATTTCCTCGCCTCAGCCCTGAACCCTGAGTTACTTTGCCATTCCAGTCATAGCCAGGAGCTGGCCGCCTGCAGCAGCGGGGAATGTCACCACTCCAATGTCACCACATCGCCCTGGCCAGGGCCCAGGGCCCCCTTTGTCTGTTTGCACAAAGCTCTTGGGCAGGTAAAGCCTGAGAGCCGACACTGTCAGNATTATTCCCACAGGGGCCAACTGAAAATAATAAAAGGATTGTTTCATTTCCTGATGGAATTTATTTTAATCTGTATATAACTTGTAATTTTGGGCTAATTCCTTTCTTATTTTATTTCTTCCTTAACAGTATTTTTTTGCGTTAGATATCATTCTTGTGAAGAAATCACATTAATATAAGTATGTAGTGAAGGACCAAAATCGTGTTGTTGAGGTTGGATGTTGGATAAGCAGGGAGTAGGAAGATTTTGTCCATGTGCCAAATGACCCCAATCAGTGCTGCCAGTGGTGCTGCCAATTCTCCAGACAATCATCCCTTGGCTTCCCTTTGCCTTGGAGTGCCCAGGGCGTTGCAGGAATGTTCCAGTGATTGGGAGCAGCACAGGAGGAGGAGGAGGCCATTGAAGATGCTCTGCCTCGATGGCTTTGCTCCAGGAGAGCATGGAAATGGCCTTAAACGTGGGGATAGATCCATCCTGTCCCATTCCAGCAGGGAGCTGAGCTGCAGCTCCATGGCTCCTGGCAGCTGCTCAGAGCAAACCACGTCTGAGCATGGGAATGCAGCAACCCTGTACCTGTATTTTTATATTATGTTCTTTTCTTTTCCTGTTCGTATTTCTTAATACAGTTTGTTTGCTTCCTCTTTTCATGTACTGTCTCCTTTTTGGATCTTCTTTAATTTAGCACTGATGAAAAACGTTAGTTTCTCCACAGTTAAGAGAAATAAACAGAAAGCCTGGCTGAGTTTCTACTTATCTTGTCTCTCTCAGTCAAATTCACCTGACACCTGCTGCAGGTGACAGCAGAGAGGGGCTCTGGAGGGCGTTCCCCAAGATGCACATACTTGTGTGAGAACGTGCAGAGGCCACAGCGATGCCACCAGCAGAGTGAAGCTTCCTTTTAGGGCTCATAGTGGGACAACCTGGCTCCTTGGACATGACACAGAGTCGTGCTCAGGGACACCACTAACAGAGAACACATGGTTCACTGGCATCCAACAATTTATTGTTACCTTAATTTACAGTTTTACAGTTTGATCAGAACAGACATCACAGCAATGCTGCCCCTGTGAATGTGAGGTTGGCAGTGTGTGGGGCTGGCTCACCCTAAAATTGTAGCTACCATGACCCCTCCATGGGGTGTGAGGGGCTGAGCCCCGGGCAGAGCCCTGTGCCCACCTTGGGAGGAGGGAAAGGCAGGTGGGAGCTGCAGCACTGCTCCTCTTCGTGCCCCTGCTTCCCCCTCTACCTGGACCATCCCATTCCTGGCCCCAGAGCTGACTCCATGCGAACAACTCTGGCATCAAGTGGCTCAGCAAGTGACTGAGAAGTGTCTGGCACCACCTCACCTGTGGAGGTCACAGCTCCTCCCAAAGGGACCAAGAATTTATTGGGAGGGGGGAGAGAGAGAAAAAATATAAACAGGAGAGAAAACCGAGTGAAGGAATAAGCCAAGCACATGGATTTAAGTTCCTGACAATCCCTGATTCGGGTGTGCTCTCCCCACGCCAGGAGTGCAGCGGGCGCTGGCCCAGGTGTCAGCAGGGACAGAGATGGTGGCACGAGCACCTCAGAGCCCAGAACTGCTCCAGCTTTTCCAACCTGAGCCAAGCCCTTGGCTGCTCCCGGAGCCTGTTCCGGGTCAGCGGTGCCAGCGCTGCCAGGAGCGCTCGGCGCCAGCTCTCACGTGGAGAAGCCGCTGTCACAGCCGCCACACAGATCCGTCCTGGCAGACAGGATCTGCCTCTGGAGGCAAACACAGTTCAAGAAGAAAGGCTCTGCTGCTCCCTTCTCTCCACGGGCTCAGTGTGCAGAGGTCTGGAGCTCCCTGAGGCAGGTCCCGAGGCAGAGGCTCTCTCGGGCTGGCCCTACACGTCGGTCTCGATGCGCAGCCGCTCCATGCGCCGCACGTTGCCCTCCACGGCCACGCGGCTCGTGATGGGCCGGGCACAGGCCTGGGGGAACCAGCCCCGCTGCCCGTCCCGCAGCCGCTCCCCCCAGCACCAGCCTAGGGGAGAACAGAGCTGCTGACACGGCGAGGAAGGGCCGTGGATCCTGGGGATGCACCGTTCCCTTCCCATGGAGCTGCTGGCTAGAGGCACCCAGGGAAAGCTTGGCAGGGGAGGAGGTTTCTGATTTACTGCCTGCTCTGGGGTGTGTTTCTCTCACTTCTGAGGTCTCTGCTGCAGGTGCCAGGCACAGCCCGCACACAGGAGCCACCCCCGAGGAACACAACAGCTGCCCGTGGCAGGGCCACCTCCATCGGCCCCTGGGTCCCGCTGTCACCCACTGGGACACAGCACCAGCCAGTGCCACGGCCCCCACCGGCAGCCAGGGCTTCCTGGAAGCTTCTGCAACTGCTAAATCCCCATTTCCAGGGATCACTGCAGGTTCCCCCGCCCCGGCTCTGCCGAGGTCAGCCTGCCCCGGCCCCACGCTCGCCGGCACTCACCGTCCTCTCCCCCCAGCACCAGGACCACGTCAGCCTGCTGCAGGGACAGCTCGTCCGCCTCTTTGGCCAGGTAGGCACGGGTGATCTCCACCTGGCTCAGCTCTGCAGGACAGGGGACAGCAGGGACAGTGAGAAGGCACAGCCCCCTGCTCTGCCATGAGTCCCCCGCTGCCCATCCAGCGTTCCACAGCATGGCATGCTCCCTTCCCTCCTCTCCCTGCCCCTTATCCCTCCGTGCTTGTCAAATCTCCTCTTACAACTGCTGAAGGCATTCCTGGAATTCCATTGTGCCTACCAGGAAATGCATTTAAGGTTAATTGTGACTGCTAACTCCATGGGAGGCAACTCCTAAGCAGCAAGGCATGGAGTTTTCCTCTCCATTGGGAGGAGAACCAGGTAGAAACCTGTGCCTGCAAACGCTCCAGTGTAACAGGTAATCCCAGCAGAGCCAGGCTGCCCTCTGGCACACGGTACCTCCTTTGGGAGTGGTGTCAGACTTTTCCTTTTCCCTGTGCATCAGCGCCGCGATCCACCGGGCCCGGTCACTCCTGCCAGAGGCAAACACAAGGAAAGCCTTAGGGACAGCATCCCGGCTGCCAGCAGCAGCTGGGAGATTCCCACCAGGATAAAGCTTTCCAGGGGAGTCAGACTGGACAAGCACTTGATCAGAATGTTCAGTGCAAAGACATTTCACAAGTGGCACAACTGCTTTGCTTCATTCGGACGGGGGAAGCTGATATGGGGATTTTATGGGAAATGTAAGAGAGGGAAAGGAACACAGCCTGGAAGAAGCCTGTGCACATCCCCATTTCTGGAAGGAGGAGTGTGGGGGGAGAGGGTGCTTTGCAGAAGCCTCAGAGGATTCCCAGGGCACAAGTTCATGCCACAAGCCAGAGAGAAATCCCCGTGAGCCACTCACAGCGTCTCTGCCGACAGCACGACCTCCTCCCGCCGGCCCTCGCTGTCCTTCTCCAGCACCACCCGGAGCAGGTGCCCGCCAGCCTTGACAGGAGGAGGGGAAGGTGGATCCGTGCTCTCAACCTTCTCCACAGTGACCTGGTCCAGCGTGGCGTAGTTCACGACCGTGTAACTCTCCTCGCTGTGGCAGACGGGAGTGGTGCCTGAGCTGGGGGGCCGGGCTGCTTCCTGGCTCCCAGCCCGGCACAGGAGGCTCAGCAGGCATTGCCAGAGCAGCCTGGACACCAGCTGATGCTCTGGGGACCCGCTGACCGCCCACCCACTGAAGCAAGACCACTGGTGGGACAGGGCACTTCTCTTCTGGCTAACAAGGGACACCTCGAAAAGGCCAAACCAGGGAAATCTCCCGGATTTCTCAAGTATGTCCCACTCAGGAGAGAGATTTAATCCCCCAGCTGCTGTCCAGGGAAAGGAAGGGCCCTCCCCCCAGCCTTACCTCTTCTTCTTGGTGATGATGAGGACGTCGTTGAAGAGGAAGAGGTGGCAGAGGCGGCCGGCGCCACGGCGGAAGATCCCGGCCTCCTCCGAGAGCAGCAGGAGCAGCTCCCCCCGCTTCAGCAGCCACCGGGACGCGGAGATCAGCGGGAAAGGCTGGAACAGCGCAGGAACAGGCCGAGTTACTGCCCTTCCCACCAGCAGCAGGCAAAATCAAATCAAGAAGTGAACCTGCAGAGGCCCTGGGGTCCGTTGGGATAGACACACCACATATTTTTCAGAGTCTTTCCCACAGGATTTTCCAGGAGGCAGGCGGAAGGTGGAGCAGCCGTGCACCCCCCTCCAGCACACCCAGAGATGCAGCCCCTGGACCCCAACAGTGGGTGACAATGTCATGGCTTTACTACATCCTTTAGAAACTGCATCCAACAGCCCAGTCAAGGCTTCCCTGAAGGATTCCCAGGACAGGCCTGAACAGACCCCAGAAGACTTCGCGCCACCACTTCCACAAGACCTCACCTTCTTCTTCCCAAATTCCAGCTGTTTCTGCAAGGTGTACATCTGCTCTGTCCTCTCCATAGCCCGAGCTCCCTCATTGCAGTTCTTGACCAGCTGGGAAGAGAAAAACACCACAAGGGAAGGGGTGAAGGGTCAGACACTGAGCCCATCCATCTCCCACACCGAGCCCACACATCTCCCAGTGTTAGGGACTGTCCTGCTTCCCTGAGCAGGAGAGACGGACAAATCCTGACACAGGATTTCAAGCCAAGTTTGGGAAAAGGCAGTGGGATGCTCTCCTGGAGAGAGATGGCACACGGGCTCTGCCTGGAGAAGGACAAAAGTGAACCTGCACCAAAACCAAGGAGCAATACGAAGAGGAAGAATTAATCATCTGAGGAGAAGAGCTCAAGGCAGGAGGATGGACAATCACACAGAGGGGAGGACACTGCTTGGATGTGAGAGTGGGACAGACTGGGAGCAGCAGGAATGTGCTGCCAAGAGCTGCTCTTCAAGGGGATGAAAAGAGGAGCCTCCAGTGGCACATTGGTGGCCACAATCTCCGTGGCCCATTGCCCTGTGTGACTGACCAGTGGATGGGAGAACACAGGGAGATGAGATTCAGGAGCACGGACAGAGCACGGCTCATGACTCCTGCACTCCACACCTCGCTCTCTGCTTCGTTCACTGCCCTTTGCCCAAATCCCCAAAACCCACAGTGAGAGTTGTCCCAGGAAGGACAAAGATGGGCCAGAGAGGAAAAGAACAGGACAAGAAAAAGGAAAAAACCAAGATCAGGTGACAAAAGTTGAGAAGGGAAAAGAAGTGTTCATCCAGCAGCTGTTTGGGACAGAAAAGTCTCAACTGAACCAACGTCGGGAGGGAATGAGAGGCCGGAATGGCAGCGTCGGATCAATATTCCAGAAGGCTGAGCTGGCAGGAGGAGAGGTGGAGGGCTGGCAGCTGGGCCTCACCTTGCTGATGGCCTTCAGAGCTCGGGTGGCAGCTCCATACGCCGCAGTGTGTGCGTTTGTTGTTTGGCGGACGGTCTGGAATTCCAAGATAAGAAGCTTTAGTGACACGGCACCACAGAGAAGGGAGCATCAGCCGCTCTCCTGGGATTTCAGGATGCCACACGTTGATTGAGCCATTCCCAGTGGTCAAAGGAAGGTTTAACAGTGCTGGGAGCTGTGAATCTGGGGGTTTCATGTCTGATACGTGCCTGGCCACCCCCTGGTCCTCACCCCAGCAACCCACCACAGACTGGGAGCAGTTACTGGAAATCCCACGTCCAGCAGCTTTGCCATTTACAGCAGATTCCCATGAAGAATGCAAGACCTGCTTTCCATTCCTGGGCTGCCTGACCACTCATCAGTCAGGACACTTGTGCCACCTCACCCTGGGACCCAGATACGGCACAGAAGAACCCCAGGTCACTCAGATGGGTGGCACCAAGACAAGAAGAGTTATACACAGAGCTTTAAGCTGCACACCCGACACCCACAAGAAGCAGATTGCTCTGGATATAAATCACAGAATCACAGAATGTGCTGAGTTGGAAGGGATCCATCAGGATCATTGAGTCCAACTCCTGGCCCTGTACAAGACACTCCAAGAATCCCACCACGTGCCTGAGAGTTATCCAAATGCTTCTCCTGAATACGCGCTCAGCATCCAGATCCCAGCTCCAGAGGGCTGGAAGTCCAAGCAGAGGCTGTCCCAGGCTCAGCAAACCAAAGAAGGGAACAGCAGAGTCACCTCTGCAGAGGTGCCAAGCAATGCCACCGTGTGACTACTTACATCTAAGAGCAGAGGAAGCCGTGTTACCCTCTGCATGGGCAGAATGAGAAATGAGATCATTGGCAGGCCTCCACATTCTGGTTTCCTTTCAATTTGTTTCAGGGTCTCTTTAAATAAGGGGTTTGTGGTTCTGGAACAGGACAAGAAAGCCCCATTAACTCTGTTCTTCAGTTACCAGGATTTTCCAGCAGCTCTCCACGCACAGGAAATGCAGAGCGGCGATGGCACTGCCTCGGCTGCTCATGGTCACTCTGCCGGGCTCGGAGTGCCCAGCTGGGCAGAGACGGGGCTGATCCCACAGCAGGGGGTAGAAAAGCAGCCAGAGACAGATGGTGAGTCCACCAAAAGGTGGGGAAAGCCACAGATGTACCAACAACAGACTCAAACTTGACCTGGAGATGAACAGGGCCCATTCGTGCCCCCAGCGCACCACACACGTGTGATTGACCTCTGCAGTCCCTGGAGCCCAGAGCCCCTCGGAGGCAATTCCTTGGCCAGCCCGAGCCCTGTACTCACAGCAGCTTATCCAGTGTCCTCTGCTGATACACTTCATTGGAGCAGTAGCTGATGTAGGGATTGAAGCGGTTTGAGGCGTGTTCCTCCACGATGTCGCTGATGTCAGGGATCAGGAGGTTTTCCTGGTGTCGCTTCTCCAAGTCTTCAAAGAAGCTGAGGAGAGAATTTAAACAACTTCACTACATGACTCATCAGGACTGGACAAACTGAACGTTCCCACTGCAACTTCTCCCCAGTTTTCCCAGAGGGGATGGGGCCCTGGATCCCTCCTGCACGGCTCCAGCAGTGGAGACACCCACGCCTCCCCGGAGGCACACGCTTCCTCCATCCAGCATGGGATGCCTCCTCCACTTCAGCCCTCCATGAGGTTTGGTTTCTGCCCCATTGGGAAGCCACAAGCTCTCAACGCCCCCACAGCCATTCCCAGAGCTGCTGCATCCTCCTCCTGCTGCTTTCCCACATGGACAGAGCTTGCCCAGCACCGGCCCTCAAGGCGTTTGGTCCCCACCTCCCAGGGAGCACCTTCAACAATCCAGGGGATGGTTGTTTTTGCATGATGGAGATCAGAGTCACCCCCCAGGCCTGCCTGGTCCCAGCCCCCAGCCCCACGTGCCTTGTGCTGACTGTCAGGATGTCACTGATGTTGGAGAAGAGGTGGTGGTGCTCTGTCTGAGTCATGGTGTCCTTCAGCTCCTCTGACCTCATGAAGTGGCCCACCAGGATGCTCAGGCTGTGCATGTAGGAGTACTCAGAAGTGATGATCTCAAACATGGCCTGGAAAAAGCAGGGCAGGGAAGATGCAACAGCACAAACTGACTGGACAGGGCAGGGAATTAATTGCTAAATCTTATTTACACTCTCTTGGCATGAAGCCACCAGAAATTACTTGGCTCCAAGAGCACGGCGTTCTCTGCGTCACGTCAGCACAGCCTGGCCAACACCAATAACCCCAGTGTGCTTTAGGACACTCAAGTCATTGAAAAGCCACAGCATGAAGATGTTTTCCCTTCCAGTGGCTACTTACCATCAGCATCCAGTGGAGCTGCCTGTTTCCCCACCAATTTGTGCAAGGGAGCCCCCCCAGCACTGCCCAGTCCTGGAGCAGCTGGAAGCAGTCCCACCATGAACTGAGCTGAGCCCAGCTCCACCTGGAGCAGACCCTGACAGAGCCACGGGTGTCCCACAGCCTCTGGTGCCCGCGCTGCCCTCCCGGGCACGTCCCAGGCCCCTCTCACCTCCTGCCGCTTGCGCTCCTCGGGGGAGACCCTCTGCAGGATGCCCGCTTCCAGGACCTGCGGGAGAGAGGCGGGATGAGCAGGAACAGCGGTCCTTGCACGCCCTCTAGTGCGGTCTGGGGCTCTGTCAGCTGCCCCATCACCCATGCCACCACCACACAGCACCACACAGCACCACACACCACCACACACCATCACACACCATCACACACCACCACACACCACCACACACCACCACACACCACCACACACCATCACACACCATCACACACCACTGCCCATCATCACCCACCACCACCATCGCCCATCATCACCCACTCCTGCATCGCCCACTGCGGCATCACCCGGCCCCACAGCCCCCTGCACTTGGCTGCTGCCGCTCCATGGATGAAGATGACCCTCCCCACGGTCAGCAAGGGAAAGGCCAGGTACCCGGTCAGCTCCACCAGCTGCGGGTGAAGCCCAACCACAGCAGCTCCACCTGCACCGACGGGCCTGGGCAGAACCTGCGTGTCCCAGCCAGGGCTGGACAGCCCAGAACACCCCAGTGCCAGGACTAATGCTGTGGAATTACCCCCTCACAGCTTTCAGACCCTCGGGGCTGGGCTGCTGCCCCTACCTCGGGGAGCTGGCTCCAGGTGACCTGTGCCGGGCGGTAGCGCTGCACCACAATAGCGGCACCCGGAGGGGACGGCTCCCCTGGGAGAGATTCCTCCAGCAAATCCTCGTCTGACTCATGGCTGACAGAGTTCAGACCTCTCTCACGGATCTCCTGATACAGTCGGGGCTCTGTGGAGGAAAAGACACAAGGTCAGCGCAGCCTCTCCCAGCCAGGCCCTCGGCTTCCTTCCCACCACGGCTGCCTTGCCCCGTTGGCCATGAGCCACAAGCGCCAGCGAGCCCGGGCCAGAAACTCCCTGATGAGATTGGACTTTGCACTGCAGTGATTACCCAGCAGCTCCCACTCCCAGCAGCCTCCCGCAGCCAGGGTACCACACAAAGCTCTCCCATTTTCCCTGGGACCAAGCTGGGAGCCGTCCAGCTGTGAGCAGGAAGCAACTGGGGTGTCATCCACCCCGGGAGCGGGAAAGCAGGGCAGCAATGCTCCTCCTGCTTCGGGGAAACAGACACAAAAGCCACGGCCCCGGGCCATGGGCAAGGAGCAGCACAGCGGGAAAGGGCCCTCCCTGTAGGGATTTGCTGGGCTGAGGCAGAGGGGAGGGAGCACTCACGGTCCTTGAACGAGCCGCCGCGCTTCTGCACCCGCTTCCGCCCGAGGGTTCTCTGCAAGGGGAAGAGGAGAGAGCCTGCTGTGGTTACCACACTTCTAAGGCCCCGGGAAAACTCCTTCAGGAAAAAGGGGGAGTTACCTGTGCCAGTCAGCCCACACCACCCTGTTCTTTCAGCCAGGCTTTTGTCTGAGCTGTGTTTGCCTTACCCAGGTGACTCAGCTTTCACCTCCCGTAACGGGGGTCACGCTCCAAACCATTCTGTACCTACAGTGCCGCCTGTCAAATCTCTCTCATACCTGGACTTTGCCTGCTCTGGAGTCTCCCTTTCCCCAGACCTGCTTCACCCATGTTTGTGTACGACTGGAGCCGCTCTCCTGGCCAGCCCCACCCTGCAAACATCCCACAGCTGCCTGCCAAGCGGCCCCAGAGCAGCCAGCTCCACTCCCCATGGAAGTCATGACAGCTATTCCCGGGCTCTCCAGGGACCCGCAGCACCTGCTGGTGACATGGAGCTTCCCAAGGCACCAGTCACGACACCAGGCTCAGCAAACCAGCTCCAGAACTGACCGGAGCTGCGGGCCTGCACACCCTCTGCCACCACCAGGAAAGCAGGACCCCATCCCTGCCTGACTGGGGTGGCAGCAGGTGCTAAACCCACCTTGTTCCTGCCGGGGCTGCGGTCAGGCGGGGCGCTGCCCTCCTCAGACACGGGCTTCAGCGAGGGACTGGCCTTGGCCGGCTCCAGCTCCGCGCCCAGGCCCTTCATGGCCGCGCGGTAGGACATGTTCCGCAGGTTGCGCTTGAGGGCCCCTCCGCCATCCTCCTCGTCCTCCGCCTCCAGGGCCAGGATGGGGACGGACGCCCGCTTCGGGTCAGGGCTCAGGGGTTCCCGGCTCGCCCCAAAGCTCTGGTGCCGGGAGGGGCTGTTCTTGGGCTTGGAGGAGACGGCCAAGCTTTTGGGGATGAGCTGCTGCGTTCCCACCTTCAGCGCGGCCGGGCTGTCCGTGCTGAGGATGATGCGACGGGGCTCGGCCGAGGTGGGAGAGGCCAGTGGGGAGAGCGGGGTGGCACTGGGAGCCGCGGTGGAGCTGCGCTTCCCGGGGGGACAGGTCGGGCTGGGGGGCTCCGGCTGCACCGGGTGGCATCGGTACTCCAGGAGCAAGGTCTTGTCATCCACAGAGGCACCAGAGGGGCTCCGAGACATGGCGGTGGCCCAGGGAGCCGGACAGCTGAGGAAGACAGACAGACAGACAGAGGGCTGAACACCTCCCAGTAAGGCAGCAGGAATTTACGCTGAGCCACGGGAACGTTGGGACAGCGCAGGACTCAGCCTCCGCCTTCCCAGGGTGCTCCGCAGGCACGGCCTGTATGGACACACTCGGGATGCTGTCACCGCCCGCGCACCTCTCGGGGCCACCTGTGTGCCAGGGACAAGCTGGTGGCTCCTGTAGAGCAGCAGAGGATGTGGCCAGGCACTGGGAGCAGCCGGGCAGCGGGAGCAGCCGGGCTGTGCCGCAGGCACCGGGCAGGCTCAGACCTGAGCGAGCAGCCGGGCAGGCCTGGAGCCTCACCAAACCCCGCTGCTGCCACACCCCCGTGTCCCCTCATTCCCCTTTGGGGTGCTGCCAGCCACCCCGGCCAGCCTGCACCCTCCTGAATCCACCTCCCCCAGGCTGTGGAATCCCCGGCGGCGCCTCGCCGTGAACCCTGTGCTCCTCCAAGCTTGTACCTGCCCCCAGCCACTCCGAGGGGCGGCTCCACACCGCCCACAGAAACACCTGCCCGAGTCCCTGGGGCTCCTCAGCCGGGGTGAGGGTTACTCATCCCCTCCTGTGCCACCCCACGCACGGAGCACCCACGGAACCGCGCACCTATGGAACTGCACACCTACAGAACTCTGCCCCTACAGAACAAACAGAGCATTTTATGCCCTCTGCCTACCCAATTACATAACTTCAGGAGAAATTATGGTTTAGTTCTCCTCAACTGAGATCCCATTGTGTGCCAGTGCCATCTCCAAGCTGTTCCCTTTCAAAGACCAGGAAACAAACCAAGGCTGGACCGTGCATTTCCCCGCATGAATGACTGGCAGGAGGACAACACAGACCCATCAACAACAGCTCATTTATAGAGATGCTGCTCATTCCACTGTCTTCGGATGTGGGACACATGCTTTGTGTCCAGAGGTCTGCCAAGTGTCCTGCGGACGAGGAAAGGGCCACATTCTGCTTTTAACCCCATCCTGGGTGAAGATGAAGCTTATCCTAAGTCCCTGTAGCATTAAACAGGCCCGAATCCAGAGGCTCTGGGTGCTGCAGCATCCACACCTCTCGGTGCTGGGGTGGGGGGTCGGTGGCCGCACAGGGCATCGATCCCCGTGTCACCGCCCACGCTGGCACACGGGCACGGCCTGCGAGGCTCCGGCACCGCGACTCGGTGCTTCCATCCCTGAGTGTGCCCCGGGCTGGCGTGCAGGGGGTAGGGCTCCGCACGGGCTGGGAGCACGGCGGGACACAGCCCTGGGATGC
>VZRJ01007880.1:595041-657663 GCA_013397565.1 Ptilonorhynchus violaceus | reverse complement strand
CGGCCGGGGGGTCACGGTGCGCTGCTCCCACGCTCGGGGCCGAAGGCGCTCAGGGCGCCGCGCAAGTGCTTTCCGGGGGGCTCCGCGCACCCGGCGCCCAGCCCTTCCCGAGAGCGGCTCCTGAGCGCCTAAGTGCTGATTGGGGAGAAGCCAAAAGCTTCCTCTACACTGTCTGAAGGAGGACAGGACCCCAGCAGGGTGTTTGTCCCGGAACGCAGCTGAGCAAACTCGGTTTGGGTTTGGGCTCCTGCTCTTCTCGCGTCCCCGCGGCGCCCGGCGAGGCAGGACCTGGTGGTGTGGGACACCTTGGAAAGGCACCCAGCCAGAGCAGCCTGTGCCCCTAAGGGCACGTCCCAGGGAAGAACCCAGCACCTCAGCACGTCCTGCAGGAGAACTGGGTGCCCCGACACGTCCTGCGGGAGGACCTGCACCTCAGCGCATCCTGCGGGAGAACCTCGGCACGTCCCACCGGAGAGCCCTGCTCCAGGGCTCTCTGCACCAGCCACGGCGATCACACCAGTGCCGACCACCAGCTCTGAGCCAGTGGGAAGCAGGGAATGCACAGACACCAGACCCACGTCCTCCTCCCTGACCAGCTCAGGCAGGAAGATCCCCCCGTGGCCAAAGCGAGGGCCCTTCACGGAGCACCGACACTTCAGCCGTGCGCAGCTCCCAGCCCCCCCGACCACTCCAAAAATCCAAAGGGCTTCTCCTTCTCTCCTCTGTGCTGTTGCTGCAAAATGGCCGTGGGATGTGAAAATACTTTAAATAAATAGATCCTACACAAAGCTCTGGGTTTGAACCACACCAGGAGCGGTGCCCTGGCTACCGGGCACACCGCAGCCGCTTCCCATCCCCGCAGCCCTCACCTGCCCTGGAGCCCGAGCACAAACACGTCCATGGGGTTGGGCACCACAGCTCCACGTCTCACCAAAGCTCCCAGAGCTTCCCCAGCACTGGGAAGCCAGCGGTGCTCTGATGGCAGAATGTCCTCGACACAAACCTCTCGGGAAACAGCCTTGAAAAGACGAGATCCTCTGCTAAAGCAGCAAAACGGAACCTCCACGCCTGCTGTGAGCCGCAGCACGTTTCAAGTGCAATCCAAGGAAAGGCAGAGATTAACAGAGGTTCAGTGAGGCTTCCTGTTTCTTTATCTTAACTGGAAAAATCAAAACTTGCAATCAGTGCTAAATTAGAGGAGTCAGGAGTTCCTACAACACAAGCTAGATGGGGACAAAACTGAATTAGGAAAAATGAAAGGAAAAAAATAATCATTTCATGATTTTAAACCCTATATTTTCAATGTCCTCAATCCCTGGCTGGATAATACCTCCCCATCCCTGGCCAGAACCAGGAGCTCTCAGGAGATCCACAGAGAGCCAGGATGAGCCCGGGGCGGGGGACGGCGACAGCATGAGCTCAGACAGAGCAAGGACCTGACCAACTGCTTCTGGAGAAAAGACACGAATGGCAGCAGGGCTGAGAGAGGGATGGGAAGATCATAAATACCCCAAATAAATCCCCACAATAACACTTGCATTTCTTAACGTTGGCCCACGGTTGGGTGTCCAGCTCACTGCCACTCCCTCGGCTGCTCCGCTGCCTCCCCGTGCTGCGGGAAGCGAAGCCAACCTGCCCAGAGGTTTCTTCAAGGATGAACAAACCACGGCTCAGAGCACACAAACACTCACTGCTGCCCACAGAGCCTGTCCAGCACGGCAGCAGTGCCACAGCCCTACCAGAGACATGCTCAGCCACGTGGTTTGCTCCCAGCAGCTGCCAGGAGCCACGGAGCTGCAGCTGGAAGGGGACAGGATGGATCTATCCCCATGTTTAAGGCCATTTCCATGTTCTCCTGGAGCAAAGCCATCGAGGCAGAGCATCTTCAATGGCCTCCTCCTCCTCCTGTGCTTCTCCCAATCACTGGAACCTTCCTCCAATGTCCTGGGCACTTCAAGGCAAAGGGAAGCCAAGGGATGATTGTCTGGAGAATTGGCAGCACCACTGGCAGCACTGATTGGGGTCATTTGGCACATGGACAAAATCTTCCTACTCCCTGCTTATCCAACATCCAACCTCAACAACACGATTTTGGTCCTTCACTACATACTTATATTAATGTGATTTCTTCACAAGAATGATATCTAACGCAAAAAAATACTGTTAAGGAAGAAATAAAATAAGAAAGGAATTAGCCCAAAATTACAAGTTATATACAGATTAAAATAAATTCCATCAGGAAAAGAAACAATCCTTTTATTATTTTCAGTTGGCACCTGTGGGAATAATTTAAAGGCCAAGTGCCTGGGCAGGGCTGTGCTGCAGCCACTGGAGTGGGGATGGGATGGGATGGGATGGGTTGGGATGGGATGGGATGGGATGGGATGGGATGGGATAGGAGGGGACAGGGCTGTCCCTCTCCTCTGCAGAGCTGGGGTTCCTTCAAACGTGTCAGCCCTCGGGCTTTACCTGCCCAGGAGCTTTGTGCAAATACATGAAGCAGTTCGGTCTCACTGCCGGGTGCTCTCACAGCCTTGGGCACTTTCACAGGATGTTGTGGAAAACCAAAAAGGGGAGGGTAAATATTCTTGGAAAACACACTGATGCTGCTAGTTTACCTTTTGTTCCTTCTGTACCAAAGCCACTCTTTGATGCTTTTCCTCTGTGGTCACTCTGAGGCTCCCCAGAAACAGCCTCACGTGTACTCTTGGGGGCAAAGCTGACTTGCAAAGGTATCACACCCAGCTCCAACTCTGCTTTGCTCAGGGAGCTGGTTCTGTTGTTTTGGCCTGCTGGAATCAGGCTTCCCACACTGGACTGGCTTAGGACCCTCCATTTGCCCTTTTCCATGGCCTTCCTGACCATTCCATAAAGGAATGTCATCTCCAAGTTCCCTGCTCCAACAGCAGATGGTAATTGCAATGGAGAACGGCACAAAGCCCACAGGATTTCTGGAGGTTGCTGTGCATCAGTAGAGAAGATGAGGCTTTGAAGTGATTTGAAATCACTCCTAAAATGCCTGTGAGCAATTTCAGAGTCAGAGAGACAACTCGATTCTCATCTCTGTGCTCGGGCAGAGCTCTGCACCCCTCAGGCTGCAGCAGCACGGGAATGTTCATCTTCCTGCTTCAATTAGAGCCCAGCAGCAGCGGGTGGGGCACAGGCAGCCCTGCCTCCAGCAGGCCAGAACAGCGGTGAGAACCAGAATCCCTGCTCCAGCCCCGGACACCGTCCCACAACCCCCGGACACCGTCCCACAGGGCGATGCCACCCCAAAACCCCCGGGCGGTGACACAGGAGCGGACGTGTCCGAGCTGCCCGGGTGAGGCAGGGCTCGCCCAGCACGCGTTTCCTCAGGCACAGCCAGGGAAGGCTTCCCCCCGTGACCCCTGTGCTGGGGGAAACCCAAGCCTTCCCGTGACCCCTGTGCTGGGGGAAACCCAAGCCTTCCCAGCAGCTCCGTGGCTCCCAAGTGCCACCACTGCTGCCACCGTGGCTGGGCGCGGCTCTGTCCCACACACCCCGATGCTCCCAGCCCAGGGAGCAGCTCGGGCTCACAGGCACCCCCGGGGACGGGGAGCCCTCCCAGCCCGGCGGCGCTGGCACGGGCGGGAGGTGCTCGGGGCACGGCCGACGATCCGTGTCCGTGTGGCACATCCGCCACCGCAGCCCCGGCACCGTCCCGGGCTGGGGATGGCTCAGCTGGGAGCTGCACGTGGAGCACGGTGACCACGGGCAGCGTGGCCTCCCCTTGGAGCAGCTTTGCACTGTGCCAGCGTTTTGTCGGGAACAAAGGGCAGGGCGTTGTTTCTGCGGGAGCGCAGAACTCCAGATTCTCCTGGCGGTCGATGAAATGGGTTGAATTTGCCCTTCCCTGGTATAACCCCAGTGGCTGTGTCAGAATCGCCCCGGGGACAGGTCAGCCCCGGCTGTCTTCCCTCGGCACTTCACCGTCCCGCTGACGGAGAGGAAGCGCTGCCGTGTGGTTCCAAGCTGTCGTTCCTGCTCCCGCTGGGCTGGCCCGCTGACCCTGCTTCGGAAGGCTGGGGGGGCCAATCTTTGATTGCACTGTTGCAATTCGTGTCTCGCTCATGCTATTCCTACAGACTGTGAAATCCTGGGGCTGCTTCAGGGTTATCCAGTTTGGGAGAGGTTCATTCTGATAAATTAGAAAGGAAAACTCCGGAGAGATAAAAATGCAGGACGTGTAGGTCGGATGTGACAGGTTTCCTTCTCAGCCCAAAGTCCGGACGACTCCCTGAGGCCCTCTCGTCCATCTTCTGCTCGCTGGGATTTTGCTGGGATGGCTGCAGCACCACCACTGCCTCGCCTGGGCTCCGGCCAGTGCCTTGTGGACCTCTCAGAGGTGGTTGATGGGGTTAAAGGTCCCCGACTCTGAAGCTGCTCCTGCCATGTCCAACCAAGCACCCAGAGAGTTCTGGGAGGACGTGTGGAGGGGAGCGTTCTCAGACAGGGACAGCATCATTGCATAAGCCTGGGGGAGAGAGGGGCGCAGAGGACACGGGTGAGAACACACACAGGACAGGGGAACACCCACTGTGAAACACAGCACCCCCTCACCCCGCACACCTGGGCCAGCAGCATCCTCTGGGCTGGGCTAAATTCACATCCACGCTTTAGGATGGCACCCACCACTCCAAATATTCGGATTTGCCAGGGTTTTTTAGGGACAGATGGGAGAGACCATCATTCCCACTGGCTTTCACAGGATCAAACCCATCCTGCACTGCCCTGCCCATCGTCATAAACCTTCACATGTGATTCCAAGCTCTGCTCCCAGGGAAAGCAGCTATTACTGGGGCTTGTCCTTAAAAAAAGCACCCTCACAGACAAGCCAGTGGCTCAGTGAGGCTGGGCTGGGGCAGCAGTGCCCTGGGAATGGGGCAGCAATGCCCAGCGGGAAGCAGTGAGCAGCTGCTCATCCCATCGATGCCTGGTGTGAACCCACTGGTGCCTGTAGACGCCTGCACGTGGGTATTTAGGAGTTTGAAACCCTCATTGCCACGGCCAGTGTGTGTTCAGGGTGGATTTGTTGCTGCAGTGAAACACTTCCAGGTGTCTGCTGAGAGAAACACAGTGAGACTTGTTTGCCCTATAACCAGCTGCTGGTTCCTTGGACCCCGGGTGCTCTCCCTCTGCAGGACACGAGCTCTGTCCCACACACCCCTGCAGAGTGGTGTGAGATGACCTCACACAGCAGAGGGGAAGGCCAGTGGCATTGTCACCCACCACCTGGAGAGGAGCAGGACACGGTCCCCACCCTCCCTGGCACAGGGAAGAGGCACAGTGTTGTGGTCTTGTGGACACACACGCTTCTAAAATTGCTCCAAGTTAAGCCAAAGGAGTGCTGTGCTGCTCACACAAAGGTTTTCTACTGATGGCTTAAATTATTTAAGTTGCTTATTGTGATTCAAGTGTAGAACTAATTAAAAACCCCGAAAGTAGCCTCTCTGATCCAAGCACAGGCTGGACCCACCAGTGTGGTACACACAGGAAAGAGCAAGCTGCTCCCAAAGAGTTAGTGCATTTGGGATGTTAGTGACAGGACACAGATAGGAGTCAGACAAGTGGCTTGTGTTTAAAAGGGTTTCACCCCCAAAAACGCTGTGCTCTCTCCTCCAGCAGACCCTCCCCAGCCTCACCACTGGCACCTACTACGAAGGAGAACAAAAATTTCACAAGTTTTGGGTGATGCTTAATCAAAACCCATGTTTTGTGTGGTGGCTGCACTAAGGTACTGCTCTGCTGGACATTTGAAACAGATAAATTGTGCTCAATTCTGTTGCTTGAGGGTCAGAAAGGGGCTCTGAGGTGAGAGCTGTGCTCATCCCCTGCCGGGGGCTGTGTCCTCTCTCCAGCCCAGCCTGGTGAGGTACCCTCATTGAACTGTACTTGTGTGCGAATCCTTGTGGAGGGATCAAGAGATCAACTCCATAAACCTACACTGGCTATTTTGGCTAATGAAAAAGCAGAAAGCACACACAGACCTGCCCCAAACCTCCAGATTTTTCTCAGAACTCCAGTAAGTGCTGAGAGACCATTTTAAGGTTTTTTTGGTGGGTCTGAAGAGGTCTGGCTCACAGGGCCTTGGGGGTTTCTTTTTTGTCCATTTTAAGGTTTACTTTTAGAAATCAAGGAGATAAACAAGGAGACCCTCTCAATGTACTGGGTTGCAAGTCCTGGAAATATTATTGTCTTTGACACCTGTTATAACCAAACCCCAGGGCACTTTGTGGCTGTCCCTGCAGACCAAACCTCAGTGATTACCGACAGAAGAGCCACCCCGGAGCATAAATAAATAAGGAGTTATAAAAACATTTATACAGACAGATAGAAACAGACAGATGCCTCTCTCTTCCTGTGTAACCCCGTTCTCACTGCACAGGCTGAGACAAATCCATCTAAAGGTGATGCCCACTCCCTTCCTCCTCTGTTTCAGTCTGGCTGCAACAAGACACAGTTCACGTACGACTCAGGTGTGTGTTAGAATTCCTGCTGGAATGGGGGAATAACCCACTGGAAGGGGACAATAACCCACTGGAAGTGGAAAATAACCCTCTGGAAGGGGAGAACAACCCTCGGCTAGAGGAGGCCAGCTGCTCCCTGATCCTACTGCCCACGCTGGCAGCAAGCTAGGAAAACGTTCTGGATATACCCACCTGGTTTTTAGCCTGCCTGTACAGAGTCTGTTTTATTGTCTCAGAGTCTAAGGTGGAATTAAACACATCTTTAACTTCAAATGCTTCCTCGGCTGCTTTGCGGAGATCCAGCCCCTTCCCAAAATTCGGCATCTGCTCCAAATCTAACAGGCCGGCTTCGTCCTCCTCAATACACCTGTACCAATGACCAGGGGAAGGGGTGACCTGTGTTAGCTCATCTGGCCCAGAGCCTGCATGCACAACCCACGGGGGCTCACGAGCCACATGCGTGACGGGACGGACAGACGGACACGGAGACGACACGGGATGGAAGGAGCGAGGAAGAAGTGGAGAGCAACAAGCTGCAGGTTGAGGCTCTGTCTGAGGTTCTGCACCAAAACTGGGTGCTCTCAAGCTGGGTAAGGTATTGGTGTTGTGTGACTTCTGCTGCGAATTCCAGCTGGGGAACTGGGAAAAACTGTGGCAAAAAGGGAGCTGAGCCTGTGCTGTGTGCAGCAATCTGTCAGTTTAAGGGTGTTCAGACATGGCTTCCCCTTTGGGGAAAAACCTTCACTTTTTATATAATCATGGAAACACAGACCGGTTTGGGTTGGAAGGGACCTTAAAGATTGCCCTATTCCACCCCCTGCCATGGGCAGGGACACCTTCCACTATCCCAGGCTGCTCCAAGCCCTGTCCAGCCCAGCCTTGGACACTTCCAGGGATGGGGCAGCCATCGCTGCCCCTGTGGGCAACCTGTGGGCACTCTGGGCAACCTGTGCCAGGGCCTCACCTCCCTCACAGGGAAGGATTTCCTCAGATCTATCCTAAATCTCTCCTCTTTCAGTTTAAATCCATTCCCCCCTGTCCTGTCACTCCAGGCCCTTGTAAACAGTTTCTCTCTGTCTTTCCTGTAGCTCCCTTCAGGCACTGGGAGGCCACAATTAGGTCACCTTGGAGCCTTCTCTCCTCCAGGCTGAACAATCCCAATTCTTTTAGCCTGAAAAATCCCAGGTCTCCCAGCCTTTCCTCCCAGCAAAGCTGCTCCATCCCCCTGATCATCCTGGAGCCTCCTCTGGGCTCTCTCCAGCAGCTCCACGTCCTCCCTGTGCTGGGGCCCAGGGCTGGGGCAGCTCTGCAGGTGAGGTCTCACCTGAGGGGCACACGGGGGCAGAATCCCCTTTTTGCCAGAGCTCTGAGAACTCCACTTGAAGCCAAGAACATTTTGCTACAACTCCAAGGGCCAGAGCAGCACCAAAGGCATCGCCCAGAGGCCTCTTCCCTCACCCTGGGCAGAGTTTTGGAGAGAAAGGCAACGTCTGCTGAGCTGTGGTACCCTGAAAACGCCAGGTTTGGTGTCAGACTGCCTGTTCTCCTGATCCAGACTCCTCAAGCCTTGGATATCATCCCAGACTCTCCTTGCAGTCCACTTGTCTCGTGTCCCCCACCACGGTGAGATGGAATCCGGAGCGAATGTTTAACTCAAACTGGAGGCATGGCATGGCTTGGAAAACAAACCCACAGCACTCATGATCCACCAGGGACACGGGCGGAGGGCGGAGCCCCCTCTGGCTCCCCGAAGGGAACGGCCCCCTCACCTTCGGGTGTGGTCAAAGCTCATGGTGAGAGACGTGGGCTCCTCGTCCTCCTCATCCTCAAACGCCCCTCGGGGCTCGGCCGTGGGCGACGCCGTCTCGTCCTGGGACTTCCCCGTCAGGCTGTCGTCGTCTTCCTCTTCCAGTTCTTCGTCTTCATCGTCCACATCTTCTGCTTTCTCGTTTGCTAATCCGTGGCACTGGGAATTGCCATCAATATCCTGGATTTCTGGCCTGGAATATTTAGTCGAGGGGGGAGGGAGGAGAAGAGAGAAAAGATAAAAAAAGATGGCAAATGTTTTAAGTCCTGTATTCCCACTGGAATGCCAGACTCTGATAATATACATACATATGAACACAGAGACTTATTTATATACATATATATATTATTTAAAATGTAAGAAAGAAGAAACCCAACATGCTTCAGGCATTTAAAAATCACCCTGCACTGTTCCTAAGGGCCAACAGGCACGTCAAGAATACACCAACCCCAAGGCTTTTCAAACTACAATTTAGTGCAGCCTGGATTTCCATGCTGGTTTTCCATCTCTTGAAATATAAAATCTGTTGGACAAGCAGCCTTCCTCCTTCTCTGTCCTCCAACAATCTCCCTTCGAGCAACGAGGAGGAGGAAGCTTTCACCAGCCCAAATTCCCTCTTGTGTTCCGCTGTTCATGCCTGTACTGCCAGCAGATAATTTTATATTCTTGTCTACCTTTTATCTGCTAAAGCCGACGCTTGATTCATCTCGCTATTTGCAATAAAATTTCTGATTTCCGAGAAATAGGAATCCTCTTTTTCGTCTAAAAGTGCATGGTTGTCTGATTCCGAGTTGGGGGAGGAGGCGCTGGTCCCAAGGTGGTTGGTGATGACTCCGGAGTGCTGGCTCACTGGGACAGGACAAGGAGGGAGAACAGGAGACAACATCAGGGCCTGGCAGGGCCAGGATTAAGAGCAAACATAAAGGGTGAAGGTCATCAACAGCCCTCTCACTTTACACTAATGATTGGACATTTAAGAGGAAATTCATGGACCAAAGATCCCAAGGGAAGATTGTGTTTTCCAGACCTGAGCTACAGAGAAATACAGGTGATACTGAGCATTTATGGGCAACACACACAATTTAAGAGCCATTGCAGAGCTGTTTGCCTATAACTTCTCCATAATTATTTTTGCCTATGCTGGGAAATCACTTACTTGGCTTCATCACAGGAATTTCTCTCTTTAGTATTTTATGTTAAGGCAAAGCCTATTTATCTTCTTGAACTTCCAAAAAAACCCTACAAACAACCGTACAGACTCATCCCTGGGGGAGCAGTGCATTCCAGCCAGGCTTCCCAAGGCCCAGCGAGCTCAGCCCACGCTCCCTCCTCGCTCCAGGGGCCCCCAGCAGGTCCCCAGAGCCGCGTCCTTCCCTACCTGGAACGTTCTCGTGCTCGTGCTTCTTCAGGTGCCGGTCCAGGTTGGTCTGCTGCCCGAAGCACCTGTTGCACAGGTGGCACTTGAACGGCTTCTCCTTGTTGTGGATGTTCCGGACGTGCCGCTGGAGGTTGGAGGAGATGCTGAATGACCTGTCACAGTATTTACACCTGAAAGAGAACAGCAAGTGCCAAAGAGTGCCACGTGAGGGGGAAAAAAACAAACAACAAAAAAAAAAAAAAGAGAAAAATCTGACTATCACGAACCCAGAAAATGTTGGTCTGTAAATCTTTACTCAGCTGAGGTGCCGGGAAGCACAAAGCATTAATCATTCCAGACAAATAGGATATTGTTGTTACTCAAGGAGCACAAAGAAAGGATTAGGATTAATTAGGAAGGGAGTCGTCCAAACAAATAAGAATTTGAAACAAAAATAATTACTTTTCCACACATGGATGTACGAATAAGAAAGGTGAATTTATTCCTTCCACTTTTTTTTGTGGGGAATCAGGTGAAATATGGCTGTGGAGGGAGGACAAGGAAGAGAGAAGAAGAAAGAAGGGAAGTGAAATGTATAAAATAGTTATTAACTGGCAAATCTCTGCATGACAGTTAGCTGGACACACAGAAAATTCCAGCTTTATTTGTGGAATTCCTTGTGGTACTGGAGATGTAGGGAGTACAGCGTGGATTTAAAGGTAATTATGGCTATTCCTATAGCAAAATAGCTCCCAAGAAATCCACCATGCTTTCCAAACAGGATAAGATTTACTCCTATGAGTGAGTATCTGGTTTATGATGAAAAACTGGAATGCAAGGAGCCAAGCCAGGGTGTTCAGGGGAGCTGCTGAGTGAAGAAATGTTCCCTGTTTGAGCTCAATCCCTGCAGGACCCACGGCGGATGGGCCGGGGGCCTGCTCAAAGCCGTCACCCCCCTCTTTGGATGCGGATTCCCTCCGAATAAACCCAAGGAATTGCTCGGGCTGGTGCTGTGTGGGCTCAGCACGAGGTTCCCGAGCAGAGCGGGAGCTGCTGATGGACTGAAGGTGGCAGCTCCGAGCTGCGCTGGAGAGTTTGGGACGAAAACTCCCGAAACCCTCATTTCTCCCTGACCCCGCCGGATCCCTCGTTACGCATCCCTTTAAACACGTCCCTCGTACCTCAGCAAAGCTGCTCCCCCACGGCTCTGCTCCCCAAACCCACGAACAGCAGAATCCTCTGTGCTACAGAGCTCCACAAATCCTGGACACTCACAAAATCCAAACTGTTCCCAAGCCCTTGGAATGCCAGAACAAATCCACTCCACTTCAGCAGGGCTGCTCTGAGCTCCTCTAACCCGGAGCAACCTCTGCCCCACGGAGCTGAGCGATTCCTCGATCAGAATCCTGGAATTCCAGAACGGTTTGGGTTGGATGGGACCTTAAAACCAGCCAGTGCCACCCCCTACCGTGGGCAGGGACACCTTCCACTATCCCAGGCTGCTCCAAGCCCCATCCAACCTGGCCTTGGACACTTCCAGGGATGGGGCAACCTGTGCCAGGGCATCCCCAGCACCCCAAGACATGGAGGTGGAGGGGCATCCCCGCAGGTTCTGGGAACACCACCAGCTCCTGATGTGCACAGGGCACCCAGACTCACCCCCTGCCTGCCCCACTCCAGGATGGAACTGGATTTCCCTGGAGGCTGAGGACATGGGATTCTTCCCTACAGACACAACAGGTTCAACTGCGAGTGTGAAAAATCCCCACTGTGAAACACACACCCCATTTCCAGATGTGCTCCAGCTGTGATTTTTATTTGGTCTCTAAAAATAAATTGGTATTATTTTTGGAAATAGCAGGGATACATTTATGAAACACTCTCTCTCGATGAATGTTTATGGATCCCATGTCCACCTCCGAATTTCCTACTGCTAAATCTCCAAAAGGAATAAAGATATTTAAAATAATGAACCTTTATCAGGATTAAGCAAGGGAGAAAGCAAAATCTCTTTCTAAACCACAGCTTTTCCAGATTTCTAAAGTATTTTCATTTTTTTCAGAAGAAAACCCAAATAACTCCAGAAAACAAGATGTTATTTGAATATCAGCACAACCAAGCACAGTTCCTATACGGAGAATTAAACATGGATTTCCAGCAGCAAGGAATCTGCCAAAAGTGTGGCCGCTCCTCCTGTTCAGCACTCCAGCAAACTGCAATGTCCAAAATGGCCAATATCCCAATATTCCTGCTATTCCATGGGATTTTCATGAATGGTTTTGTCCAGTTTAGACCAGGAGCTCCCTCCTCATCCCTGCTGATGCCAGTGGTTTTCTCTCCCTGCCCGTCCTCACCAGCTCCTAAAATCTGCCTTTCTCGTGTGTCCCTGCCTGGCACAGGGGATGCCTGGCACAGGGAATACCTGGCAAGGGGATACCTGGCTCAGGGGATACCTGGCACGGTGGGCACCAGGGTAACCCGGGTTCCCAGCCTGGCTCTCCCTGCCATCACTCCCAGGAGCAGCTCCAGCCATTTAAAGGCTGCTCTCACATGCCCAAGGCAGGAGCGCCCCAGCCCCCTCCATGTCCATTTATTCAGATGTCCAGGAAGCCTTTGAAAAGTTCCCTGTGACAGGTCCTCGCCCTAACGATGAGCTATGTGGATCCAGGGTCGGGAACAGAGAGAGGATAAAGAGCTTGTTAAAAAAATAGGAACCAGAGGGGCTCTGGGAAGGAGCAGCTCCCGTGTGGGAGCAGAGGGATGAGGGAGATGTCCGGCGTTATTTGTGGTCCCGGAGGGGTCGGTGCTCGGAGCTCTGCTGGCTTTAATCTAAATAAATGACCCAGGCAGAGGAACCAGCTTAAATTCAGGGAAAGGGGTGAACACGGAGGCAGGAGAAGAATAAAACTCAAAGGCAGCAGTGTTTGCTTTGCAAACACCCCGACCAAGCTTCGTCCTTATCAGCTTGAAGTAACACACGGGCGGCTAAAAGCATCCAAAGGGGGAGTGAAGGACAGCAAGGAAGGAGCCAGGGCTGGAACTGGGGAGCTCTGGGGAATGACAGGCTATCCTGGGAGCTGCAGGAGCTCCGGTACCTGGGACAACACGGGAGAAAGGGGAGAGCAGGGAGAAAAGCCCGGGAATGCGGGAAGGAGCCCTCGGGTCCCACTCGCAGAGTTTCGCGCTGCTCCGCTGCTCAGTGCGAGCTGCAAAGGCAGAACTGCAGTGACAAAGCACAAACCACAGGGACAGCGACTCCCCCTCCGCAGCCTCCAGTGCATTCGTAGCGGGAGTGAGCTCAGGCTGCCTTTTGAAAACCAGAAAATGATAAATATATTCAATAAAGGTATTTATTGAACGACGTGAAATTTAAATGATGTTGTAGATCTCAGCTTTAGTTGTCCCTTCCAGCTTAATGCAGATAACAGGACATGAGGCCTAAAAGGGCCTTTTTATCACTGAACTCTGAGATACTCCTGAATTTCAGATTCGGTGCAGGAAAGAGTGAAAAGAAGTATGTTGAATTTCACTGTAGGGCACAGGGGCTCAGAGTGTTTTCAAATCACTTGATTTTTAGGAAATGCATTACCAGGTACTTCTCCCTCTTCAAAAAACACCTTGCACATTCCCCTTACAAAAAGAATCTGCCTCCTTATTGCTCATGTGCTCTTCATTCCTACTTTACACATAATTAAATAGACACCTAAGAAGTCTGAGTGACTTGATAACCTTCCCAAAAAAACCCCATCACTTATCAATGACAATCAGGAATTGAAACCAAAACACCTTATTTTCTGGCCTGTTGTCTTTAAAAACATTTAAATTAATATTTGGATTAACATTTGGATTATTATATATAAAAGTATTTATACGTAGTGATAGGGTAAAAAAGAAATTTAAACAATCAGAAGCAAAGTTACAAAGGAGACAACAGTAAAACACTGAGAAGTCAGCAACCTCCTTTTACCTGCCTGAAGTCAGCACTTAAAACCCAAGCTTTCCAAACAACTGTGGCTGCCAAAGCTGCAAATCTCAGTTCTCTGAGAGGAAAAGCAAATCAATGATAATTAAAGCTCGTCTGCAGACGCAGCCCCGGCTCTCCGGAGTGCTGTTAGAACGCAACATTGTCCAGGAGTCAGGCCTCAAAAAAACCCACACAGGCTATTTTCTGGGAGAAGACCAGATCAAATAAATCTTTATTTTCCTAACCTTTGTTAAGTTGCAAGTCTCCTTTTTTGGAAGAAAACCGAACTAACGATCTCGGAATAATCAGGAGCGTTTTCAGTGGACAGGGAGCACACAGGGCCTGTTCAGCCATATCAAATAACACAACCCCAAACATCACAGCAGGGAATGGGTCCAAAATATATGTCTGCTTTTGGGGGGGGGTGGTATTTTCAATTTACCTCATGTCTACGCTGAAAATTCTGGATGGAAAATAAATGTGATTCTCAATGTAGCAGGGATTACAATGTGGGAGAGTCAATTCTTAGGTTAAACTAAGCATAAAAATGTGATGTATTTGACCACATGGCCTTTTGCTGCTCATAAATTTGTGTTTCTCTCTATATAATAACTGCTCCATTTGCTTTGTTGTGAACTTAGGGCTGTGCATGGAAACGCTGCAATATCAGCTGCCCAAAACGAAACGGAATTGTTACCATTGTTTGACAACGTGCAAAACACTCACTCACATCGTGGCAAGCACAATGCTTGATTTGCAGTGAGCTCTCATCATTCCTTCAGGTTTGCTCATTTAGGGACCTCATTCTAACTAAAAAAGTGCATTTTTTGCCCAAGGTTTTTGAAATTGTTTGTAACGCACTGGGAGAAAATGCTGGGGGGAAAGATTCCTGCTTGGTGTTCCATGAGAAATAGCAATTTATACATCTAGGCACACATATTATGTATATTTTCTTGTGAGTTTTATTCAGATTTAAAGCCCTGACTTGAACAACAGCCTCTTTCTGGGGCACAGAACTCACTGGGCTGGACACTAGCCCCTGTCCCTGTGCACACTGAAGGATCAAAATCACATCACCTCGTCCACAACTAACAGAAAACAGCTCAGCCTTCTACCTTAAACACCCACAAACGTGTGAGACCGTGTGAATCCCCCCTCCTTCCAGCTCTCCTTGTAAACTTCATGATTTAAGCTCAGACACTACCAAAATTCGATTTTAAAGCAGGTAATTCTACAGAGTTTTTCTGCTCCTTTGTTTTTTTGATCCACTTCTCCAGGCACCTCTGATGTGCATTAAGAAAAGAGAAAAAAAACCTCCAGCCCCAGCAGTGAAAGTCCTGGCAAGCCCTTCAAACCAGCCAGAATTTCAGAGCCATTCAGCACCTTCAGCTGTCCTTGAGATGAATGGGTAACGTGAGTGTGAAACAACACTGCAAATCAGAGCCCTCATTTGCCAGCATACATCTAAATATAAGTTAAGTGTCTATCTTCGAGCTGCCAAGCCTGATTATTTTTGGCTGGTACACATAATATACAACCCCATGAATCACCCTATGTAATGCTCCAGGCCTGTGGTATTCTGCTGGCACAGCTTTACAGGGAGGGGGGAGAAATCCCAGCGTGGTGAGTGAGGAGTGCTCGGGCAGGGGTTTTCCCTGGGGAACAACATCACCTGTAGGGCTGCTCCCCCGTGTGCGTCCGCAGGTGCCTGGTCAGGTTGGCCGAGCGTGGGAAGATCTTGCCGCAGTACCTGGACAGGGAAAGCCAAAGGAAACCATCAGGAGAGCCCGTGGATGCCACGGCACAGCCTCCCCCGTGCCGCCTCTGCTCCCCAAATCCCTGCGTGCGCTCACGGCTGAGGGGGACAACGTGGAGGTCAAAACTCTCTCAGTGACACCCACCCCGGGGTAACAGGGGCACGGTGGTGACATGGGAGCACAGGGGAGGGCTCAGCCTGGAGAAAAGGAGGCTCAGGAGGGACCTTCTCACTCCTACAACTCCCGGACAGGAGGGGGCAGCCAGGTGGGGCCGGGCTCTGCTGCCAGGGAACGAGGGACAGGATGAGAGGGAATGGCCTCAAGTTGCACCAGGGGAGGTTTAGACTGGATATTAGGAAAATTTTTTCACAGAAGGGATTGTCAGACATTGGAGTGGGATGCCCAGGGAGGTGATGGAGTCACTATCCCTGGAAGTGTTCAAAAAAAGTGTGGACATGGCACTTGAGGACAAGGTTTAACTACAGCATTCCTGCATTGGATACAGAGAGTTTAATCACTGCCTGGTCATATTGGCACTCGAGATGTTTCTACATCTCCTTTATAGCCCTGTGGACTTGCTCGTCATGCAGAATCTGCTTGATCATCCTCAGAATCCACAGAATTTTCCTCTGGATAAAGGCTGCAGCACAGTGCTATGGGTTAGGAGGCTGACAGGCTGCTTAGAGCAAGGAAATGCAGCAACAGGAAATTAATAAAGGAAGGAACTGTGTTCCACAATAAATCCAGCTCACAGTAAACTCAAAAAGGTATAAATAAAAACACTAATTGGGAAATAAAGTACTGAGGATGAGGGGCTGCCCTCTGTGACTATGAAACCTGTTGCAGGAGGAAGTTATGATGGGCCTTCTTAATTTCAGAGACCTTCAGCTGTCCTGAAGATGAACAGTTAACATGAGTGTTCCCCAGCAATGGAAATCCAAATGTTAACTTGTGAGTGTGTGTCTGAAATTTAAGTAAGTAGAAACCTCAAATTTCTAAATACTCAACTGAAATTTGAGCCTGTAGCTTTTGTGGCAAATTTGAACGTAAGAGACACATCAACCACAGTTTGTACTCATGCTCTGTACCCAAAAAAATCCTCACAGCAGGAGCCACCAGGAGAACCTCGAGCAGCTGCAGGTAAAACTGCAACAGCAGAAAGAGGTTTAGTATTAAATACCTGTGATCTGCTCCAATTTGGAGCTGGATGGGTACATGAGGACTTCTGTGGATAGAACTGGGTTTGGAAAAGTTGCTTCCTGCATACCATTTTTTAAAATTCAATCATTTTTCCATAGCTGAGGTTGGATATAGCCGGAGCTGGCGTTGGGAACGGCGGCGTTCGCTGCCGCACGCCAGGGACTTGGCCCGGGGAGTTGGGTTTGCTTGAGAATCTCCAGATCCGCTCCCAAGGTTATTAAAAATTACAAAGCAAACAGAAGATGCTGATTTCCTACCAGACAAAACAAGCTATTTCAGAGGGAATTAGTCATCCCGGCTCTGCTCTAATTCTGCCGCTCCTTGTTTTCCCTCCCGGCGGGGATGTCGGTGCGGAGCTGCTCCGCTCCGTGCTGGTGCCCAGTGCAGCTCCCCGGCTGGGGTGGCACATCCCGGGGTGTTTCCACGCCCTGGGGCTCAGCCTGGCTCCCGTGGGATGCCCGTGGGATGCCCGGCTCACCTGCAGGTGTAGCGCTCCTTGCCCTTGCGCAGGATGGGGTCGGAGAGCGTGGGCGGCGGCGATCGGAAGTTGAAGGGGTGGTGGGGAAGGGGCTGCAGGGACGTGCCAGAGTCTGCCTTCATGGCTGCAAAGCTCTCCAGTTTCTCTGTCATCGTCTCGATGGCCGACATCTGCAAGGACAAGGAGATTTTGTCATAAGAATCCCCAGGAAGTACGGGGTCCGATGCACAAAATGCCAGTTTTGGCTGGGCAAAGCCTGTTGCTGGTGTTGCTCTCACTCGTGGAAGCTGGAAGTGGGAAATGGAGCCACTGAATCCAGCCAGGAAAGACAGGAATAGTGTACTGGTCTACGAGAAAGCAGGAAAGACACAGCTGGCAAAGCCAGGCGTTTTGGTCCCAGAAAACTGCACTTGTTCACTTTCTGTGATGTGCCTGTGCTTATTTTCAGTACCTTGGATTAAAATTTATCTCAGAATACAGCTGCTTTCTGTTTTCCCAGGGATAACACTGACACTGAACATCGTGGTCAGATGCCTGAGGTAGAACTCAGTACCCACACCCTCCTCTCAAGCTCAACCCAAAGTCTTGGGGCTCGGAGGGACAGGGCAGCAAGCTGTGGGTGGGCAGGCAGGGACACCACCCCAGGACAGAGAAATTTTGGGCCCAAAGCAGAAAAATCCTGGCCAAAGTGGAGTGGGAGGGATGTGCGATGGCTGCTCAGGGAGCTGAGAGAGGAGAGGCTGAGGCTGAAGGGGTGAAGAGGGAGCAGCTGGGCAGAGGAGTTAGGATCAGGCTCAGGATGGAGTGGGTCCACAGAGTTGGCCTAGTGAAGAGGCCAACACTTTAATTCTAGGTAGGAAAGGTTCAGCAGCCCCTCAAGGTGGTAGAAGGATGAGTGGGAGATGGCTGAGCTTCCTGGAGCGAAAGGGAGCTCCAGGCAAACCCCTGGATGTGTGCCGTGACTGGGTGAGTTTTGGTCAGGAAGACCAACACCTAACATCCCGTTGGGATGGGAGCAGCTGGCATGCAGGCCTGGAGATGGGACACTGAGCACAATGTCCCCGGAGGCCTTTAGCAGATGTATGACTTGGCAAGAGCCACGTTCTCCCAGACATGAGATTAAACACCACGCCAGAGTGTGGGAGAAAGGGAAAAACCTGGAGATACAGGAGAAGCAAGAAAGGAAAGAAAGAAGTTGGACTATGTGCAAATAAAGAAAAAAATTGATCTGCATAAAAATCCTGCCCAAAGAAAAGCACTTTACTTTCATTACAAAGCAGGAAATCCAAGTCCAAGAGAGCAACGCGGTTCGGAGGACGCTGACGCCATCTCCGACGTCCAGCTTCGTGCACTCCTGAGAGCACTTTCGAGGTACCAGGAGCAGAAAAGAGGGATAAAACAAACAAGGCAGCAATAAAGCTGCCTCCTGGCTGCGCTGACATCACCGGGACAGGCGGGAGCTGGGATGCGGAGGCAGCCGGAGCGCCGAGGCGGCAGCGAGGAGCGGAAGGCAGTAGGAAGCCGTACATCACCACGAGATGCTCTATTGTACAGGAAGGGCTGACCTTTTGCACGTTTACACTTTATTAAACTGGGCTTGAGAGCAGGGGGGCGGGGGGGAAGAGAGCCAAGATATTGTTTAAAAATATACGACTATGAAAAAAAGTTGTCTTAATCACCCCAGAAGACATTGTGGAGGGCTGACAACCATTCATAAGCTGTAAAAAAGAGGAGTAGTAACCCTCATTTCCCGATAATAGATCCGCAGCCCCTTAGTTGGAGGCTCCCAGCCCATGATAAATAGTAAGTAATACTTAGCGCCAGCCACTTGAAAAGGTTACTTGATCATTTACGGCACCGGCTCTGCCCCAGCTGCCAGTCATGTAACAAAACCATCACGTTAAAATGCTCTCCGGACCTTTCAGAGCCGCGCTCTCAGCCCTTCGCCGAGGTACCTGGAGCTCTCCTTTGTTGTGCCCTGTTCTTGAGGCACTTAGTCAGAGATATTTGCTGGCTTGAGAGCCGTGGGCTGGTTTTAAAATTCTAAACGCTGGCCACGGCCTCTCCAGTGGCAAAGGCACTTTGCTATTTAGGGAACAACTGCCTGGTTATAATAAAACAGAAAGGGGGAAGAAAAGAAACTTAACAGGTGAGGAAAGGCTTTCCATTAAGTTATCAAAAAGTTACACCGGTTATTTATGTTGTCCAGAGTTTCATTTGGAATAGACAATGTAAGAAAACTCCCAGAGAGCAGAGGAACTTCTGCCAACGACTGGCTAAGAAATAAGAGCTGCCTGAAATTCATTTTGAGAGAGGAAACATCTCCTGAACGCTTTTATCACATCTCCTGGCTTCATCACATCCCAGGGAGGGCACTCCAAGAGAGCTGGGGATTAGACACAGAGGAAAAGGCTGAGACCAGACTCGTGTTTGGAGCGAGAGAAGCCCAGGCAGAACGTGACTCTGACTGACCAGGCACAGGAACGTTGGTCCTAATGTAGAAAACAGAAGCAGGAACCTGAAAACGTGATTTCTTAGGAAAAGATCCAGGATCCAGAATTCTTAGGAATGCTGAATCCAGGGAATGGTCACAGCCCCAAGGCTGCCAGAGCTCTCAGACACGGGGTGGGATTGTTGGACTGTCTATGCAGGGCCAGGGGTTGGACTCGATGATCCCTGTGGGTCGCTTCCAGCTCAGGGAATTCTGTGGTTCTATGATAATATTGGAAGAGGATCTGGTAGTACAAATCTCCCATATTCTGGAACAAACGCCCTGTGTCCCTCTGCTGCATCTGAAGTCCTGATGGATTGCAGCATGGGAACGGCGCCTCCGCAGACGAAGTGATCTGCACACAGCACCCGCTGTATTAGAAATCAGTTATCAGGAAGTTTTGGGCCTGAGTGATTGTAAATTTGAGGCTATTCTGCGTGATAAGCTGTTAGAGATAACCAGACTTTCCACATCTTTTCCCTTCCATGGGAAGAGGACGTGGTCAGGATTTCGGGAACAATGTTAACAACCTTCCACCCAAAGCTTGCTGCTGCTCGCGGTCTGGACGTTTCTCATCGTCTCGTTGGGTTGCTTTGCCACGCTGGCTCCTCCCTGCTATCAGATTCTTTACAGGCAGATATCCCCACTATTCTAACTCACACAAACACAGGATGTTCCTGGCCAGCCTGTCACCATTATCCAGCCTGGATGAAGGAAAAATCGGGGGAAGTTATTAACCAAACTCTGGGGCTGGCGCGAAACAATGAGGGAACTAAGTTTAGCTGTGAAAGCAACCAGGATCCAGCTTTCACAAACCTGCAAGTTATTTATCTAAGGTGGGAAACATTATCAGGGGAGAACAATGCATGTGAATATAAAGGAGAGTACCATAAGGACCACGGAGCTGGGATCCCAGCCTGGTCACAGCAGGAGGGATGGGGATAGCTGGGGACTGTCACATCCCTTTGGAGCAGCATGGCTGAACCCTCTGCCCAGCACTTCCACACTCTCTACGTGATGGAAGGGAACTTCAGGCAGGTAGAAAATGCTGCTGCTTGGGGGCTGGGCAGTTCTTCTCAACTTTGTACTACTGCAAATAACCCCCCGAGGTGTTCCCACAGGGAAAACCACGCAGCCATTCTGGGCGGTGAGAGGGGAGTTTGGCAGATCCTGTGCACTGTCCAGACCCCATCCCTGTTTTTCTGGTAATGCAAAAGAAACAGCAAGGCACAGCTACCATCACCTCAAACCAGGCAGGAATGAGTTACAGGTGTCTGAGAGTAACTGGTAGAAAATGGTGGCGTTTCCAATCAGGCCTCTGGATGAGGATGAGTCTGATCCCAGTGATCCCAGGGACCCATACCAGCTCCACCTCAAAGTCCTGGGCATTCCATCAACATGGCACAACAGTGTCCCTGCTTTTACCTGGGGGTGAAAAAGCAGTGGGGAGGGTCGCAGGTACTTCTCCTTGAGGGCACCCACGGGGTCTGTCACCTTCCGCTTCTCCACCCTGCTGGACAACAACACAGAGGGTTACATACCTCACAGGCAGCCCCACACAGCCCCACTGTCTGCAGGGTGCTTAAATTACACACACAGTTATTCTCCTACTCTCACTAAAGTCTTCCTCCCCCTTCTCCTGGACACCACAAATTCTGACGCACAATTACCCCGCAGAAAGCGCTGGATGAGTCCCCTCCTCGGGCAGTATTTTTTTAGCCATCAGGTTGATGACTGAGAAAACATTTTGCTCTGATTCTGCTGTAGTGGTTTATAAGCCTCTGCTCTTGTGAAATGTCATGGAAAACCCTGTGTTTAGAGCAAAACTGTCTGAGCAGGAGAAGCTCTAAAATCCACAGCAGGCAGCCCCTGCATGGAAAAAAAATTCTTTGAGACTTTGTATTTATTTGAAGAGTTAACACTGGGCCAGACTTTGCAGCCCCAAGCGTGCTGAAATCATTAGGTGTTTCATATTTGTTTCCTCCCTCGCAGCTGAGACATAATTTGCATTGAGTTTCTTTGGCAAGCCCATGTGGACAACAATTTAAAAAGTGAGGAACTGGTGGGAGAATTCTGAAGCGACTCAGAAACCCGAGTTCTTCTGATATCACCTTGGCCCATTCAAATATTTCTTGTTTAAGCACCTGAGATGCAGAAATGACCCTAAAGTGAGGCTCCTATTTTTGAAAATATTGGCTTTGCTTTCACAAAATATTCTACTTGCAGGGAAACCGAGGTGTGGAATCACCAAAAAGACAAACTGAAATGTTCTCTAAGGGAAAAAAGTGTTGTGGAAGTAACTCCAACAAACACAGCTGCATCTTTAAAGGATTGGAATCGAGTCCATCCAGCTAAACCAGCAGAAATCCAAGAGTAAGAGTACTCTTAACTACATTAGTCCAGCATAAATTGAGAGCAAATTATTTTGCTGCATTTCAGCTGATTGGTGTGTGGATCAAATTACCAAAGAGTTTAAAGAAGAGCCCTGCAGAGTGCAGTCAGCGAACTGTGCTTAATCTGCATTTAATTCTTCTTGGGTAGAAAGGAGAAGAGCTGGATTGGAAATGCAGTCAGAATTAGGGGGCTTTGGGAGGTACGTGCTTTTATGGGTCTGAGTTGTCAGAAAAACAAAAGAACAAGTAAAAAGTTGCTCCCTGAGACCCCCTGACCAGCACAGTTTGCTCTCCATGAGGCGCTGGCACGGCTGCGATGCCCAAGGGAACATCCCTGATCCCAGCAGAGGCGTCTGGAGAGAGCCCTGCCTGCTCCACATGCGTAAAATCTGGTGAACTGACAGCATTTCCCCAGCTTTGCCATCTCCCAGCGTCGGGAACGAGAACACAACATCCAAACGTCCCCGTCAGAGCCGAATTCCGCAGCGCCCCGAGGATTAAGCCGATCGTTTCAGCCCAGTGCCTGAGAACGTCACCTCCACAGGCCCAGCTAAAAACTGCCCCCTTTTCAGGCTGTCTGGCTGCATTAAATTATATCACCAGGAGAAAATGTCAAGGATTTAAGTGGCCTTTGGGAGAAAAAATGAAGGAGCCAAACGACGTGAGAGAGTCTGATAAAGAGAAGTTTAGAAACAAAATATTTCCATATTTTTCAAGCTGGGCCTTGGGAGCTCGGCTGTTTAGCTCATTACATCAGAAGTCTGATTCACAAGCAACCCCAACGCTGACTTTCTATTTTAACATATTACTAAAACTATGTGCATCCCATGGAATGCAGCAAATGATGCCCCCATCCTTCACTTCCATCTGTCTTCTGGACCTTTACGGTTTTCCCGAGGCTGCTATTTTAATTGGCAGTGGCTTTTCCAACCCATGTTATTTCAGCATTCCCGCTGAGAATGCCCAGAGGTGGCAGGACCCTCCTGCAGACACTTTTGTCTTTCTATCCCATTTATTAATTTTTTTTTTCTCCCAGGAGTACTTTTTACGAACACTGCTCACACCAGGCCTGATGTCTCCAGGAGGAGATGGCCACGGTGGGCCCCAGGCGGGACACGGCACTCCGGGCTGGGATGCGGCTGTGCCCCTCACAGATGGCACGGGGTGGGCACACGGTGACACGTCCCCCCCGCGAGCCGGCAGAGCGAGAGGCGCTCGTTCCGTAGCCAGCACCGAGGGCTCGCTAATCCTCATCCCAGCCGACAGCTCCTTGGCCTGGCCAGACGCTGACATCACTTTTTCCCACCGTTATCAGCCGCGCGCCAGCGGCCGGCAGTGACATCGGGGCTGTCGCGGTGTTCGCAGCCCTTTGAGCGCCCATCCCGGCGCTGACGCCGTCACACCGCGGTGACTCTGAGCCTTTCCAGCGCCAGGGCAGCGCCAGAGCCTGCAGCACAGCCAGTAACCCTCCAGCAGGCAAGGATCACCCCGCAGTCAGCACAAGGAATGCAAGGACAAACCGTTCACCTGCACGAACTGGCCGGACACTGAACCCAGGGGCCCTCCAGGCCAAGCACAAGCATCCAAATGGATGCTATGAAGCATTTAGACATGTTAATGTCTAACTTAGACATGTTAATGTCTAAATCAAACTAGTTCAGGACTTGTCTTCTCGCTGGACTTTGCTGAAACCACAAAGCGACTTTGCCACATCGACCTCACCCACAGCAGGATACCAAAGGCAGAGCCTGGCTGGGTAACACACAGATTTACTGTTACCCTCCCCAAAACGTTTTAGTAATTTTCCTTTGGAAATAGGTTTTATAAAAAGCTCTCAAGCAACAAAAGGCCCAAGTCTTCCCTTTGTGCTTCCTCCTGAATTGATTCCTTCTGGAAGTTTAAGTGGCATTTGGATAACTTCACCCAGTCTGCTCTACACACGCCTTCCCCATTCAACTCATTCTGACGTAACACATCAGGCCCTCCTCAAAACCATCTGTTCAAGTGACACAAGAAAGGCCTTGTTATCTCCTAAGACAGATAAATCTGTGAGAAATGTATCTGGGAGAGATCTGGGTAGTAACACGCTACCATGTGTTTACACAGTACTTGTTACTCCAAGAGCAACACGTTTTGGCAGGTTGGGCCTGTAGCAGCAGCTCCTCCGAACTGAAAAACTCCAAGAAAAGGCATTAGGAAGAAAAAGGGAGGGTGGGAGGAAGAAAGGTGAAGTGGCTCACAAAAGGCCATCAAGTCAGTCAGTGGGAGAGCTGCATTTCCAGGCTCCCAGGGCTCCTGACTCATTCCCAAGCCATGAGAGCTCGGGCTCCGAGGCATCTGAACTCTGCATTCTTATCGAATCAAACCTCTGGAATTTCCCCAGCAGAAGTGCCATCTTAGCGATGGCTCGTGGGAGAGTCCTTAAATAGGTCAAGTTTCTTCTTTATCAAAATAAGGATGTGTTCTTTACACATTGATTACGAGGGCTCCTTGCAATTACTCAGCCCTTTCCATTCAGGAAATCCAACGCGTTGAGAAGAACAAACAACTACAGCAGACGTTCGCTGTTCTTCCCAACCAAGCTGCATCCCCACCTGCCCCAGGGTGCGGCGTCAGCTAGGAAAGGAGCTGGTTAGAGAAAGGCTTAAGGCAGGGTATGTTAATACCTGTAGATGGGGTCCATGAAAAAGGGCGATGGCTTAGCGTAGTGCAGGGAAGGCTGCTGAGGCAGCTGCGACTGGGAGATCTTGGGTAAGACCTCGCTCGCCATCAGCTTCCTCTCCCCATAGATGTGGTTTTTCCGTGGCTCTCTCCCTCCGTTCTGGCTGGCTCGGATGCGGTTGCCAATGCTCAGATCCAGTGGCTGCTCCTCCCCCGAGGACGGGGCCGGGAGGACCTTCGGGGGAGGCAGGATTGGCTTAATCTCTTTTGGCTTTGTGGTGAGATCGAACGGGGACTCCGAGCTGGTGCTGCCGACTTTGTGGAGGTCCCTGGGTGACTTTGGTTCTGCCTTGACCAGCAAGTTGTGATTGAGGGTCCGCTCCGTGAAAGGGTAGAGGGAATGGGGGAAATTGGGGAGGAACTGGAAAGGGAACATGGAATGATACGGGAGCGAACCCATCTTTTTCTCCTGCATCCCCATAAAGCCAGGCCCAAAATACTTCTCTGCGATGGAGGCGATGGCTTTGATGGAGTCATTGGCCGCCCCCGTGGTGGGCAGCAGGTGCTCCTCGGGGGGAGGAAAGAAGGAATGCTGAGAATAGAAGAGAGGGATCTCGCTCGTGGTGTTGGTGGAACTCGCAGACACAGAGCTGCTGACGAAATCGGGCTTGGTCTCCATTTGTTTGCTCTTGTCTTTCGTTTTGTCCCTGTCACTCTCTGCGTCACTGTCCAGGTCAGAGCCGGTGCCAGTAGTGGTGTCCAGGTCCGTGCCCGTGGTCGTATTGACATCCTCAAAGTCACTGCCATCAGACATGTCACTGTTCCTGGCTTTTAGCTTCTCCAGGTAGGAGTTTTCCAGGCTGCTTTCACATTTCTCCTCCCCCGAGGGGGCCTGGGTGCTGTTGCTCACGGCAGAGATCAGCGGGAGGGCCGGGTTCCCGAGGGGGCTGGGGAGCTTCGCGTCCGGAGTGTGGTTGAGGGGGCTCTTGAGCAGTTGCGTGGGGGGTAACAAGGGGGGCCTGGGGTACAGAGAGGGTGGGAAGATCCCCGGGAACCCCGGAGTGAGGGCGGGGAAGGCCGGGGGGGCCGGCGAGAACGGGAGGCCCCCGGGGTGCGGGCGGGACGGGAAATACTCGTTAAAGCCCAGGCCGGCGTGGTTGAGGTTGGGAGAGGGCTTGGATTTGTCCATGATGGAGGTGGGCGTGAGGGGCAGGCCGGGGGCGAAGATGCCGGCGGGGCTGTAATGGTTCTTGCCCTCGCAGAAGCGCCGGTGCTTGTTGAGGGAGGAGGTAGTGCTGAACATCTGCCCGCAGTCCTTGCACTTGATCTGCGTGCGGCAGTCCGCGTGCATCCGCTTGTGGCGGCACAGGTTGGAGAACTGCGTGTAGGATTTGTGACAGACCTCACCTAAAGCGTCAACAGGAACCAACAACAAAAGCCATATGAAATTAACGGGAAAACAGCAGGGATTCGCCACGGGATCCCCCAGCCTCCCCCCGCCCCGTCCGGCCCCGGGCTGTCCCTTCCCCAGAGCCGGAGGAGGGAAGAGCAGTGAACTCCACCACCTTTCCCTTGGGATGAAGCCCATCCCGGAGAATCTCTCAAGCAGCAGCTCCACAGAAATCTGAGGGGATGTGCTACCTGTGCTTAAATTTTGGGGAAATTTTCAGTAAAGGATAATCATGGAATCATAGAATGGTTTGGGTTGGGAGGGACCTTAAAGCTTGTTCCACCCCCTGCCATGGGCAGGGACACCTTCCACTATCCCAGGTTGCTCCAAGCCCCATCCAACCCGGCCTTGCACACTTCCAGGGATGGGGCAGCCACAGCTTCTCTGGGCAACCTGTGCCAGGGCCTCACCTCCCTCACAGGGAACAATTTCTTCCAAATATCCAACCTAAATTTCCTCTCCTTCAGTCTGAACCCATTCCCCCTTATCCTGTCGCTCCAGTTCCTGACGCAGAGTGCCTCTCTGGCTTCCCTGTGGTCCCTTCAGATCCTGGAAGGTGCTGCGAGGTCTTCACACAACCTTCTCTTGTCCAGGCGGAACATTCCCAGCTCTCCCAGCCCAACTCCATAGGGGAGATGCTCCAGTTCCCTCACAACTTTTTTACCTTAATCACACATTTTAATCATAAAATCTATTTATCTCAACTCATCTGCTTCCCATTATTCCTGGCATGGCAGGAAGCACTGGAGGCTGGAGGGAGAAGAACTTTGCCTCATTTAATCAAACCTGCCCATTCTTTAACGCCATCAGTGGTACATAACCCCTCTGGGGGATGCTCTATAAATCCCCTGCCAGCCAGGCCTGGGTTCTGCCAGGGCTGGGATCTCTTTTTTTTATCCATTAAATCAGTCCAACACCCCTGCCCTGCTAAGTGAAGCTACATCAGCGTTTTCTTTAACGACCTGCAAATACCAAGCTTTCAAAATGTGGATTTTTATGACCCCTTTCACCTCCAGACTTTGCTGGTGTGGAAGGAACAGGGCAAAGTGAGACAAAAATCCCACCCAAACTTTTCTATAACATCAAAACGCTGGGATTTTTTATTATCTCGTGCCTCTTTCAAGATGGGACTAATCGTGGTGGTGAATGAACACACTCCTGCCCCCGGGGAGCTGCTGTTACCACCCTTTTGTGAACAGGGAAACGGAGACAAAGCAGGGGAAGGACATTGTTTGGAGCTGGACAGGCAAGGACATGAATCCGAGTTCTGACACCCAATCCTCCAGCTCTGGGACTGCTCAGTGCTTCTTCCTTCCTTCCTCCCTCCCAGCTTTACTGATAGGTGCGTGGGAGCGTGACTTTCCCTGTGTTTTTTCCCTAAATCCTTAGGGTTTCATTCAGTGCTTGAATATCAAAAGACTGGCAGGACAGTACTTCACTAGCAGCTCTGAAAACACAATAACAGAATAAATTCCAATTGAAATTCAAAGCAGAGGTGGATAAAATTTAATGAATTTGACATTTCAGTTCAGAAGAGCATCCCAAAGTCCAGTGGGCTGTCACTGAGGGGTCTGGTTTCTGACTGCACCACAAATTCCGTCTGCACTGTCCCTCCCCAGGGCGTTCCAGCCTCTCTGCCTTGGGCCCTGACACAGCCCAGAGCTGCAGGGGGAGCACAAACAGGACAACCAGAAAGCCACCACAAGAGTTTCAATGTTTGAGCCAATCCTGGTTTTTGGCAATCACACTTTAAAATCTTGGGTCAGGTCTCCTGAGCTGTTCTTAGTGCATACACAGAGTTTTACGGCTGCTGTAAGTATTATTTCAGCTACCTTAGACTCTCAAAGAAAGGGTTTATTTGGCTTTTTTACTTCATTTTAAAATGTTTTCTTAAACAATATCCAAACAGAGTTCTTAAAGGAAGCACTACTCAATTTATTTTCCATAAAGCTGATGATCTCTTAAATACAACAATTTCTGGGTTTTTTTCCCAAGGGAATCAGGACTCACCATCCCTGGAACTGTTCAAAAAACATGTGGATGTGGCACCTGGGGACACATTTTAGTGGTGAACACGGTGGTGCTGGGTGAAAGGTTGGACTTGATGATCTCAGAGGGCTTTTCCGACTGTACTAATTCTATGATTCCAGGATTCTTCCATTTTTCACCCCAGGAATTGTTGCTAGATCTATACAATACATAAAATTCCTAAAAGAAAAGTGCTATAGCTTTGAGAGCTCCCATTATCCTTCTAAAATAAGGAAAACTGGAAAACTTCTGTCAAATCTCCAGTTATACAATGGTTTAGTAATTCCACATGGAATGTCCTCCCTTGCCCTTCTGATTTTTACAGTTATAAAGTTACAGGTTTGGGGTCTTTTTAAAGCCAAATATAATATTGTAAAAAATTAAACACACACACACAGACCCTTTTCTTCCACTGAACAGGGAAGAAAAACTTCCTGGTGAATCCTGCCTCGTGGATTTGAAGTTGCTAATGGATTCCACATTGATGGACAAAACAACCTGACACATCTGACCAGGCAGGATCCCCCTCCGGTTGTTTCACACACTGATTTGGTCTGACAACTCCCTAATTCTGATGAGGTGAGAGTGAGGAGATTATGAGGAGAAATCCCTCATTTCTCTGCAGCAATCCTGAGAGTCAAATTATCCCTTTCATGTGCCCAGTGAAAGATTGCAGCAAAATGAGCAAGAGGAGTGTTTCTCCTTCCTCTGCTGACACCCACTGATTATCTCAGGACACTGATTATCTCAGGACATTAATGGAATGGGTCTCCCAGGATACCCCTGCATGCTGTTCCCATTATACCAACGGGGAAAAAAGGCAGGAGTGGGTTCAGTGCCTTCCCCACCGTAACATCAAAGCCTGGAATCAAACCCAGATCCGGGCCTGTGCCTGGACGACGTGTTCTGAAGTGTCAGGAAGTGATCCCCAAAGTTCCTGGAGCTTTGTTGTGACACCAACCACCTCATGCACAGCTATCCAAACCCAATAGGTGCTGTGTCAATTAAACAAGATATACAGCCCTGGGAATGCCAAGGAATGAGATGGGTGGCTCTCCAGGGAAAATGCCCTTCTGGAAATATCCCACTAAGGAGAGCACTGAGGACACAGCTAATCTGCTGTTTATTTGGCTCCCGGCATTATCTAGATGAAACACGAAACGAAAAAAGAAAAAAACTCTTTTTAAAAAAACACCTCATCTCTGTGACTATTCCAAGTTCCTCACAATGGCTACAGGATTTGAGGCACCCCCGAAAAACATTTCGATCAGGCTGTGCCAGCTATTTATTTATGTCACCTACAGGAACATTCAAAAATTATTAAGGCAAAAAAGAGACGAGAGAAAGAAAGAGATATGAGAAAATGGCATCGCTGTGACCGCTGAGAGACTCAGCTTTTAACTTGTCAAGACAGTCAAAAACCGCCACGAATGTTTACTGAAAAAACAGGGAGCATGCGGGAAAAAAGAAAAAAGAAAAAAAAGAAATTCATCTTGTGCTCTGAGCTCTAAAATGACAGCGGGCGGGGCCGGTGGGGCTGGGGGGCCCCGCAGGATCCCTGCAACTCCAGGCAGCGCCAGGGTGGTGCTGGCCGTGACAACTTACATATGAAAGGTTTGACAGTGCTGTGGATGTGCTTGTGCTGCTTGAGGCCCGAGGAGGTGGCGAAGGTCTTGCCGCAGTCGGGGCAGGCGTGGGCCCGAGCCCCCACGTGCTGCGAGCGGATGTGCCGCTGGAGGTTGCTGGGGTCCGTAAACACCTGCGGGGGGAACGCCGTGAGGAGGGGGCGAGGGCAGCAGGAGAAGGGCCCACGTGTGAAAAACTCGAGCGTTTTGTTGGGTTTTGTTCGCTGCTCCTGGCGGGGCGGACGGGCGAGCACGGGTAAGGCAGGAGCCATGTCTGTGCCCCGCCAGGCTGTGGCGGCTCCCTGGGTGTGTGGGGTTTGTGTGTGTGCTCTCCCACACCTGCCCAGCACAACCCACACCGCCACCCCAGTACCCAGGGAGGGGCCAAAGGGGAGAGGGGCAGGAGGTGGCTGAGCTCCACAGCCCCAGTGGGATGCCCAAGCAGTGAGGACAGCTCTTCTCCCTGGGACAGGGACAGCAGGGTCACCTCATCCTGCATGACCCTGCTCTGTGCCAGCACAGGCCACCCATCCCCTGCAGCCCTTCCCCAGGTCCCAGCGCCCTCTCCCATGTAAAGCCCCCCACGGACATTGTGTCCTACACCCCTTCCTCAGGTCCCAGCACCCTTTCCCAGGTGAAGCCCCCCACGGACACTGTGTCCTACACCCCTTCCTCAGGTACCAGCACCCTCCCCCAGGTGAAGCCCCCCATGGACACTCTGTCCTGCACCCCTTCCCCGGGTCCCAGCGCCCTCCCCCAGGTGAAGCCCCCCCGGTGGCCGTGTCCTCACTGTACCTTAACACAGTTTTCACATTCAAACCGTTTCCCACTGTCGTGAGACATTTGGTGACGAATCAGGTTGGATTTCCAGTTGAAAGCCTTGGGGCACTGGTCACACTTGTACTCCCTCTCCTCGGTGTGGATCACCATGTGCTGCTCCAGGCTGGGAAAGAGAGACAGGCTGACCTCGGGACCACCTGGACCAGGCACCGAGGCGGGTGCTGGTGTTACCAGGTGGGTCTGAGACCCAGAGAGGTGGCAGAGATGGTGACAGAGAAGCAGCTGTAGGGTTGGGGGAGTTTTCAGAGTTACCTTCAGAGCAGGAGGGGAGCAGCCCGACTGTGAGAGGGGCAGTGACACCCAAACACCATTTGATTTTTTGACTTTTACTTCACTGATGGAAGATGCCCTGTTCTGCCTCAAAATGACACTGGCTTTTTATGCTACTTCTTAATAATACCTGAGCCCGTTTACAAGGGGGAAAAGAAAAGTAAACCCAGCCCTGACCCTGCAGGTTCCTGAGGGGAAAAACGGGCGCTTTGTGACCAAACTCCTGTGGCATCTCCCTGGGGAAAGACAAGATATTCGCTGCTGCTGAGACTCTCACGTGTCCTTTTTCACGGGCACCCGGCCCACGGCTTCCCAGAACACAGGGACTCAGCGCTGGGAAGAAACATGAGAAGGTGCAAACACGTTTCACTTCTAAATGTCAGGCATCTTTGATTACTTCACTCGGCAATCTCGCCTTCTGCCAACTGGCAGCGTGTCCCGGGCCGGGGGGACGATGGCAACCCCGAGCGGCTGCTGGCACGGGGCCACGGCGGCGGTGGCACATGGGGCTCCCATTCCCTGGGCCACGGGAAAGCGGACCGGGAATCCTGCACCTCTCAGACCCTTAAACACTGCACTTCTCAGGCCAGGAATTCTGCACATCTCAGGCTGGGACTCCTGCACATCTCAGCCAGGAATCCTGCACATCTCTGGCCAGGAATCCTGCACATCTCTGGCCAGGAATCTTGTATCTCTCTGGCCAGGAATCCTGCACCTCTCAGGCTGGGAATCCTGCACATCCCAGCTCTTAAATCCTGCACCTCTCAGCTCTTAAATCCTGCATCTCTGATGCTAGGAATAATGCACCTCTCAGCCAGAAATCCTGCCCATCTCCAGCCAGGAATCCTACACCTCTCAGGCCAGGAACCCTGCATGTCTCAGCCCTTAAATCCTGAATTTCTGAGGTCAGAAATCCTGCCCATCTCCAGCCAGGAATCCTACACCTCTCGGGCCAGAAATCCTGCACATCTCAGGCTGGGAATCCTGCTCCTCTCTGTCCAGGAATCCTGCACATCTCAGGCCAGGAATCCTGCACATCTCAGGCCAGCCCCGAGAAACAAGGGAAGAAAATGTACATCCTTTGCTTCCAATGGGGTAGTTTAACAGGAGTTACAAACATTTCTGTTACCCAAAGCTCCTCAGCCCCACTGCGGCTGCTCCCCCGGAGAATGAGCCCTGCTCCAGCCAGATCATTCATATTCACGGGCATGCCCCTCAGAACCTGCCAACCCACTCGTTTTAAAGCAGCAATATTCATTTTGCTGAAGAAACGGTGCTCTTAAACCTACCAGGTTTTTTACACGCACAAAGTAACACAAGCCTTTCATATGCACATCCAAAAATACGCTCCTGTTAACTGTGATTTATGAGTTTATTTAGAGCAAATATGGACAAACTAATACGCTGTTTAGAGGCAAGTACCTACTGGGATTAGCAAAACATTTATTTATTTAGTCAGCCGCTAAATGCTCAATTTCAGGTCCCCAGTGGCGCTCTTGATTTCATCTGTATTAACTTTGAAAAATTCTAAGACCATCCAGGCACGTATATTCTGTGTTTTAGTGACTTTAAACTTGGCAGATTGATGGGGGAGAGACAGACGTGGACATTCCCTCCCAACCCCACCGATCCACCAGCGAGTCAAACCCTGAACGGGGACGCTGCCGACTCTTTTCCCTTGTCAAAAAAATCAACTTTATGTTTCTTATCCCAAAATATTGGGTCTGAAAGGCAAAAAACCCAAGGCCACAGTGCCAGACCAGACCCCCAGGGAGCCAGGAATACACACAGGTTACACATGCATTTCAAAAGGGTATTTTCCAATTAACATAAAAATTAGGGAGCGCTGGAAGCTAAAGAGGAGAGAGCTCCTAACACTGACAGATAAAAGATTGGAATTTTCACTAAAATCCAAAGTATTGAAAATATTTAAAGGAAATTCTCCTTGCCTTGTCAGGCAAAAATATTAGGAAAATCGCAGGCTCTCATATCTAACGGAGAATAGCCCATGTAGAGACAAGGTGAGGGGTAAAGGTGCCACCCTGAGCTAACAGGGTCCTACACAGGAATCACAACATCCCAGCTCCCACACACAGCCAAGCTCTTCTCCATGCAGATACACCAGGGAATGCTCTTTAGGTTTCACCTTCCTCTGCATTTTTTTAAATAGATTTTTTTCCTCACTTACTCGCCTAGATCAAAGATCTGAAAGTATCAATGTAATTAAGTTCAAAGTGACAAATGCCTGTTTTTAAATGTTAAACTGAAGTGAAACAGGCCCAACACTGGCTTTAACCTCAAGGTTTTTGCTCTGGCAGGGGATTGCCCGTTCTCACAGTTTTATAAGAGATCTTGTGGTGCTCGGGGTTTGTTCACCAAAGAAGTCAAAAGAAATGAGTATGTGAGAACTTCAGCCTCCGGTAAACACAGAAAACTCTGCTTTTATAGAATTTTATAAAGGCTTTTATCAAGGCTTAGGATGCAAATAAACACAATCCTAAAGTGATTAAAAAAACCCCTCAACTTTTAAAGCTGGCTACTCATATTTAACCATTTGAGCCTCACTTTGCCGATGAATTAGAGATCTCCAAGATCTCTGCATTAAAGCTGCATTTCATTATCACCACATTCTCCTTAAAAATGAAGATTTTCATTTAAAATTTATTGGGCCAAAATAGTTTTCGTTTTAAAGAGAAGTTTAATTCTTGTTTAGAGTTGCTTTATAATCATAATCATAACAGAATAATTAGTGCAAATAAAAACTGAGCTGGGGAATATCCAATCATCTTTTTTTCCTTTTTGCACGTCTATTACAAGAATGTTTGGTGGACACAAAGAAAATCAAAAATTTGATTGGAATAGAACTTTTTAATTGTTTCTGCCAGATCAAATAGGAGCTCATGACCATATTCAGAGTTCTTAGGGCATCGACACCTCTTTACACCCACTGATCTCAAATGCCCAAGAATTACACATACAAGAAGTCTTCATGCACATTTTGGCTGAACTAATATTGCTGTTTTTTCCCTCAGAACTAAAGCACATGGGAGCAGATGGTGCAGAGATCCCATCCAGGTCTCTCAACCTCAGAGAACCCAGAAAACAACTCCTTAAACTTCCCAGCAGCAACCTGTGGGAGCTTCTCCCAACGAGTAAGGAAAAGCACCAGTCTACGAAACCAAGGTGAAATCAAATGCTGCCCAACAGCTATAAGGGACCCCAAAGTGACCATTCCTAAACCCTGTGGAGAAAGGAAAGGTCTTTATGGAGAAAGCAAAGGTTTCTGTGGAGAAAGGAAAGGTCTCTATGGGGAAAGGAAAGGTTTCTATGGAGAAAGGAAAGGTTTATCCCCGCAGTCTTCCCGAGCCACCCATCATCCCCCCTTGGCCAGGACGCAGAGGGGAGGCCAGAGGAGGCTCCGGCCCTCCGTGGGTACCTGTATTTGTTGGGGAACATCCTCTCACAGTCCTTGCACTCGTAGACCTGTCCATCTCCAAGGCCTTCCTGCTTGATGTCGTCGCCGAGGCTCTCGTAGAGGGAGCCCACAGCGCTGCAGCCGTACTTCTTGTGCCGCCGCAGGTCCAGCTTGGACTGGAAGAGCTCATCGCAGTCCTGGCAGCGGAACGAGGGCTCCTCTGCAACACACACGGCAGCCCATGGCACCTGCCCCGCCACAGCCAGCGGCCCGGGCCGGGGCAGCCCACGCCAGAGGCTCCCCAAGCCTCCAGCAAACAAACCAACGCAGCAGAGCTGCAAGTGCGAGGAGACAGAACCCCAGGGGGGCTGTGCCAGCAGCTGCTTTCACTTTAAGCATTAAGAGAAAAAAAAAAATAGATCACACATCCAGGGGAGATCTGCTTTTCTTTGTGTCTTGGCTTCTGCTGAGATGGAGAGACCTATGAGGAGTGGGAGACACACGGAATGCTGGGTTCATTCTGGAGACCTGCGCTTGTCTGCAAGGACAGGTTTTGAAAATATGGATGAGGTTTTCCTCCAAAGGGGCTGCCGGGGAAAAAGGATCAACCCAGGTTCCCATACACACAGATGGTGGGAAAAGCAAACTGCCACAGCACAAACCTGCAGAAGCTTCTTCCTAAGGAATTGTCTGTCTAATATTCTCCTCTTAATTTTCCTGACACCACTGCAGGAGCTCAGGGCTCCATCAGCCCGAGGAGTCCAAACCCAGAGCACCATGGAAGGAAGAACAGGGAGCCAAAGGCTTTTTTGCTGTGCTCTTTGCTTTTCTTTCTTTAAAAACAACAAAAAAAAGTTCTAATGCACATAATAAATTACTGCAGTCAAGGTCAAACAAATTAAAAAGAGGGCAGCTATTATTAAGTTTACAAGGCAGCATCCTGACCACAGTGCCAAGCCAAACAATCAGCTCGGAGCTGTAAATTTTCCAGGAGAACAACCTCTGCGAGGGAGTGGGGATAGCTCTGGGTTCCTCCACCCTGGGACAGGAGCTTTCCAGCCCCCACTGAGTCACTGGAGCCGCGTGTCCCTGTCCTCCTCTACCCTCTTCCTCCACGCTCCGCGGCTCTGCTCCGCATTGGGCGTGGTTCTCCTTTTCTGACAACTTTGCTCTCACAGGGAAGAGCCTGTGGTGAGTGCATCAGCTCAGAGGGAGGAGTGGGAATATTCTGAGAGCTGCAGCCAGAGGCTGAGGCTGTGGTGGAGCCGATCCATTCCCTGCTCTCGGGAGAGGGGATGTTGGGGTGGGATGTGGCCACACTCACGTTCCCAGGGCAAAACCTGCAACCCCTGAGCCAACCCTTGCGTTGAAGTCCCCCCTGCACTTCTCCGTGCCACTGCAAACACTTAGGCTGAGCTTTCAGGCCTGGAGTGGTGTTTTATATAAATCAGGGTTCGTTTTGTTATAAATGTGACAGGAGAAGCACAGGCAGTGTCACACCCAGAGACCACCGTGCTCCCACCTCCCCTTCCCTCCAACAGCCCAACTAAACCTGAATTTAACACCGAGCAAGGCAAGGTCCCAGAAGCTGCTACGGCAGCGCCGTGGGCAGAGGAAACCCAACACTTTGCACACCTACACGGAAAGTATCGACATGGGAAAAGTCAAACCCGGCTGAAAAAGAAAGTATCACCGAGGCACAGCCAGCACAGCCTGCCCGGGGCTGCCGGAGCCATTCCCACGGGGCACGGACAATCCCACGGCATCCACAGGCTGCGGCAGGATTTCCTGAACCGCGGAACAGAGGGATGCAAGAAGAAATAAAATCCAGCGGGTCAACAAAGGGATTTTGACTAAAAAGCAAGACCCGAAGGAAGCAAATACCCAATCTTTTCTCATTTCAGCTCGTTCTGGCAGATTATACACTCGGAAATTGCCAGCAGCGGCCTCACCATGAGGTGGATCAGGTCCTGCTCTGCCCCTCAGAGAAATTCCCTTTACTGGCATTTTGTACAGCTGTACCAATGTGTGTCTCATGTGTTTTATGTCCCTGGGGAGGGAAACTTGGAATCAGGATGTAAATAACAGCAGCACTGAGAGACTCTGCCTCACCTACCATCAAAATAATCCAAACTACTTTTCATGAGTGAAAAGAAAAAAAAAAAAAAGAATAAAATAAATGTAGCACTGAACTCCAGATCTGTGGAACTGCTCTGGTGAGGTGTTCTTCTGCCTCAGACCCAAATGTTCACCGTTTTGCTCTCCTGTAAAAACAGCAGTGGCTCAACTGGGAAGGAATTTTTGGAGGATCGACTGAAATCCTCCAGGCTGGGAACCCCCAGGTCCCTTCACCTCTCAACATGCTCCTCCCAAACTCTCAGCATCCCTCAAGCTCCACCTGGCAAATCCCCAGACCTGAAAACACTTGGAATGGAGGAAACAGATTTTTTTTTTTCTACTTTTGACTTCAGAGAAAATGCATAAAAATTCCTTCTGCAAATCCAGGTGGAATTCTTCCTGGTTCAGTTTGTGATTTACACGATTAATTGCAGCTTATTTCACCCAAACTCTTGTTTAGGAAGCAGAAATCCTCTCTGGCTTTGGAAAAGCAGCCATGGAGAATAATTTCCTCCATACTTGGCCACATCTGGACGATTCCCCAGCATCCCCTCCCACAGCTGGCACAGCCCTGCCCACTCTTGCCAATGACAGTGACACAATTTTGTCCTTTCTGTGAGCTTGCAGAGCAGGTGAGTAGGGGAAATACATCAATAGCCTCTAGAATATTTTAGAGAAGAGACTTTGTTTCTAATTCTCCTTGTCCTTTGCCAGATCTCACACGGTACAAGAGGACATCAAACACAACAGCTTTTCCACAGGTGGGACAGGTGGAGGATAGGAAAAGCAGTGCTGGTGCTTCAGAGTGTCTGGGTTTGGAAAAATAAATTTGTATTGAAAGAAGACCTAGAGAACTGACAAAAATACAATTAAAAGCCTTGTAGCCACATGTTATTCGTGTTGCCACTGGTTGTAAATACTGTTTTGATGCTCAGACAGGCTACAGAGAGGCAAAACTGATCAGCTGGGAGAGCACCTGAGCATGGGAGGCCCTGGCATAGGGTGCCCAGAGAAGCTGTGGCTGCCCCATCCCTGGAAGTGTCCAAGGCCAGGCTGGATGGGGCTTGGAGCAGCCTGGGATAGTGGGAGGTGTCCCTGCCCATGGCAGGGGTGGCACTGGATGGGCTTTAAGTTCCCAAACCAAACCATTCCACGATAACATATCCATACCCAACACCCATTCCCCCAGCATTCCCATTCCTGAACTCCAGCAGATCAGACTTCCCAATGAATACCCTGCAGGGGAAGGACCCGACCTGCAGACTCAGGGCCAGACCATCCCCCTGCAAAACCGAAACCTAAATCACCACCCAGGCTCGGGGCTGAGCTAGGACCTGGTATTGACTTTGTGTCGATATCAGACACCCGGTTTGGAGACCCCAGGTTTGTTAAAGTGTTCCCTTTTTCCTTCTGTAAGTACCAAAAATAAAAAGGTTGCCCTTCAAAACAAGTTCTCATTAAAGTTTTCTCCTTTCTTTAAGCACCACAAATGAAAATACTGCCCTTCACCAAGGTAACTGCCTCGGTGGCTGACAGGGAGAAGGGGCTGAAAAGAAAACAACAACCCAGTCACACAGAAATTGCTGCCTGTTCTCTGTGTCTTGTTTGTCAAATCTATGGTTATATGTGCCTATCTGAAGTTCCATCAGTAACACTCAGGACAAAGCAGGAATGTAACAGAAAAATAAATCAGTGCCTAATAGCTTTCAGAGAAACCAAGGGGAACACAATTATGTGGCATCTACATGCTAATCTACCAGACTCGAATCTCAAAGGAGTTCAAGTGCCCTACTCAAAATTCCTGCAGTGATAAGGGGTCTGCTGTGTTTGGCTGGGGTTGGGAGGAAAGATTTTTATGATAATTATCTTTGTGTGGAACGATTTTGCATTTTCTCTCCTGTTAATTCCGAAGTGAGCTGGGGGTGCGAGGCAGCAGGGAGATAGCCCTGCTGAAAGTAAAAAGTATTAAGGAGTCAAATATTTAATGTTGGCCTGGCATAATTTGACAGCAATTATGCAGCAAAAGCACTAGACGTTACCAGGAAGATCCAGATAAATGTTCCATAATGACAGAGATGGAAAACAAGGAGCACTTTTTACTTGTTCACATAAAAGCCTGTTAGAAACTGAAATGCAGAACAGCGGTGAGTTTTCATTCAGATTTCTCCTTGACATCAAAAATAAGGTACAGAAATTATTCATCTCTGTGTGTTGGTCTTGAGAAAATCATTAACTTTTGAGGGGAGAGCAGTGAAAAAATAATCCCAAACCGGACATGAGTGAGGGGGCAAATCCCACACTTCACCCCCAGCCCTTCAGCAAATGAGCTTCCAGCAGCACAATCCTCAAACTATCCCGTTTTCCAGAAATATTTGAAACTAATTGTGCATACCCTTTTAAAGGATTTCACTGCAAATTTGCATCAGAAATTTTATTCATGGGCAAGGTAAAAGAAAATAAATGTATTGTGGGATGCCCAGGTGAGAGAACTCTCATTTCAAAGATTAATTTTATAGAACATTATTTCCAACTAATAGCTTAAAAACAACTGGTAAATGAGAATATATTTATAGAAATAAATCATCAAATAAAATGTTGAGCACATCTTTCCATGTTCTTCTCAGAGATCGCTTCCCTGCACAGTGTCTGTAGTGTCAGAGTCCCCTGTAAATGTGGGAAAAAATCATCCTAAGAGAGGAAAATCAGTGCTGGGAAGGCTCTCAGATTCCCAGATCACTCCGTGTGTGTGTCCTGCTACCCGCTCACAGCTGCTGCAGAGAAGGATGAGGTGTCTCTACTCCAGCAATAATAATTTTAGTGATGACTCTTCCACCCCTTGCCTGAATCCCCCTTTTCCAGGTTCTCTAAATCCTTGCAAACCAGGGTTTTCCAAGCCTTGGGATGGTTTGGCCATTTTTCTTACACCCAAAGACACTTGGTGACCCTGGGGATGGAAAAGGCACCTCTGATCATATCCAAACCCACAATGTTCCTCAAAGAGAAGGAAATTCATCTGCTTGAGGCCGATAAAACCTCACTCTGGTGGACTGGGACAGTCACTGTCCCCAGGGAAAGAGCGAAAATGAGATAAAATCCAACCAGCAGCAGAAGGGGAGGTGCTGGATCAGGTTTGGTCCCAGTCCAGCACTAGGGGAGGGTCTCAGCATTCCCAGGGGTGCTGGGGAGAGGTGCAAGAGCTGCTGTGGAGGCCTTACCTTCCATGCTGGGTGCCATGTTCCCCAGGGAATAACCACCTTCCTTCAGACACACCAAGAGCTCTTCTCCCGGCTCAATCTCTTTAATAACTTTATAATAGATCTGGGAATCAGAAACAGAAATTGAGAGACATGTTAAATGTGCATTTTACATTTTAACCAATAACTCACATTATTCCAGCTAATTGGGGAGGCTGTCACTTCCTTTGGGATAATTGCTGCTGAGAGCTCGTTTTTGTGCCTTTATTTGACTCTTTGGGTGTCAGAGTTTCACGGGGCTTGGACAATAAAAAATATTTTGGGTAACAGCCTCTCTCCTCCAAATGACACAAAATCTTCCCTTTGTTTTCCCTGCCTCCTATAAGCTCAGTGTGTTTGTCACAGCAAAGGGAAGATTAAACTGATGGAATTGTCACATTTAAATCTCTGCTCTCAGAGCTGAAATTGGCCTCATGATTAGAGCTGAATTATCACATCTCCACAGAATTATTTTGTTCATTATTCTCCCCTCCAGCCTAGAGCTGACCCCCAAACACAGATCTGAACCACTCCAGGTGAGCAGTTTATCCCCATTGTGAGCTCCTGTTTGAGCCCAGACCCTGGACCTTCCAAAATGTCGCAAGCTCAGCCCTGTTCTCCTCCTGGATCATTGCTCCAGGAGAAAATCCCAAACCAGAAACAGGATTCAAAGGGCAGAGCCCACGCACCTCATCTCTACTGTTCTACCCCCAAACCCCACAGAAACCAGGGCAGTGGGTCCAGGGACAGCTGGGTCCCACCTGAACAGACCCCAACGGCCCCATTCCCTCCACTGGAGCTGCTCCAGGAGCTCCATGTCTCTTGTGCTGAGCAGATTCAGTGTCTTCCACGTTTTCCAAATGTTTAGAGTACACCGGACCCTGTCCTAACACAATGCCATGAGAATTTACCTGGTAAGTCATTAACTGCCAAGTTTTCTCAGAACTGCGTTTAACAGCAATCCAAAAACATTCTTTTTCAGGTTAAAAACCACATTGTACCCAGAACAGTCTCCTAAATCTGCTGCCACTCAGCCTCTGCCAGCCCATGTTTATGGGCAAGAAAGACACAAACCCCCCTAAACTCCTGCCTGGGTTGCACGAATTGTGTCACCACGATGCATTTTTCCTTCCAGAGTCCCCGTCCCTCCCTCCTTGGCACGGAGCACGAGGCCCTGGCAGATGCGTGGCCCCAGGCCCGGGGGGAGCAGCAGGTGCCCGGGATGTTCCCGAACTGTCCTCCCTGTCCCGGAGCTGTGCCGCAGTTCTCTGGGAGCCGCGGCTGCGGGGAGATGTGACCGCAGGGGGATGGACGCGATTACAAGGACAGGCGGTTGCAGGGACGCGGGACATCGCTCCCGGAGCTGCAGGGACCCCGGGCATCGCTCCCCGGAGCTGCAGGGACCCGGGACATCGCTCCCGGAGCTGCAGGGACACCGGGACATCGCTCCCGGAGCTGCAGGGACACCGGGACATCGCTCCCGGAGCTGCAGGGACCCGGGACATCGCTCCCGGAGCTGCAGGGACCCCGGGACATCGCTCCCGGAGCTGCAGGGACATCGGGACACCGCTCCCAGAGCCACCACTGGGTGCGGCGAGGACCGTGGAGCGCGGTTACCGCTCAGAACTTTCCCTCCACGCCGAGGTCAGGACGCTCCCGACGGATCATCCCGCGGTGCACCGAGCACCAGACCGGCCCGCGGTCCGCCCCAGTCACCGCACTGGTCCCCAGTCCCTTCACTGGTCCCCAGTCCCCGCACTGGTTTTGCAGGAGCGCCCGCAGCTCCATCAGCGGGGCCGTTCCGCATCCCGCGGGATAACACAAACGGAGCCGTTCTCCATCCCGGGACAAGGAACGCGCTCCGCCGCCCCCCCCGCTCCCGCTCGGGCAGGGAAAGGCGAGGGCTCTCCCGGGTCCGTACCGGGACTGCGCCCTCTCCCCGGGACACACCGAGAAAAAGTTGCCGGTGGGGCGCGCTCCGCAGCTGCCGGGAGCGGGATCGGGATGGGGAGCGGGAGNGGCCCCCCTGACCTGCTCGCTCCTGTCCCGCGGCCGCGGCGCTCCTCCGGTGCCGGCGCACGGGCCGGGCGCAGGGAGGGCAGGGCAGGGAAGGGAAGAGGAGGGAGCGGGAGGGGAGGGAAGGGAAGAAGGGCAGCCGGGCCGTGTCTCTGCTGCGGCTCCAGGGCCGGGGCAGACNCTTACTGAGCATCCCGGTACAGCCCTAACCGAGTGCTCCGGTACGGCCCTTACTGAGCATCCCGGTACAGCCCTAACCGAGTGCTCCGGTACAGCCCTTACTGAGCATCCCGGTACAGCCCTAATCGAGTGCTCCGCTACAGCCTTTACTGGGAGCTCTGGTACCGCCCTTACAGGGGGTTCAGCCCTTATTTAGCACCCGGTACAGCCCTAACCGAGTGCTCCGGTACAGCCCTTACTGAGCATCCCGGTACAGCCCTAATCGAGTGCTCCGCTACAGCCTTTACTGGGAGCTCTGGTACCGCCCTTACAGGGGGTTCAGCCCTTATTTAGCACCTGGTACAGCCCTAACCGAGTGCTCTGATACAGCCCGTACCGGGGGTCCAGCCCTTACCGGGAGCTCCGGTGCATCCCGGTCCTCACGGGCTGTTTTTGTTGTCCCCGACTGCCTCCCTCCACCCCCGCCTCAGCACACCCGACCCCTCCCGCAGCCTCACTGCGAACTCACCCAAACATCGGCACCTGAGCACCCACACCCAGCCCTGCCCGGCAGGACAGGCCAGGGAATCCCTCACTGGGAGTTTCACGCAGTGACGGCCACAAACGCAAACATTCGGGATGGGAAATGAAATCCGACTGCTGGCCACCGGCAAGATGTCCCAAACCGCACAGACACCCATCCCCGCGCCTGCCAGAATCCTCAGCGTCATTCCACCAGCGTTTTCCACTGCTTTGCAAACGGTTCTCCCACTGCAGACGCATCTGTCCTCATCCTGCGTCCAGCTGAGAGTCCAAAAAGGGGACCTGGTGCCGTGGGCAGGATCTGGGCATCTCGCTGGATCTGGACAGCTCCAAACCCCGCGGGTGGGAACCCCGAGCAGCACGAGGCTGACACAAGACACACACCTGAGCACAGGTGAGAACACAGTCCTGAGAGACCCCTGCTCCACCCAGCCCGGGGAGTTCATTTCTGTGGCTCCCACTGCAAACTAAAAAGGTGTATGAAATTCTCCTTTTTCCCGTTATCTTTTTCATTTGCACTTCAATGCTCCTCCTTGCTTGTTCAACAAGAAAAGCTTTTCCCAGGACCAAACCACACAGAGCTTAATGAGAAAACTGCCTGAAAAAAAAGGCAAAAGGCAGCCTAGGAGTGAGCCCAGAGCTCAGGGCTGACTCAGAAAAACAGAACTGAGGATGGGCCAAGCTGAGAAAAAAAAAGAAAAGAAAATAAAATTGCTATTAACAGATACTTCTCTTGCAGCTGGCAACCCAAACCAGCACTAAAACACCAGCCACAGTCTAAAAGGTCCATCTAGTTCAGAGATAGAGCCACAAATTTTACAGGGGGAAAATCCTTCAGAATTCCCCTGCCAAAGGCTGACACTGCCCCTGTCTCACCCTTTAGCTCCTTTTCCTCTGCTGTTTGTTCTCAGAACAAAGTGGCTCCTTGTATTAAAAACGTCTGCTGCAGTCCTTCCAGAAATATAGGACAAGCTTCATTAATGATCAGGGAAAAGCTGGATTCTGCTGGAGTCACATTAATTTCATCAAACATTTCATTATAATAATTAACTTCATCTTTCAATCGTGCAGCTGATGGTCTGGATTCATTAAAGCCTTTTTTATTTGTTACGCACTGAAAAAGCTCAGATTTACGAATCCAGCAGAAGATTTACACTCATAAATCAATGATGTTTGTTTATAGAAAAGTTCCACACTTGATCATTTTGTATTTCCCATCACAGCATGGGCGACTCTCCAAATTACCAGCTTTGTTTTACACTAAAGAGTTAACAGGATAACTAGGGTTTGGTAGTGCTGAGAATACTCCATTTCTTGATTTTATCAACATTATTCTGGGCACGGGGCATTGAAGAAAATAAAAATAAAAGGAAAGTGGAAGAAACCAAAGCACAAACAAACAAGCAAGCAAACAAACAAACAAACAAAGGATAGTAGGAATAAATCCTTTTCCAGCCGGGGTTGATCCACGGATCTGCTGTGGATATGAACTCGGGGCAGCAGAAATCAGGCTCTGGCTGTTGCAGTTTGCAGCTAAAACTGAACAATTTGGTACAATTACTGAAATACCAGCCCTGCAGAACCACAACAACCACACTGAAGGGCTGATCTCACTCAGAGCCCAGCACCACGTCCCGAAGCTGGACATCTTTCCTGAGCTGAAAAAAAGGCTCCTGGAGCAGGCAGAGCCGGGGGGTGAGGTTTAAGCATTCCCAGTGTCCCGGCAAGGGATGGAGCTGGAACACAGTGAGGGGGGAAAAGTCCATCCCAGAATTACCTCCTTAATTAGGGCCCTTCCTAAGAACCAGCCCTGTTTCCCTGCTGCAGGGATTTATCTGGGATCCCACACGTTTGTACTTGGAGGGAGGGGAAAAGAGCATTAAAAGGGGACAAAGCAGCTGCTGTGCTCACCTAGAGATCAAAAACCCACCCACAAACACATGGGCTGCAGCAGAGGAGCTCAAAAACTCAAAACCAGCTGAAAAATGGTTCTTTGTGTCCTTGTCTCACAAATAATTCCCCCCACGGGCAGCCCAGGGAGGATTTATCCCGCTGCTCCCTCAGACCTGTCCGTGTGTCCAGCTCTGGAAAAGTTCGGCCTCGTGAATGCCCAGCCAGAGCGGGGCTGCACATTTTGCTTTTGTTCCCATGTTTTCCTCCTTTGGAATTGCCTCCCCTTTGTTTCAGCTGAGCCACATTGCTCCTTATTTCCTCTTTTTCAGGCGCCGTGTTACGGACTTGGCCATCCCGAGCCGAGTTACCACTCGTGTGTGAAACACTCACAAAACCCCTGCACTGCACACACATCTCACACCGGCTGCTTGAGCAGGGGCCTCATTTCTTCTGTCTCCTGTTACTCCTTTTTCCCCCCAATATCTGCACCCCAGCTAAAAGCAGCGGCTGTCACCCAGCTCGTGGCCATTAAATTTATTACACAGATTCTGTTTAATATTTCAGGCTCCTGAACTGCTCAAGTGTTTGCCTCTTCAAGGCAGGAGCAGCAACAGGGAAAAAATAAACCATTTTCCAGACACATTTAGTAAATCCTGTCATTTTTCTACCATTTTCCTGCAGTCCTTCAGAATCACAATTATTTCCATCAATCAAGGATCTTCTTTTCAAATGCCTCCCCAGTAGGAATAAATGTGAAGAAAACTGGCTAATGTTGTTCTACATTTGAAAATTGGTTTCACAATTGGAAAATAGTTAATGAAATGTCGCAATTAATCTCTTTCAAAATAGAAATAAATTTTAAATGCATTATAATCTGTAAATGGGGGGGAAATAATTGAGTGGTCCAGATTCTGCTGCCAATCACTTCACTAAAAATCCAGAAAAATTCTCTGTGCACTCCTGGGACTGTTCCCAGGTTACAGGACTGTAAAGAAGAACAGAGGGGGACACACACACACACAGTGAGCAGCAAGGTGGGGTTTGTGCACAGGAAATGAACCTGCAAGTCAACACAAATTCAGTTTTCTAAACTAGAGGGAAAAGGAGGGGATTCATTTTAAAAGCCCAGGGTGGCCCTGAGCAGGAACACACCCGACTGTGAGAGCCCAGCTCAACCTCAGCTGCTCGGGCTCAGGAGCACAACCTGCAACATCCCCCACCCACACCTCTTTTATTGGCACACGACTCACCAGCTACATCACAAGTAATGAAGTCTAAAAGCATTTTGTACCCCCAGCTCATCTGCCTACAGTATCTTTGACACCCTTGCTGTGGGATCTAGCAGTCCAGTGCTTTCCAGGACAGTTTTCCTAGGACCAGGATGAAAAACTTCAATTTGCAGCCTAGAAGTTTTATCTTGAGTCTCTAAGAGCTCAAATGCTCTTGTGTTGCAGGGGTTTGTATCCAAAAGGCACCTTGGCCACTTGGGAATGATGAATTCACTGGGTCTGATGAAAGCCCAGAGCAGCTGGAAACGTCCTCAAAAGCCCTTCACAGACCCAAATCTGCCTCCTGTCTGCTGAGTAAGGCAATATTTCTCATCTAAATTAGGTCTGAACAGTAACTTCTATTTGAACTGTACTAGGTTGGAGTTTTGTGAAGCTCACAACGTGGATTGCTCATCTTGAATCCATTTTTGGGTTTAAGCCTCAAAGAACTTCGCAAACAGTAGCAAACACCATCAAAATCCTATGAATTCCATGTAACACCCCTTGCTCACAGCCCCACCCAGGGACTGCTTCACCAGCACTGCTGTCACCTGCCTGCGAGGCTTCACCTTCCTCCTCAGCAGACTCCCAATCCATCTCCCACTCTCCTCTTAAAAGCAGACAACAACTGAATTTCCAGCCTGGAATCACCCTCCCTGCCCTCCCAGTCCATAATTTCCATGGTTTCCACTTCCAGTGCTGGGTTCCACCTGTCTCGGTGGGGTTTGGTGCCGTAACCTGTGTTTCACACGACCTTCCCCACCACCAGTGGAGTCAGGGACTGGGTCCTGAGTCAGGGAGGGACTGGATCTGAGTCAGGGACAGGCCCATGAATCTGGGGGTTTTGGCTCATCCCAGGGCTGATCCGTCCCTCAGCCGCCTCCGTTCGGTGCTGCCATCGCCCAGCACGCTCTGGCCAAGCCCTCCAGCCCCCGCCGGGTGGCGAGGGGGGCCCAGCAGCCCGGCCGGGGTGGTTACCTGCTCGTTGACGTGGCACACGGCCAGGTTCTGCTCGTTGCAGGAGCAGGACACTCGGATGTACTTCAGCCAGTTCCCAGCCCCGCCCGCGGCGGCGTCGACGCAGAACTTCTCGGTGCCCAGGTCATCGGGGATCTGCGGGACAACAGGAGGGGACAGGGGTCAGCCTGAGCCCAACGGCAGCTCCGGGGGGGAGAAAGGAAGGAAAGGTGTTTGCAGGGCAGAACTCCAGACAAAAAATATCACCTGGGTGGTCTATTGAGTTAATAAAGAGATACAGGACAAGAATAAAATCAGCTCTCAGCCGTTATCTGAAGGTCCTGGTTGGCAGAACCTCCAAGGACACACCTCAGAGTGGTCCATGAGTAAAAGGCTCAGGACTACAACTTATGGAAAACACAGCTCTGGTATCCACACCAGCTCAAGGAATCAGGGAACTCCTCCAAACAGCATTGATTTTAATGACCAGGTCCTTAAGTGCTCCATCTTCACATTATCTATTTCATCCTTTCATGCAGGGTCATTTTTGATTACGAATGTTTCAATAAACTTTCAAAACAGGTCACTTTCCACAGAGCTGTGAGGTTCTATTTTAAAAAACGCTTCAACAAATGCACTATTTTCATTTATCTCAGTGCAGCCTGAGAAATTCACCGGCCACGTCTGTGTGGCTGAAGGTGAGACACGATTTGGCTGCTGTGCAAGAGAGGAATCCTTCAAAATAAAACCCCTCAAGTACTTAAAAGTCCAGGTGTGGGGGGGAAAAAAGGGTTAATTAAAGGGTTGCAGTCCAAAGAAACCCAGTGATTTGCCAGGAAGAGACTTTTTCTCTCTTAAGGCAGTGAAGCTCAGTGACAGAACCAGAGGAGATGCTCAGAATTCCAGAACAAAGTTTCGGATGATCCAGTTTGTAATTCACTCCAAAAAGCACATTTTAAAAATGACACAGAACACCCTGAAAACAAGGAAAAGCCCTTTGAGTCTGAGCATGGCAAGACTCTGCTCTGCTCCTTAGTGGGCCTCCCTGTTCCAGAAACTCCTTTTTTTCCTTAGATTCAGATTTCCCTCTACCCCAACCAGCCCCTGTGTCAGTGCAAATTACTTCAGTCATCAAAAGCTCTTAACATGCTTTTACTAGCAATTAATTCTCTCAGAATCTCGTGGGATACGATAATACTTTCCCATCTATTTCAAGACAGAGAAAAAAAGAAAAGGTGGGAAAACAAAGGAGAGGAAAAATTAAAGCCCAGCGATGACAGCAACAAGTCGAGCCTCAGGCTGGGCTGAGAAACCTCAGGGGGACAGGGCCAGGTCAGACTCTCCCTCCCAGCCCTGAACTCCTCTGGGAGGACCAGGACCTGCCAGCACCACCAGAGAAGCTCCCAGCTCCCTGCCCTGGTCCCAGCAGACATTTCCTGGTCTCTCATCCCCACCACCAACCCTTCCTTCTCCAGCTCCCTGTCTGAAAACGGACGAGGGAAAATCCCGCTATCAGCATTGGGCTTCTTCCTTCCTGATCAAGACATGGCACTGAGAGTCACTGAAATGCTGCATTTTGTCCCAGAATGTGTTTGGGACAGAACTGGAGGGAGAAACAACCTGGCTGTGCTCGGTTTCTTCATCCCCTGCCTGGGAACACTCGTGGTCATTCACTCTTCCTTAACTAGACCCTGGTATTTTCTAGGCACCCTTATTCACCCACTGGTAACCCCAAAGGCCTGAGGTGGGGCATTAATGGCACAGGAAGCCAATTCTGTGTTGTTTGGGCTTTGCAATGAAAAAAAACCCCAACAATAAAAACGTGTTCTTAGCGTGGCTGAAACACTCCTGAGTTTGCTCAAGCTAAAATAACAACTTCTGCTTTGTCTCAGGGAACTCCAGGAACACAGAGGCTGCCTAAAGCTGTTGAGATTGAAGTGCTTCTCTTGCCCTTACTGACCCCGAATGAAGTGGACCAGCCAAGCCAGCACCTCGAGGGGCAGGAGTGGCGACACACCCAGACAGCAAACGACAGCAGCTTCCAGGGAAATGGTTTGGAAAACGAGGTGAAAACGAGGGGAATCGTCGATGCTCAGCTGCTGTGAAGCCACTGCAGTTTGGGCACAGTTTGTGGTGCTTTGAGTAACCAGCAGCCCACAAACCTCCCAGTGCCATGAATTTACACAGCAGCAATTGGTGATGTTCAGTCACTCTGGGAGCACAACATGGCAAGTCCAGGACCACCCCAATGGGCTTTTTAATGTCATAGCTGTATCTTACAGATGCCCTCTGTCCTCTCCTAGAATTGCTTGATGAGGACACTTAGAATGGCTTAGGCTGGAAGGGACCCTAAGGATCATCTGGTTCCAATGCCCTGCCCTGGGCAGAGAGCTCGTGGAAAGCGCAGAATTCAGCTCAGATTCGTTTTGCAGGGTCCTGCTCGCCAGCTCTGCCTCCGGAGGAGGTTCTGCCGTAGCTCGAAATCACCTGAAACTCTGTGGTTTTATCTGTGTGGGGCATTAAAACCCAAGCTGGGGGTGTGAAATCTGACAGATCAAAACGAGAGCACAAGAGGGGCTGTGAAAGCCTGAGAAGCTGAGCTCCTGTTTCTCACGCACACTTGCTGCGCTCCCCAAATAGAACTCGGCACCGCGGCCCAAGGCCCAGCGATGGGGACTTTGCACCCAGCCATCCCTCATCCCCCTGCTGGCATCAATAACAGCCCTTTGAAAATAAAATAAATGGGGCACTCAGCTGCTCTGAAAGCTCTGCAGGACCAGTTCCGGAGCAGGGGGTCCTCCTGGGCCAGCTCAGCCCTTCGTGGCCAACACCTCTAATTAAAGATCAGGTTCACACGCTCACGCTCCTCGCCCGTGGTCTCTATCAAAGTTGTTTCACAGCTTAAAAACACAGAGGAGCTCTGCAGCAATCACCAATCACCATCTGCAGTATCTCTTTTTCCCTCTGTCAAACGTTCACACACAGAATAATGTTCTCTCTTCCCCCCACCTTAGGAAACTCCGGAAAAACAAACTGAAACCTTTCACCACATCTTCTTCCAGTTCAGACCAGAAGGAAATCAGAAATTTCCTCTGGCGAAGTTCTGCAAACCAACTGTTTACAAGCCTTTGTCAGTAACTAAAAAAACCCAAAGATTTTCAGTTTGAAAATGCTCCTGGAATGCCCACGGAGCATCGGTTTTTCTGTGTTCTTTGGAAGAAGCATGAGCAGCACCAAGAGATAACTCGTGCGCTGAAGAAGGATGGGTGGAGAAAGAAAAGGGAGGCAGAGAATATTGGCTGTGGGCAAATTAAAGATCCCAGATGGAAGCACAGAGGGGTTCACCCCACTCCTGGAAGGCTCAGCTCCCCACAGCCACCCCACTGGGGATGCTCTCACCACAACAGTCACCTCCAGCTCTATTAAAGCTGATTATTCACAGTTAAGACCAGAACTAAGTTCATCCCTATCCAGGACTCAGCAGCAGCTTTAATCATATGATTATTCATCCCTATTTTCCTGGACAGGTAAAGGCTGACATCAGATATTTAGCACAAAAAGAAAAAAAAAAAGAGGCAATACCACAGGAAGAAAAACCCATCAAAAGATCATGTGGAGTTGTTAGCAGGACTCTGACTTGATGAAGCTGAAATGGAAGAGCTGCAGTTCTGCCTGTGCTCTGTATCAGTGAGGCAGCAGAGAGGTCTCTCCTGAGGGTAATTTGGCTTAGACATTAAAAGAAGTTGTCAGAAGGAAAGGAGGAGGAAAAAAAGGTGGGAAATAAATGTATAATTAGTAATTGGTACTGGTTTTGCAAGTCTTTAACCATTCTGTCCTGCTATTCCAGTCATTTTTGGGGAATGCACTTCACCTCCTTGACTCCCTTGGCTCTGGGGCACAGCATCCCTGCCCCGTGGATCTGGGCTCCCTGCAGGAACAGGTTTTGTCCCTTTCACTTTGTCCCAGGTTAAACCCCAGGTGTCTGGGACAGCCCCACTGGGGATGTGCTGGAAAAGCAGACTTTCATCTGGCCTGCAGCCTGCAGACACGCTCAGAGAGTTAATTATTGTGGGAGCACTTCCTCTGGCCACTCTTCCATTTATCCCTCCCACCCCATCATGGATTTCTCCCTGCTTTTTTTTTTTTCATTGAACATGCCAAAACTTTAGTTCGTCTTTTCTCCTTCTGCTGCAGATGGTGAGTTCAGTCTTTATTTATTAACCCACGGCACCTCCCTGCACTTTTGTCTTCAAATCCAACAGCTCATCTAAGAATTCCCGATTCCCCTTCCCTTCCCTGCCAGCAACAGTGCCATGATTTTTTCTCGTGGAGTTGTTCTGTGTTTCACAGAACCCTCCTTGCTCTCAAGTCCCCGATCCTCCTCCTCTCCACTCTGAACAAATGCACCTCCGCGTTCCCTGGGATCCCAGGGCTTTGGCCGGCCCGCTGCAGACACAGGGTTTGGGGCGCGGGGCCGGAGCGCCGGCTCGGACCCATCAGACCCTTCCCCGTGGCTGCGGTTCAGGCCCATCCCCAGCAGCCAAAAGGAAATGGTTGTCGTGTCCCGGGCCTCGCCGCACAGCCCCGTGTGCCGTCTGCGCGCAGCGCCGGGCCGCGCGTCCAAAGGGCTCCTTGATCTCGCGGAGGCTCCGTAATTTATGAACATCAGAAATGCTGAGTTATGGGGCAGAAGTTATGGAAAAATCCTCTTGAACGTTTACAATTTTTTTTGCACATCATTTGAGGTTTCCTGCCCCTCTAATTTGTGGGCTCTCTGTTGGGTTGTTTCTTTCACGTTTCAATGGGCAGCGTCCAACATTTGGCCTCGGCAGAGGTGTGCCGGGGGGCTGGAATGCTGCGGATCTGTCGTCAGTTGGCTTAATGGATTCCTAGTGTGCATGAAGAAACGGAGCAACCAGGAGTTTGCCATCAGTGACCCAGCGTCCTGTTGCTATAACATCCCTCCCCAGAAGCCCAAAGTGTAATAAACCTTCTCATCCCGTGGTCGCAGGATCTGCCTCTGACAGCTTGGCTGATGTGCGCATTTTATTTGGCAGGAGCTGGAGATTTTTTCCTTTTTTTCCCCCCCCTTTTTGCTTTAATGACCCACGAGCTGATTTAGAGCAATAAACTGTTGCCATGAAGTTTTGTTGTGTTTCTTTTAAATAAAGGGGAGGGAGGGACCGCTGCAATTTATGACTTTCAGAAGTAACTGAAACAGAAAGTCCATTCTTGCCACGAAATGAAGAGAAAAAGACTTCATCCAGAGAAACACCTCTGTCAATGTGTAGACACGAAGCCTAGATGAACTCATAAATTCAGCACTCTGCCTGCAATTAAGCAGGCTTCCTGGTGATTTGACAAAGAGTTAATGAGAAACGTGTCAGACAAAAACAGGCCACAGCACCGGAGAGCGCCGGGAAGAGCCGCTGAGCCAAACCCGACTTGTGTCGGCCCCTGCCCAGGGCCACAGGAAAAGCTCGGAGTGTACTCAGGGAGAGCTGCTTTGAGAGATGTACAGTGAACTTGTTGTCCAAATGGAAGGTCCTGGAACGAGCTCCCAGCCCCAAAGCCGCCAGATAAAGAGAGAAGAGGCTGTTCCCTGAAAGCCTCTGTGCTTTAAAGGAGGGGTGGGCAGCAGGGCTCTGGCCCCCACCCTGTGTGAGATGGTCACACCCTCGTCCTCAAAGTGACCCCGTGGGACATGGGCAGGGCAGGGGCTCGGGGTTCAGGTTCTAGGGGCTGGTAAATGGCTGTAGGATCAGAGAGCTCAGCTCACCTGTCTGGCTCTGTGAGCAGGATCCTGTCCTCAGCAGTCTCCTCACCATCCCCATTCCATCTCCTCTGCGGGCAGACCTTCAGGATTCCAGTGGGACAGCACAGAACCCATGGGCTCTGAGACAAAAGCCCAGAGTATCCAAACACTGGGAATGCTCACAGGAGAGGAACACAAAATTTTATGGTTCTCCTCCTGTCAAACAAGCACATTTCCTCCTCTTCCAAGCTGAGGCAGAGCCGGGAGAACCATGAATGTGAGGAAACCCAACTGGATTGCACTGGGGACAATGGGAGCAGGGATGCCAGGCAGGGGCTGCCCAGTGCTGCCGATGGGCCTGGTGACACTGCTGAGTTTGGGGACATTGCTGAGCCTGGTGACACTGCTGAACCCTGTGACACTCTGGAGCCTGGTGACACTGCTGGGTTTGGTGACACTGCTGAGCTTGGTGACACTGCCAAGCCCAGGGACACTGCTGGGTTTGGTGACCCTGCTGAGGCTGCAGTTCAGCCGGGCCTGGTGACACTGCCGAGCCCGGAGCCAGTCGGGAGGCAGAGCGCTGCTGCAGCCGAGGGCAGAGAGACCAAGTCAGGTTTTTAAAAGGGTGAATGTTTTGAGCTCTCACTCCCACCCAAGCCACACATCTGGAGTGGGAATTTTCCACTGGGGTGTGCATTTCCGAGCCTGCTGCTGGGCTGCTGCGTCCTCTGGCTGCATGGAGGATCCGGAGGGAAAACAGCGGCAGGCTGCAGGGAAGGCTGTCCTGGGACATACTTCTGTCACGAGAAATAACCTTCTCCTCCTTTTTTCCCACCACATCTAAAGCACACGAGCAGTCACATGAAAAGGGCTGGTTTCTACCAGAACTCCCTGTTCAGGTTCCAAGGAGAGGGGCCTGGATCGCTCACACGAGCTTTGTAATCCAGGCTGAATTTCTTGAGAGCGTTGGAATCCAGTGGAGCTTTTTGAAGGGCTGCCCACTATTAACTGCTCTTTTACACACCAGCACAGGGAGAATTTCCCAAATGTCAGCTCTGCCTGAGGATAAAAAGGTCTGGAAAGCTGCAGTGCCATCACTGTGTCCTTCAGGCACCGCAGATTCACTCCAGCTGAAGGAACATCAGACCTGACCCTACACACAAAGTCTCTGGAGGAACCAACAGCAGCAAGAATCACACAAATTTACATTTACACTCATCAAATATGATCTCCAGAAAAGCATCTCCTGCTCTCCGCAGCAGAGAGGCACCATGGATACACGGCAGAGCAAGTTCTGTGCAACAGCGCAAGGAGGAGAAGTCAAGAACTCTTGAGAAAAATCCTAACTGGCTCTGCTTTCCCTCCCCTGCACCTACAATTCCCTGTATTCCCATGTTGGAGGTGCAGTTTTGCTGCCCAGGAGACAACACAGGATGTCACAGGAGGTGCTGCCGACGCCGATTCCTGTCGATGCACGAGACCAATCCCACCCCCTCGTTTCTCTCCCCCCTCTCCTCCTCGTTGGGGGCACTGAGCTAAACTTGCACAGCAACATCTCATCACCACGCAGAAAAACACCAAGGAAAGATGTCAAAACAGAAGACGACTTCCAAGCTGATGGCAGGCATTTATCTCAACAAAAGCTCATTTTTCACGAGTAACGTAATTCATACCACACTGATTTAAATTAAACAGTAAACCATAAAAAATTGTGCTCGAATCAAATCCCAAGGCTGCCTCAGATATTGTACACACGAGTCAGGGAAGGGATTTCCAGTTCTTTGTAATATACACACACAAAAACTTTGAAGTTTTCCTCTGCACCGAAAGAGTTCAGGACATCCCCATTTTGTATTCTACAGCATTTTGGCTCGATCAAAAAAATTATAATTGCGAAGTTCTAAAAGCTAAATAGATGAGAAATGAAAGGGAACTTGAGAGAAATTTTCCTCTGGTAAACAAAAGACAGAGGCTACTGCAGGCAGGGGGGGTCTGGAGTCTCAGGACATTTCACTTCACTGGGAAGAGGGAGCAGCAGCAGGAGTGCAGCAGTGCCAAGCTCCCAGGGCGGGTCCAAGGGGTTAAAACAGACACAAATCACTCATATCCCAGAGCTTTTGTGGAGATCCACAACGCTTTAGGGTCTGATTCCTCTGCTGCTGTTTCCAAAGGAAGATGTGGGCTAAAATGGCTCCCTAATGAACGGGTGCCAATTAGCCCAGGGGGAGGAAGAGCAGGACAACACTCCTGGCAAAAGGGATGGAAGCTGAACAGACCTTTATTGTATGAAGATGGGAAAGTTTTCTGATGGTAATTTCTCCAAGAGTCCTCTTAGCACTGAGGCACAGCTGCTTCCCTTATCCATACCCAAAAGGTGCTTCTGCCATAAGGAAAACACAGCCAACCTTAAAAATAAATTCTGATCCGCTTGTTGAGGTGCATCCTGGGAGTTTCCCTGGATCGGTACGGACAGAGGGAGCTGCTGCTCGCTTTAAATCATTTCTTATTACTCCAGCTTGGGTTTAGTGACGTTTTGGGAGTGGAGCTGTGGAACACCACGAGCGTGGAGGCCTCTTGGGAGTGATTTATGGCCAGCACTCGGTGCCAAACCCATTTGCCGCGTTTCACGCTCCGGCCAAAAAAGCAGCGGAGTCTCCAACTGCCCATTCCCAGTGCTGATATCAGCTCCAAACCACCAGCCTGGCAAAGGCCACTGGAGCACCCAGCAGGAGAAGACTCCCAGGAAATAACATTGTCTTATAGCCTCTTCCTTAGGAAGAATCCAGACTGCCATCCAGCAGCCCTGGCAAATCCACTCCCTTCCCCTGAAAATGCTCTGGGATTATACTGGATCACTGATAATACATGAAACAAATTCCAACAATGATTATCCAGGTACCTCAGGGAAAGGTGGATGAATTCAGAGAGCTGAGGGGCTTTAAATATCTCCTTTTTTCCTTTAATTAACAGATTTGGGGATATATGGCCCAAGGTCAAGTAGCAGAGAGACATAGATGAGTGCCCAGATAACAAAGTCCATGTCCTGTGGTGCGTTTGATGGACACATCTGGGTGTGTCCCTCCCAAAAACTGAGTGTTATTCTTAAAGTTTGGTACCTGGAGTTATCCTGCAACCTGGTGCTGGTGGTTGGGCCGTGTTTGAACACCTCAGCACAGCACAAATCAAACTTTCTGTCTGAGCATTAAAGTTGCTGGGAATCAGAAGTGCAGGGAACCAAGGTTAATGGCAGGGTTTGGTTTAAGCACTGCAGCAAGAGCAAGGTGTTAAATGTCTGGAGAGGTAGGAAAGGATGTGGGCTTTTATTCCATATGGAACTGGTGCCAGTTACATCCGTGCAACGACAAACACTGTGTTGGTCTCACTTCTGTCTTCACCCAGAGCTTCTGCACCCTGCCTTAGGTGCTGCTCAGCCAAGGCTCAGGTTGGTGGTGCTGACAGGTACAGCGAGATACAACCATGAAAAGAAGGGAACCACCATCCGAAAGGCTGCCGGAGGTGTGGTTCAGAGTGGCAAGGCGAGCCCCAAGACACAGAGGTGTCACACTTTCCTAGCACTAAATTTAGAAGCCTGATACAGAGGATGATCATCCCTCCTTACTTTTCCCATCAGCACGGACAACAGCAATGCAGCAATCCAGGAACAGTCCCCTGGACGTGTGCACCTCTCCGCACGCAGGCTTTAGGCGCCTTGTGTTTACAGGCCCAAGGGCTGCGCGTTCCCATGGGTTTACCCTTGACCCGACAATTTCAGAGCAGAGATTTACAAAAAAAGAGAAGAGAGAACAAAACCCCAGCGAAGAGCAGCCCCGCGGGGCCGTGCCCTGCCCCGAGCGCAGCTGCGCCCGGCGCCCCTCGCACAGGAAACCCCCCAGGGCCGCGCGGGACGCGGGGGCCGAGTCCTCGCAACCTTTCTTATCGGAAACGGGGCCGGCGGCCGCCGCACGGCCGGCTTCTCGTGCTCCTCGGGAGGTGTGAAATGGATGAGTTTGTGAGCTGGGCTGGCACGGAGGAGCAGACCGAGAGGATATTCGAGGTTCCCCCGGCGGGGCCGCGGCCTGCCGGGAACAGGAACAGCGGCCCCCTCTGCGAGGAGCTCGGCACACGGAGCAGCCCCGGGGAGGTTTTGTGTCGCTGCGCTGCAGCGCTGCTCGCCCCGCACGGAGCTGAGGCGTGTGATCTCCCCAGAGTGGTGTTTACCGAAAGCAGCGCCAGAAGAAGGTGCCAAAACGAGGCGCCGAGGCCCATGGGCTGTCCCACCGCTGACCTACATCCTGCACCAGAGCTGCCCGCCGACTTGGCCGATAAATATCATCACACGTGGTGGCAAGAGGCTTTCCCAGCGCAAAGGCAGGGCTGAGCCTTCCTGTGAGGGGATTTGGGGATCCGGGGGGATGCTCAGGTGGTGTGGGCAGGGCGGGAGGGGCACAACCCAGGGGCTCAGAGGGGCTCAGGGGATCAACAATCAGCCCTTGCCTTGGGCTGCTGGAGGGACAACAGGGACCTGGGATGAAGGAGCTGTTGCACAGGTACAGCCTCCTCTCTGCTGTGGGCTCGTGAAGCATCCAGGCTTATCCCAACCCTTTCCCTGGCAGCACAGGGATATTGGCTGGAGAGCGAGAGCGAGGGCAGGGGAGCAGATCCTCAGGGCAATTCCAGGGAATCTGCTCCCGGGCTGGTTTGCCTCCCGAGGGAGATGAAGATTGTTCACATGATCTAAATCTTGAGCAAGAACTTCAATTTGTAACTGTTACACACAGTTCGTCTTCAACGTGAGCATCACTGAAATCAGAACTGGGGACACCAGGGAGGACATTTTGACTCGAGTTTGCTTCTATGTGAGAAAAGAAGGTTTTGGAGTCAGTTCTCACCTAAAGATATAAAAGTCTTTTACAGAAGGGGAGCCCCCCACCAACAGCTGCCTGTGGGTTTAGCAGCAATCTCACTCACAGATACACAGAGAAAATGTGCAAAGTGTTCTGCCCTCAGATTTATGCAGTCAATATGGTTATTTCCCCCCCAACACCATGACTCACCCTGTGAAGAAATTCTAGGGTGCTCATTTCCCACCAAAATCCCAGAGCCAATCATTCCCTGCCGGCTGGTTGATGTGACATCCGGAAGAGGATCATAAACCTTCAAGCCAAAACTTGATCCTCCTTTCCAAACGATGGCAAGGAGGGACTGATTAAACTATTTCCTCCTGCAGCTCTGACCCCTCTGCAGCTGAAAGCAAAGCAGTATCTTGTCTGACATCCCAAAGTGAAATCCCAGCCCTAAGGAAGTACAAGGGTGAAGCTGCACAGTCCCAAGTGCCGCCAGGATGAACTTTACCCTGAGCCAATTCACCTACTTATGAAATGATGCATTCCAGGGAATTGATTCTAATGATAAATCTGCCCTTTGAATATGCTGAGAAACAACATTTCAAAATCTCCGGCTCGGATCTGATCCCATCTCTGGGTCAAAAGACAGCTGAGCAGAGCGGCGGTGCTGAGGTGGGGGCTCAGATGGAGCCACAGGAGGGTGTCGAGTGAGAGGGGCTCCGGTGCCTCTGCTCAGGTTGTTTTACTGAGGCCATTCCAGCACATCTGGTTCTCTGACAGCAGGGCTCAAAACAAACCTGATCTGACACCCCACACGGCTCACATGGCCCGAGCCAGGCAGGTTTGAGTCAGGGATTTGCTGATAACCTCCACACGGAATTCCTTATCTTCCGTGGACACCTGTGCCCAGCCCGAGGGACAGCGCCCGGCAACCCTGGCCAGCACTCTGCCCCCTGATCGACCTCCTGAGCCAGCAGCAAAGGCCTCTGCTCCTTCTGAGTTGGGCTGCTTTGAAGTCGAGTGGAAAGGACAAAAAAATATAACAGGATCTGCCCTTGGAGTAATTTTCTCACCTCTCAGAAGGTCAGACTTTCACCCAAAGATGGAGCTGAGGACAGCAAATATTTGCTTTATACACCAGGATTCCCTGGGCAGGAAAAGGGAACCCTCCTCCTCTCTGGGTCACTCTGGTCTTTAAGGTCCCTTCCAACCCAAACCAATCTAGGATTATTTTCTCAGTCAGCTCTCAGCTACACTAAACATCAGGATGGTTTTGTCTCCTCAAACCAAATACTCTTGGGAAAAAAAATCAGACTTCAGGTATTTAGAAAGTTCACCTGATAATAATCTCAAAGACTTCCTCATAAACATATGGAAACACTTTTTTTTTTGGTGACAGATTTCTTCTTATTTTGAAGTTTAAAATCCTGAGTTATAGAACACAGGACTCGACAAATCGCTTTCAACCATAATAAAAAGTATTAATTCACTGCTAAGTAGAAATGATCATATTTTTAGCAGCACTTCAGCATCCAAAACAAATAAACATGGTGAGGACATTATTTTCTCCACTCCCTTCACAAATACTCACACATAAGTTGAAGCAACTGCCTGAGCTTTGAAACGCTGCTGAAACAGTTTATTGTGCTCTAATCCTGCAGCCCTTAAAACAATCCATGGTAGAAACGATTCCTGCCTGTATCTGGCAGCCCTGGGAGTTCTCTAAGGATGAACATAAATTCAATTATACCAAATTAAATTGGAACATACATAAGCCACATAACATTTTAATTGGGGGCGATTCTTCACTTTTTTTGGAAGAACTATACAATAGCTGAGTCCACAAGGATGATATGACACATATGCTTTCTCTCTTGAGCTGCCTGCTTTTATTAATTACCCTGCAGAGATATATTTATATTGATGCAGTCAGTGTGTGAACAAAACCTCATGGACGAAGAATGGTTTAATTAAAGCAGGAAAACGTGGTTTACGGGGGGTGAGAAAATCGGGTCTTTAGAGTCAGTAAAAGTTTCATAAGCGATTAGATAAAAATAAATCTTAGGGAAACATTTGCACCAAATATGTCTTTGACTTTCCATGCTGGAGAACAGCAAAAAAAAAATTCCTGAGCAGGCGCATGGACTCAATAACCCATTGGGGGTGGGTTCAGACAGCTCCAGCTCTCTCATTCTCTTTTCTACTGCTTTGATGAACAAATCTGCCCCTTTTACCCCGAACTGCTCCCTCCCCGCGCTCGTGTCAGCGTTCGCTTCCCAAAATCGGGCAAAGACAGGACCAGGCTGCTCCCCAGCCCGCTCTGCCCCGGGCTGCCCCTCACCAGCACGGTTACTGCTGGGCTGGGCGGGAGGGAACCGGAGCAGAGGCTCTGCCAGCGCTTTCCCTGCCTGTTAAAGAGCCGAAGGAAGCGTCTGCCTGTAAATAACACAGAAACTTGGCGAACCCCTTTGCGGGGGAAAGAACATCCCAGCCGGTGCCGCTCAGGTGAGCACGGAGCACACCCACACCTGGCTGGCGGTGCCACCCCGGCCCTGCCCGGTGTCCGACAGCAGGCTCTGAACGCGGTGCCACAGGGAAGGGATCCACTCTGTCCCCGTCCCGGGGAGCCAGCAAAGCCGTCACGAGAGCCCCGAGCGCCGGGAGGGCCCCGGAGCGCCCCCGCCCCGGCACAAGGCGCTCTTTGTGCCGGGCGATGCTCCTGCGAGAGCCGCTGCCTCAGACCGAAGCTGGCCCAGAGATGGAGATCTCACACGCTAATAAATAAAAATAAATATCTGACCTCAAGTAAAAGATCCTTCGTTTGACACTCGTGATCATTTTTTATACTTCAAGCTCAGTTTTTACTGGACGGGATCCAGCCATCCTATGGAAATGGAACAGTCTTTTTCTTTGGGTGAACAAAAGTCCTTTTCTAGTCCTGAGGGCCGGCGAGTTTATCCAAATATTCTCAGTTTACTACTAGCCCCTTTTGGAGCCGATACACCCCATACAAGCTCACTTTGTATCTGCGGGGCAGCGCCAGGACAGGGCTGAGCCCGGCGCGGGGCCGGGGCCGCCCGGCTGGGAGGGACCACGGGCTGCCCCCGGAGCCCCTGCCCTCCTCATCCACCCCCCTCCCTTCCTCATCCTCCCCCTTTTCCTCCTTATCCTCCCCTTGCCTTCCTCATCCTCCCCCTTGTCCTCCTCATCCTCCCCTGCTTTCCTCATCCTCCCCCTTCCCTCCTCATCCTCCCCCCATCTCTCTCATCCTCCTGCTTTTCCTCATCTTCCCCCTTGCCCTCTTCACCCTCCGCCTTTTCATCCTCCCGCTGCCTTCATCATCCTCCCCCTGCCCTCCTCGTCGTCCCCCTTTTCCTCTTCATCCTCCCCCTGCCCTCCTCATCCTCCCCGGCAGAGCTGCCCACATCTGACAGCGCCGCAGAAAGCAAAGGCAGAGACGGGGCAGCGCCTCCTCCCCTCCTGCCATCTCCCCGGGAAGAACGTTTGGAAATGCTAAATGGTCTTTTCCACGTTTCCCCGTCGGTTCTCGCCTCGGCCGAGCCGGGCTGGGAGCGGCTGCCAAGCGCATGAAGTAATGAGAACGCTTCGGGAGAGGGGCTGACTTCATCCCGCGGCGCTGGGGTGACACACCCCGCGTGGCCCGGGCTGGCAGCGCCCGACGGGACCTCCTCAGCAAATCGGACTGGTCCAGCCCGGGCAGACGCGTTCCCGGCTGCCGCCGCCCCCCTGCCCTGCCCGTCCCCGCCACACCTTCCCCGCATCCTGCCCTGTGCCCCTGTGCCACCAAAGCGCTGCCCCCAAGGGTGAGCCGGGGCTGGTGACGGGGATCTCAGCACCCCCGAGGCTGCCAGGGGTGAGGAGGAGAAAGGGCAGGGCACAAACGCTCACCTGCAGCCCCGCGGCTGTGCCGGACGCGGCCCCGGACACCGGGGCACAAACGCTGTGCTGGGTGGGGTGTGTCCCAAACCGCCCCCCAGCACTGAGAAACGCTTCCCCCTCAGAATTAAAACCCTTCTGTGGAATAACATCCTACTGGGGGACACAAAGGGACCAGAGTCCTCAGGAGAGGGAAGGACTTTCACAGGAAAAGCCTTGGAACGGCAGCAGATGGGGCAGCGCTCCCCGGGGAAGACGCAGAAACTGGAGACAGACAAGGGAATGAGCTGAGGTCTGGAAAAACCCCGTGCAGAAAACTGGGATAAATGGAGTTGTTCCACGTTGAGGAGACTGAGGGATGGGATGTAATGGCGTTCAGTTCAGACACTGGGACATTAACAGTCGGGAGTGGTGAGCAGAGGGACAGCGACCAACAGAGAGCACGGGGCCTCTGTCTGCAAATGCAGGCTGGACAAACACCCACCAAATGTCTGCAGGTCCTGCACTGCTCAGGGTGGAACTGGGACTGGAGATGGAGGGGTTGTGTGCAGCGGAGAGCGGATGGATAACACCGAGCTGCTACCTGGTCACCTCTGGAAAGAGCTGCAAACTGCTCCCAGCACTTATTCTGCAAGTGCTGCTGTTTGAGTGGGAAAATATTCAATGGAAATTCCCGCTCTCACTGGATCAGCAAAGGAACACAACACAACACAACACGTCCAATCCCTTCAGCAAGGCGCTGCCTTGGAATACATTTCAAAAATAGTGTATTAGGGAGGGTGATTTTATCCATACAAGCCTTGCCCACACAGTGACACAAAAATTTCAGCAGATAAGGGTCCATAAATCTCTTTGCCTTATTAGAACGACTCCTAGCTAAGGAAAACGAGCCCAGCTTATCCCTGGACCATGTGCTGCCTTTCGGACAAGGGGTTTGCAATAACACAAGAGAACACGAGGCAGGGCTGAGCCCGGTGCTGTAATTTCCATGGGGCCGAGTGCCACAGGTGCACTAATACAGGCATTAGTGAATGATTAGGCCCCATAAAATATATGAATGCTGTTTCTTTAAGAAGCCGTAAAATTTTATTGAGGAAAAAAATCCATGTGTAAGGCTTTTGGTTCGTTTCATGCGGTCATTCAGAATTTCACTCATTTCTGACAGGACCATGATAATTAAAACTGTGGCCCGGGTCTGGTTTCTATAAAGTCCATCTGGCCTTCCGCGATGGAGACTTTTGGAAGGATGTAATTGCCTGGGCAGCAAATAACTATTTTGCCATCCGCAGTAGTTTAATTTTGTCCCTGCAGCAGGGGAGCGAAGTCAGAGGGGCAAAAGATCATTAACGTCCGTGGGGGAAGAGGGGCTCCCCCAGCCGGGGCCGGCCCGGATTTGTTGAAACGCTTGACACCAATGGGCCCCATTAATGCATGGGTTAGATACAATCTGTGGAAAAGGGTCTATTATAAAGGGATTATTTGGAAGTGTTCTGTAGTTGGGGGTGGGTGTGATTGAAGGACTTAAAACTGTTACATTAACCCTTAGGGCACTCCAGGCAGTAACAAACCTGGCATTAAAGCGCTGGTGTTTGTCACAATTTCTTCACTTCCCTCCTTCCCTGCCACAAGGTCAAAGAGATTAAAAACATCCATAATGCACTCTTCGGAGCTACAAAGATGAAGCTTGTTTTCTGTCCACTTTATGGCTGCAGCAG
>VZRJ01007880.1:450872-594969 GCA_013397565.1 Ptilonorhynchus violaceus | reverse complement strand
CCCGCCTCCCCTCACTCGCCCCAAACACAATCGTTAAACAACAAAACAAATGGCAAAGGACAGACAACAGCGATTATTTTATAGATGGAATATAGGCATGTATTCACTTACACATCAAAAGAAAGCCAGCACAGATGGAGTGGTGACAGGAGAAGCTCTAGAGCTCTGCCTAAACACCCAAAATATGCCTGTTCATATTTTGCTTGACTAAAAAACCGAGCTGGAAATTTCAGGCTCGTGAGTCAATACCTTTCCTGGGCAGCTGCCTCGTTCTGCCACGTTCCTTTGAATGTCACAGCTGAAAAAAACTACTCAGAGGCTTGATAGACTCTCAAACACTTTCCAGAAATCCATGTAAATACAAACAGTTTCATTTACATTTTAAACAGAGTTTTGTGCTATTTTTTTGTCTTGTCGCTTGGGCACGTGTGGCTCCCGTGGGAGACCAAAATCCAGATTGGGCATTTTGGGGCTGGAGCTCATGAAGGGATCAAAATCTGCACCATCCAGGGCAGCCACTTTAACCAGCACCCAGAACTGCTCGTGTTTGCATTTCTTACACCCTTTAACACCCTTTAACTCCCCCCACTTTCCACACAGGGGGAGTTCAGCCTTCTATGCAGCAAGTCCAGCAGCAAGACCAACCAAACTGTATTTCTATTTGGCCTGAGGATGAGGTACTGCTTTGTCGGTCATTTAAAAGGAGAAGAGTCCAGATCAGCTGAATTTGGACATTCTGAGTGTTTAGAAACTTGAATTGTGGGGTGAGAGGTTAAAAGCATCACAAAAAGTAACAGAAAGATCAAACAGAGCAATGCATGAGGAAATTAAATCTGTCTCAATGTGGGAGACCCACTGCTGCTGTGAGGGGTGGGAGGGAGCCCTGGAACACTCGCACATCACCTGGAGATTCCCGTGTTCTCTTCCTTGCCATGGTGAGGGATTGAAGGAGGAAAGGCCAGAGGGAGCACAGGAGCCCCAGGCAGTGGCCAGACCCAGCCCAGGAGGACCCAGAGCTCCATCCTCTCCCTCTGGCTGCAACTCGTCAATGTGACAAATGATTTACACAAGCCTGCGCCATAATAACTCCAGCGACTGTGACCATCAGCCATTGCCAGAGCAGTTCTCTCTGCAATAAGTGACTTTTGTTTTGCTTTCTTTCCAAGGGTGCATTCATTTCATCCGATCTTGTACGATCCTCAAATCAATCACCTGATTCCTGGGTGTTTGCAAGGGTTTTGGCAACGTGGGAGAAGCCCCAGTGGCCAGAGAGTGTCCCATTTCCTCGGAGTTTGTGCCACACTTTGCTGCAGGAATGTTTGTGACTGGGCAGCTCTGGAAACTCTGAGCGAAAACATGTGCCTATTAAATACTCCCCAGACCTCACATGAACCAACAACAGAGATATGGCAGTGCTAAACACACTTTATAGAGAATTATTGAAACTGATTTCCCAATACAGTGGAAACGTCTGTTTGCTTTGGCATGTGCACCTCTGCTCAGCACAGCAATCAGCACGGTCAGACATGATCGATATCTAAAAATGTCCACTTGGAAGAGCAAAAAAAGGTGATTAAACCCATAAATTAGGGAAAAAGGTGTTTTTAAAACCTTGAGCCCAGTCCACAAAGGTTTATCTACACCAAGTAGTCACGAAAACAAACCTCCTAATTACCAGACTCTCAGAGCTGCTCACCCTGGCTGGTTTATTCGCCTGCTGCTCCCGTGCCGTGCCCTGTTTGATGTGGCAAAGCTGCCAAAGCAGCCCCGAGCCCGCTGGGGCTGAGCACCAAGGCAGGAACCGGCTGCCTCCCTCTGCTCGGGCAAGACACTGAAATCAAAGCCCCGCAGCCGCCGCTGCCTCCGAGCCCGCGGTGCCGGGGGATTCCGCAGGAAGACGACGCCTCTGGGGTGGTGATGCCTCGTAGGAAACGCTGCCAGGAGGAACTTCCTTTAGGGTGAGCTGCCCACACACCAACCCAAACTCAAACTTGGTCAACAGCATCGATAAAAGGACAGAACTTCTGAATTGATGTTAGTGCCGACGCACCAATAAAGGGAAGTTTAAATGGGTTAAAGCCCAGCTCCTGTATTTTCATGGTGTTGCACCACAGCCCACTCCCGAGGCTGCCGGTGCTTCCCTGGGGAGAACTGTCTGGCAGACACTGCTCTGGGTGTCAAAAAAGCATCTTTACTCATGGTTTTACTGGGACAAACCAAGGATAAGTGCAATTCCAGCCAGGCTCTGCGACCACCCCTCATTCCCATCCATTACAGTGCCCGAGCACCACCCTGTCCTGTCCAGCCCATCGGCACCAAGCCCACCAGGGCTATAATCTTCATCTTCAAATTAAATATATCTGAATGAATCCCCAACTAAAATTTGTTAGAATCCTCTTTATGCAGCTACTCAGAGCATGAACAGTGTTTTTACCCACATCAAAACAAAATCCTCTGCTACAAGTTTGCAGACAACTCCCCCGAAGATTTTATTTTCCCATTTTTTATGGAAATCATAATTAGCCACAGGGCTGCTTTTTCTTGGAAATCACATTAACAATATTCTGTTCTGAAGACACTGTAGATTCATGAAACCTGCATCTTTTCCAAATCAAGGAGAGTGAAATTCTGCCAGGCAAAGTAAGCGGAAGAGTGCCAAAAATCCTGAAAAGGTCTCTCAGAAGGGGAAAAAAAAAAGAACCAGAATAAAAGAAGCTGTGAAAGTTTATGAGGATAAACACTGATGACAGGTGGAGTAGAAGCTGAAATCTGAACTCCAAAGTAACTGCAAATAAAGATTTGTTACAGATGGTTTTAATATGACCTAACACTGGGATGCCAGCTACAGCATCACTTTTTCCTGTAGGCTGGACAAAACTAATAATGCAGTTATGGAAACAGGGCAGCAGCAGCACAGACAGCGAGGGAGCACACGGCCCTGGGGACACAGCCCAGGTCCCCTGCGCAGGGTGAGGTACGGTCAATAAACAGCTGATAGACACGGAGCTGGAACCAGCAAGATGGATTCTATAGAGGGAACATCACAGAATCCCAGAATCACTGAGGTTGGAAAGCACCTCCAAGACCATCAAGTCCAACCTGTGACCAATGCCCGCCTTGTCCCCAGCCCAGAGCACCGAGTGCCACATCCAGGCCTTCCTTGGACACCTCCAGGGATGGGGACTCCAAATCTCCCTGGGCAGCCCCTGCCGAGGCCTGACCACCCTTTCCATGGAGNCTCCTGGTGCTCCAGCCCCTTCCCCAGCTCCGTTCCCTTCCCTGGACACGCTCCAGCCCCTCCATGTCTCTGTTGTGAGTGGCCCAGCACTGGACACAGCCCTCGAGGGGCATCACAAGTGCCAAGTCCAGGGCGACAATCCCTGCCCTTGCCTCGCTGGACACTGCATTTGGTACCAAGTGCCAATGGTCACCCCAATCCCACAGCCCTGTGCTGCTGTGACCGAGCTGGCACTTGGAGCAGCTTCCCTGGAACCTGCTGGGAGAGCTGGGAATGCACAACCTGCCCAAGCTCCTCCGGAGCCCCAAACCTGGAGGGTGCTGCTGGGACAGGGCAGAGCTCCCTCTCTCCCTGCTCCAGCACCCAGCGGTACCACCCGGAGATGATGGACGCAGGGAAAGAAGCCCCTCCTGTAATTCCCACCATGAATTCCTTGTGTTGGCAGCTGGGGTCTCTCCCATAGGAACGCAAACCGGATCCTCTTCGGGAGGGCTGTGAGGCCGTTGTGTCTGAGCACTGACCTCCACCCCCGTTTCTGGAATCCCCACGTCATTCCCAAAGCAGGATCCAGCTGGAACACGCGTGGTTGCTACATCCCTGTCTAGACTTCAAGCATGTAGCACAGTTGGCAGGTCTGAGCATTCTCGCCGAGATCAGTGGTAACCAACCTGCTGCACCACAATTCCAGGAGGATTTGGGGTTGTTTTTTTTTTTTTCACTGCATGGTAAATCTGAAATTCAAGCCAGAGTAGAAATTGCTGCACTGGTGCTACACCTTCCAGTGCCAGCTGCTAAATTAAATTGTCATTGTTGCTTCAATCAGCCTTTAGAGGAACAAATGCAAAAAATATTGAAGAAAGAAAAACTCAGCAAGGTTTTCAGAAGTGCCAAATACGCTGATATTTTAAGCCATATTTATCAGATAGAACTTAATGGAAAAAAAAAAGAACTTTAAACCATTACTACACAGAAATAAATGTATGAACCATTAATGATCACAATATTCTATTAGCCACTCAAACCAGTTAACACAGCTAATGACAGGCTCAAAAGGCAGGTAACATTCACTTTGCACACTGCAGAGTGTGCAGATGTCATATTTTACTCTATGTGGGTTTATAGGTTCTTCTGACGGGGCAGGACGAGTGCAGAGCCTGTGAACACTGTGAAAAGCAGGTGAGAACTCTGCACTGAAGAGCTGGAGCCTCCTGTCTGCTGCCAAAGCCCTGAGACAGGACCGGGGACTCTTCCCCCTCATCCCTCCCTCTCGGGATTCTTGCTCAGAATGCCCCAGGCTGGTTATTTATGCCAGTTGGCTTGGGAAAAGTCTGTGTGGGGGGAGAGGAACCACTGGGAAAGGATGTGTGGCTGTTCCTCCCGCTCCTGCTGTCACTCAGGGCACACATGGAGCACTGGCCTGGCTGGAACAGCCAGCGGTGCCTCCATTTGCCAGTAAAACATCCCACGTTTACCTAAGAATATCGTAATTGGGAGCTGGAGAGCTTTCTCTATAAATTCCTGGGGCACATGTGAGGGTGCCGAGCCCGTTCCCACGTGGAGGTGCCTGTGGAGCAGCACAGCCTGTCAGGGACTGGCAGGAACATCCAGTGGGCTTGGTGGGATGCCATAGCTCATAACGCCGAGTGCAGTCATCAATAAACCCAACATCAGCAATCATAAAGTTTTACCACTCACCTTATGTAACTTTTATTTTACACTCGATTAACTTTTATTGCCAGCTCCAAAGAATAAAGGCATTCTTACGGGGGAGAATTAGAAACAGCTTTTTGGGTTTAAAAAAAAAAAAAGAAAAAAAAGGAGTATTCTAATAGAAGGGGCTGCATTCCCGGGCAGCTTAGGAATATGGGGACAAATATGGTGTAAAACATGCATGTCTAATTCCAGCTAAGGGAGAAGCAGCCTTACCTTCCTTGAGCCTTGTGCAGTAACCCCATGCCTTCCCACCACGCTGAGCTCTGCACTTCCCAGGATCAAATTCAAGGGAGACACCGAAGCAAGAAATCCCCGGGCTCTGTCTGTACAATAACTCAGTATGACAGCAACTGATTTAGCAATTCCTGTTTTCTAATTGCAGCCAAAGAAGACCCCACCGCACAAACCTTTATTCACATCACCAAGGTAGGTGCATCCGAGCTGCACACACAGGCAAACAGTTTCCCAGGAATTTGGGGTAGTAAAAGCACGAGGAAGCCACGCCTGTCTGTACTTCCTTTAACTCATTATGCCTATTTACTGGCACTTTTATGAGAGTCCATCACGAGCAGCCCGTGCTGAATACACCATTGTTTGTTAAACTGGACAGTGCCTGGGCCATCATGCCTGAGAAGTCAGGGGACTGTCTAATGTCTGCTTTTAATATGGGCCAAGTCCTTTTTCCCCTCCTGTTTAGTATAATTTTATACTGGGTGGACACATTTAGGGCCTGAATGGTTTGACAGTAATGATTAATACCCTGCATTAGGAGATTCCAGTGAAAGTATTCAGGAGCACGCTGTGCAGTTTGGTTCTCATCAGATGGTCAGGTCTACAGGCCTATTAAAAACAGCAGGAGAGCTGCAGACTTAATCACAGAGGCTGGGCCCGTGGAGGGAGGAAGAGTGAGACACAAAAAGAGGAGAGAATGAATAGAAGGACAGAGCAGAGGAACAACTCCCACTCGCACCAGCCGCGAAACCAGGTGAGGGTTTCTTTAAAAGCTCTGTCCAAAAATGTTTCACATGTAAAATCTCTTTTCAAAGCCAAAGCAGGTGAGGGTGGAAGACTCCACAAGGCAGTAACAGAGAGCGGAAGGTGAGAATTACTTCTGGTTTAATGGCAAAAAATTCTAGAAAGACAAAATAAGACCCAAAGCAGAACAGGTAACACTGGCGCTCCACACGGCAGCAGGCCCTGGAAAAATGCATCAAAGTAGTTTTAGGAGTGAAATCAGGGCAAAGAAGCCACCCAGAGGAAGGCATCACAAGTCTGTTAGTTCATGGAGTGAGAGTCATCTCCGGAGAACTGGAAACCTCACAACAAACAGCAGCCCAAACGAGGTCCCTGGTGACACAGCAGGGCTGGGGACAGCTCCGGGCTCAGAGCGCTGAGCTCTGCGTGACCCCTGACCCTGCACTGTGGGACAGCCTCCGTCCCGTGTGACAAAGACCTGTAGGTGATCCCCTCAGCACGGCATCCTCCCCCGTGCAATGGGACATTCAGCATCCTCCACGTCGGCTGCCCAGGGCAGGGGACACGCGGGTGCAGAGGGACACCCCTGGCGCTGAAGAGCCCTGGACGAGGTGCTCAGCAAACACCGTAGGGTTTGGTTTTGCCATTTCTCTCTTAGAATAAAAGCGCAGAGGAAACCCGGAGATGCTGAGGTGAGCACGACAGCTCAGCTGGGGGAAGGTGCTCTGCGCAGAGGGCGAGGAGGGGAGGCTGCCACAGCAGTGCCTGCCTCAGCTCAAGGGCTAAGACCTGGTTCTGTCCAAACAATGCTCTCCAGAAGGTGAGGGAGCACTGGGGGCTGGTCAACAACCCTTCACACGCTGCTGGAGCCCATCTGGGCCCCGGTGCCACTGGCAGTTGTTTTCCTCTCACCCCTTCCTCCAGTGTTCAGGGGTTTCAAACATGAACAATCCTCGAAACGCTCCCCTAACCCATCATTCTCCCAGTTCTCCCTATGGCTCTGTGCAGGGAATTACAGAACTTGCTCTCCCACCACAGGAGAAGCACCAAACCAACCCCATGGACATGGTAAATCCACCTTTCTGGGAAGTCTGGAACTTCAGCAAGGGCTGGGTGTTTATTGCATTACCCAGAAAACAGCCCCACGGAGCCCTAAGCAGCAGATTCCATGCCTGTCCCATGAGAAACATAATTCTCCCAACAAAATAAAGTCATCAGCACCGACTAAACTCCCAGGACATTCCACACAGCCCAATCCCACCCACGCCATCAGTCTCTAATTTCCACAAATTTTCACAAAGTCAATATTTGTTTGGAAGGAGTTTGTGCAAAGCTGCATTAAATGCTGGAACGAGCACTTCGTGTTCTCCTTTCCCGATGGCCAAGCCCAACCTTCCACTATTGTGGCACAAAAAAAGTTGGATTTGTTACCAAGGGAACACAGCCAAGATCACATAAATGTGTTATCAGTTGCACCATCAATCCTCACGGTTTAGAACATCCACCAAAGCATTATCAGAAGATTTGATAAAAGAACTCGATAACATGTTGATCAACTGGCAAAGGTTCTGTTTAGGAAGGAGGGAGCCTGCCAGCCTGCAGACACAGCTTTTGGCTACTGAAAATAACCAAAAACTTGACAATGGGGTGACTTCAGTTGTTTTATAGCGTTTGGTGGAAGTTCAGTTCCTAAAGCTCCAGCCCTGGGGGCATTTCTGGGCCCTCCTGGGGACCGGGGCGCTGCTCCTGAGGTTACAGCGGTTTGTGGGTAACCCAGGGCTGCTCTGGGCAGGGCTGTCACCTTTCAACAGGGCTGAATTCATATTAAAACCCAAATCATCATTAAAACCCCAACAACACACAAACGGCCTATAACAAAGCCCCTGAGGTGTTCAAAGTCTGTAAATCCCCCTTTTTTTGAACGTCTGAATAACAACAAACCCAAAACAATAATTAATTCTTCTCCAATGCACAGACCCAGTTCAGTAACAAGCGCTAAAAATACATCTGAACCTTAGAAACAAAAGAGGAGGCACGGAGCACTTTGAAAGTTTGCTCCAATGATTAAATAAATTAGACCTGAGCTGCTAAGAAGGGAAGGACAGAAAGTTCACCACCAGCACGACAAGACGTTGCCAGTTCTTGACTTGTTTACCACGAGAAAAAGGGCAAAAACCCAGCATATTTCAACAGATTTCCAAATTCCGGGCATTTCTTATATTTAAGTGACAATATGATTTTCAGCTCTGTGAGATCTCGTTCGGTTTTTGAGGCGATGCCCACGCCCAGGGCTCTGACAGCCGCCGAGGCAGCGCTGCTGCGGAGGGAAGGGGATCAGCCGAGCATCCCCCGCGGGCAGGAGGGACAGTGACAATCCCCACGGGGCTCCCATTCCCACGTGTCCTAAGGAGCTGCTTTCCTCTGTCCCTCTCTGAGCACTCCGGGGCATCTCCTGTGCCACCAGCCGGGGCTGGTGCTCCCACACCATCGCTGGGGTGCGCTGGGACCCCCGGGCCAGCCCTTCCCTTCTCCACGGGGGCTGCAGGGAAGGTCCATCTCCTCCCCGCTAAAATTACTGTTCTGGAAACCCAACATTTTTTTGTGAGACGCGAGGAATGTTCCCTGCACGTCTTTAGAAACGTCAGTGAAAAAGGCCATTGTCTGAGGACAGCAACTGCTCCCAAACCCTCGCAGTGGGAACAGGGATTTCCCTCATCCCGAGAACGTTTACTCCGAGCCCACCGCTCTCCACAACCCACACACAAAGCTCCTGCAGTCCCACTTTTCCATCCTGCTCCGGAACTATTCACTCAGTGTAAGAATTCTCCTCTTAAACACCAAGAGAATGCAGGGCTCCCGGTGACAACATTTTACTGAGCCTGTGCGGAAATTTCTTGTGTCCCACTGCTTTCCCATCGCTCGGATCGGCTCCGGGAGCTGCAGAAGGAATGAGCGTTCCCCTTCTGGAAGCATCATCTTTTTTCTTTTTCCCTTTGATTGGGCGCCTGACCGTGATGGACAGCGCGAGAAAACGGGGACAGGACTCCCGAACACCCCACTGCTATCTCCACATTATTTGGATTTGCAGGTTATCAGTGGGGCAGCGACTTCGGCTATGACCTCATTAACTAATGTGGCCACATCAGCACCTCTCCGCGGCCTTTATCACTCATCATGTGTCATAAAGCAGCCCGTTGACACCTCCCGGGGCATGCCGGTCGTATCTTATCTCCCGCAGGGGGAGGACCCTCGCCGGGAGACAGGGAGCGCGTCTCGGAATGCGGCGGGAGACGCGGCCGCCAGCGGCAGCTGACAGCGGATGATTTCTCAAACAAACACCGAGGGGGAAATTAATGGGCTTTGGTTTGCCACTGACAATGCCGAGCAGAAGTACATTAACTGCCGGCCGCTATAATTTAAGAATTATGAGTGTAATTTCAGAGCAAAGCTACTGGGACGCTTCCATCAGCATCCAGCGCGCAGCCGCTCCGCGCTCCCGGCATCACCGGCACCGGAGCGAGGGCCAGCAGCTTTCATTTGCAGGCTTATTCCTGGTGGCTGGACGCCGGAATTCCCTTCCCACAGCTGAAAACCACAACAGCGTTTTCTCTTAATTTCTTCCCATAAAAATCCTTCTTTTGCATCCCCCAAATTGCATACTGAGAGGAAAAGCAGCATGCTCGGAGCAGCTCCCTGACAGGGGGGCAGGGATTGGGATGATGCCAGAACATCTCACCCTGTTTTACCGGGTATCCTTCCTCCAAAGATGGTTTTTTAAAGGTGTGTTTTGCCGGGAGAATGACACCTCTCCCTGGCAGAGGCTCCAGTTCCTCCTGGTGCCCAAGGAGTCGTGGGCAGGCAGGGGATGGTTTCAAGTCCCCAGCAAACACCTTCGAGAGGGTCACAGGGAGCCCTCTCCACACCGTGCTGGGGTTAAACGGAAATGCAGTGGGCGTGGATATTTTAAAGTGTGCAAAAACCCCTATAAAAACGTAAAAATGGTATTTTAAATTAAAAAAATCCAACAACCCTGACTGGAATGGAAAAACCCCTCTGGCTGAAACCGAAGGGTGTGAGTTGGTCACTCCTGAGAGAATCGGGAGGGCTCAGGTGACCCGAACAGGCGAGGGCACAGCAAAGCCGGAGCATCCTGGTGCATCCTGCCCGCCCTCCCCGGGAACAATCCCTGCGCTCTCCCCAGCCCGGCCGGCAGCCGCAACCCCGCCCTGCTGAGAGCCGGGAACGGGGAAGGGGATCCGCTGCCCACGGGCACAGGGATGGCAGAACCCCCGGGCACGGGCCCTGAGGGAAAGGGACGCTCTGCCCAACTCCGAGAAAGCTCTGGAATTTTTTTCCTCAATGCCTTGCCTGTAAAGTTGAGTTAATCGTCTCTCTGGCTCGATTTAGAGAAGCAAGCAGTCTGGAATAACCACAGGAGGTGGGTAAGACCTGAAATTCCCACTCTCAGGACTGGAAACTCAGCAGGCAGTTCCAGCGTGTATCAACTGTGGGATGGATCCCACCCGGGACACCCTGGATCCTCCAGGACAACCACAGCCAGAGCAAGCCCCACCCCATGGGACCACTTTGCACCAGACAAATGCCAAATTTTCCTAAATTAATGCACTGCTTAGAATTCAAAACAAACAAGCAAACAAGGAAAACCACTCCCCTGGGGTCTGGTATCTTCTTGCAAAATATCCAACTGATGCTGCCCCTTCCCTGACCAGCGCTGTGGGGAGCTAAAGGGAAAAGCTGATCACACTGTCACTGGATGGGGCTGCTGAGATCCTGGGGAGCACCTCCTGCCAGTGCATATCCTGCCAAAATATCCATGGATGCTTCTCTTACCACTTTAAGATCTCTGGGGTATTCCAAAGCAGTTTTCATCCCAACCCGAATGTTCTCCTTTTTTCTGATTGTCGCTTTTTTTTCCTCTGCTTTTTACAAGAGTGTCTTGTTCTCAGTGGTATTTTTCCTTTTGTAGATGATCTAATGGAGCAACTTGGAAAGATCAGCCTGTGGGATCTGGGAAACCCACAGCTCTGACAACCTGGTCCCACCAGCTAAACCGTGAAAAATCACCGTGCCTTCCGTTTTATTTCCTTGTATCCCAAGCCTGTTATTGAGTCTGCAGACTAACAGATCCCTCGCCATCAACACTGGGATAACGACTCTTCTCTATGCCTTTTCCAGACTTAAAACCAGATCTTTTATTAAACCACATTAACCTAAACATCCTCCCTTTATTCCTCCCCTGCTGGGTAGCGCCGTGTCGGAACACGAGCTGCCGGGCCCCGCTGAAAGCTGTGAAAGAGGCACGGAGCAGAAAACATAAACACACCAGGCTGACGTGTTTTGCGTGGATTAAACTGACCAGGAACACCGTAATGACTTTTCTCAATCCTTATAAACAAAAGCAGAACCCGATAAACATTTTCCATGCCCAGCGCGCCAGGAACAGTCGTTTTTGAAAGCGAAAATGAAATCGTGGAGGTTCCACTCGGGCAGGAACAGCTCAGCGCGTCACAAAGCCCGGATTGTCTGAACCTGCACGTGCTCGGTGCTCTGCTGGGCTCTAGAGGCAGCATTGGCTCGTGGATGGGGCACGGGAGCAGGGCAGGCCCAGCTCTCCCAGCATCTCCAGCGCTTCACTTTCCAGCCTCCCGTGGTTTCTGGAAGTGGGCAATGGTCCCTGTCCCTCGGCTGTGCCATCCTTTCTGGAAGTGGCCGCTGATCCCCCTCCCTGGGCTGTGTCACCAGCAGCTGCTCCTCCCTGGGAGGTGCTCTGGAACCCCCGGGTGGTGACCCCCACGCACGGGAAGGGCTCCCAGGGCTGTCTGCGTGGCCCTGCGGTGACAGCTCCAGGACAGCCGAGTGCCACACGCTCGTCCTGCTGAGCCCTGACAGCTCTGGGGGTTTATCTGCCCTGGGCCTCCCCTGGCAGCGACTCTGAGGAGGAATCAGGGGGAAAGGCAATGCTCTTTTCTGACCATGTCTCACCATTAAAACCTGAGCCCCAAATGACATTTTGCCTCAGAACAAACACAAATTTTCTTTCCAGTTCCTTTTAACTTGAGCTTTTTTTCCCCAGAAACAAAAAGACCGAAAAAGAATATCTGATAATTACTGCTGTGGCCACAGAATTCAAAGTTTTGTGCAGGTACTGCCTCGATGTGGAAGCACTTTCCTTTCTCTCGTCACCTGTGTTACCTCTGAAGGTACCTGGTCCTTGAAACTCTTGGGGAATTTTTTACATCATATTTTTCAAATGATGCCAAACATCTGCAGGGCCTGGCATAGCCTGTTAGAGTCAAAATTCATAATTTCCTGAGAGCCAAGGACAGTGTGGTGAGTGAGAGCAACAGGACAGCTCAGCAAACTCTCAGCTGGTTGTGCCACGAGGCTTTGCCCTCAGCCCAAATTCAATGTGACCCAAGGGGACAGGTCTGACCACACCCCTGCCCTTCCCATGGACATTGCCCCACACAGTTCCACCTTTTTCCACACAAATATCTGGAATTTAATATGCATTCCCACTTGTTTTCCTGTCAGGAGTTCTCCCCATCAGCTGCTGATGTTCCTTTGTGTAGGAAGTGCAAAGGATCATTTTGTCTTTCCAAAGGCCACCCAAAGGAACAGGTCCCTGTGGGTGACAACGTGGAGTTAATAATTCATCGCCGTGCTGCCTGCTGAATTTTCTGAATCAAAATATGATCAATGAAAAAACAGGTGGTTTATCGAGTTTTCTGTCAGTTTTATTTCCTGAAGACATGGACGAGAGCGCAGAGGATGCCTGCTGTGCAGAGAACGCTGCTGCAAAGTTGGGCTGGATCGATGCAAGTTTGTCCAAAATAATTATTCTCTTAGGGAATGTTCAAGACACTCTGTGACACACCAACCTCTTACAGCTGAAGCCTGGGAAGTTCAGTGCCTTTTGCCTGTGTCGCTGTTTTCTTAGAAACCTAAGAGACTTTGGAAATAAATATCCGTGCTTGAATAGCCTACCTTTCATTTCTATGTTATCCATTTAATTTTTATGTTACCTGTACAAAAGGGATAGCGGCTGGAAGGTAAAATATGGAAAAAATAAGGCAGCAACCACTCTGCTGGTGGAGGCAGAATGTTCCAGCAGCTCTCCCCCTCTCTTGCAAATAAATGGAAAGCATTTACTCCCTGCTGTACCTGCTTGCAGACAAACCCTGCAACGAGAACATGACCCCTCTGCACCGAGCGTCTCCCAATACCACGCAAGGAACCCAGACCGAGTCAATGCTCCAAAGCAGGTGAAGCTGTTCCAACAAGAATTAGGGGGAACTGAGTGAAAAGGAGAGTTTAGATTGGCTGTTAGAAAGGAATTCCTTACTACAAGGATGGTGAGGCCCTGGCACAGGTTGCCCAGAGAAGCTGTGGCTGCCCCTGGATCCCTGGAAGTGTCCAAGGCCGGGCTGGATGGGGCTTGGAGCATCCTGGGATAGTGGAAGGTGTCCCTGCCCATGGCAGGGGTGGGATGGGATGATATTTGAGTTCCCTTCCAACCCAAAGCAGTCTGGGATTCTCTGATTCTCTGAGTGTTCGGCACATGGGTGAGCTCAGCACGGCACAGGGACTGGGAAGGAGGGTGGGTGTGATTTGTTGGGAAGCAGGCTGGGTGTGATGCTCATCCACCTCCCAGAGCGATGGGAACGGACTCTGGCCACATGGACACCTCCCCTGCAGCTCAGACACCTCCCCCCCAAGGCCCCAAACACGACAACATTTCGGTCTCCCCGTGGTGGTGTGTCTGGACCCCGTAACTGCCTCGATCCCGAGCAGCCTGGCTGTGCAGAGTTGTTCGGGTGGGAATCAGCAAAACTGACCCTGCAGTCACAACAACAAAAACCCGAGCAGGAAAAGGACCCGGAGAGGGGGATTGGATTGTGTTCCCTCACACGTTGAGAGCTGTGGCTGGAGCTCGGCACAGAAAGCCCCCAGTGTTTGCCCAAGATGGGATCTTACTTTCTCCGTGCCTTTCAAGTCCCCGGACCCTCGCAGGTGTGCGCTGCTTCGTTTTCCCTCTTTTCCTTTCTTCCTTTTTTTTTTTTTGGGAAAGATTGATTACAGGCTAAGCAGGGCTCCTTTAGCCAGCACTCCCATCTCTGATTATTAGCGCTGCCAACTTTTGCAGCACAATGCTCAGTGTCAGATAAAGGCAATCTGCTCCTGTCTGTTCTGTAACTGATACCAGCTCCATAGTGACCGTCCCTGACCCCAGGACCCCGCGCTTTGTTTGCTGCTACATCTTTACTCTGCTCAGAATGGAGTCCACACACAGCAAAAAAATCACCAATATTAATTAAACCCCAGATACTGTTATCAACTTCAGTGAATAATGGGCTTTGTCAAGCTGCGCTGAGTGGCCTCAGCAAGACTTTGCTACTGACAACATTCAAAATATTAGATTTCCATTTCCACTTCTTTCATCTCGCCCACAACCTCTTTGAATTGGTGGTTGTTACATTGCAATGGTCAGAAATCTGTTAAAAATCTATCTGTACACAGCACAATAGCTACAGACACACATTTGGATCCTAAACCACCCTTTTTCTAATGGAAAAAAGAATAATTAACCACTTTATTAAATATGTAAATGCCCACGTTCTGCCACAGAATGGATATTCTGGCAATGCAGGATATTCTGGCAGTGTGGATGTTGTGGTGATGTCCAGCACAACAGGCTCAAAGTAACAGAATTTGGGATTTATAAGCACATATGATGGGAATAACAGCATTACGTGGGACCAATGTCAGTGTTTTGGGATACCTCAGCATGGCAGAAACATCGAATCCGGGCATTTACCAAACCTCTGTGACAAAAGGGCTTCCTTCAAGGCCAGGGATTCACACAGTCCTGCAAGGCAGGACAGGATCCAGAGCAGAATCCAGGGATCCTGCTTTATTCCTGAGTGGCTTTTTTAGGCTTTATATCAGAATTAGGCACCTGCAAGAGCCATTTGGGGCACTCCTAAGCCACTGGAGCTGAGGGAGGACACGTTTACAAGGGAATTTTTTAAAGCATGATGTGTGAAAACCTCCTTTTGAATGTTCAAACCTAGAGAATATTCAGATTGTAGACATTTTCTTGTAAAACTTCACAGCCAAGCCTGGCTGTCACAACATTGAGCTGGCTCCCTTTCCACTCCTGCCTGCAATGGGAATGATGTGATTGTGCCTGAGAGGGCTGGTCCTGCCAGCCAACTCCAGATACTTCTGTCAGGCAAAGCCAGAGGCTGGGAGACAGAACACAACTGCAAATGGCTCATTAATAACAATAACAAAACCAATAGGGATGCTACTAAAGGAGTGAGGCTGCCTTTGCTACCCCCACTCTGAAATCAACAACAGTGAAATTTTTCAACGCTGCAAAATTTAAGGTCTGACCAACGTGTGAGTGAATCCAGTCCCAGTTTGCCATTTCCTCAACACGTCCCAAACAATGAAAATCCCTGATTTTGGAGAAATTCAGCCCGTTGTCCCTGTGCAGCCACGAGGGCGTTGCTGGTTCCAGGAGCTGTGACACCGCCCTGCAGCACCAGCCCTCACTCCTGGGATCCATCCCACTGCTCTCCTCTGAGTCGGGAATGCACAGAGCAGGGAATGCACAGAGCAGGGAATGCTCTGCTCCAGCACGGACCAGCACTCCAGGGCTCCCTCAGAACACTGGAAGTTGCAGCTGCTGCTGCAGCTGAGAATCAATTCTGAAATATTCATTACAAAATCACATCTCTAATCAACATGAAAATATCTACCGTAATAATTTCAATATTCCTCCTGTTAATTATTTCATTAGCTTTATTGGTTTGATGCACTTCTGATTTTCCAGTCCTTCGGATTCCCATATGGATTGGAGGCAAGGGCAAAGCTGAGATGTTTCCTGCCTGGGGAGGGATGCCTGACCATGCTTTGGCACCAACTGGCAGAACTGGAGTCCAATAAATTTGATATTAAGAAGAAATCCTTCCCTGTGAGGATGGTGAGGCTCTGGAATGGATTTCCCAGAGAAGCTGTGGCTGCTGCATCCCTGGAAGTGTCCAAGGACAGGCTGGATGGGGCTTGGAGCACCTGGGATAGTGGAAGGTGTGGGATGGGATGGGTTTTAAGCTCAAACCGTTCCATGATTCTGTGATTTTCTGGTTGTTTTGCTCTCAGGCTGCAATGACACCTCACAAGAAACTGGGAACTTGAGTTCCTTTCCTCTTCTAGAGAATAAATACAATCACCCTTCAGGGATGAGGAGAGAATGCATTTTATGTTAATTACTGATAAATAACTCGATTTATTTTTGAGACCCCCAATCCTTTGCCTCCTCACAACCTCTGCCCCGCTCACTTTGGACATTTTCCCTGTCTCTGAAGTCCAGCCGAATGATAAATCAGCGCAATCAGCCCTATTTGACACCCACAATGTTGTCCTTCCTCCCCAAACTCTTTTTCCCACCTTCTTTCCCTGACGGTTCTTAAAGGCGCGTTGATTACCCGGATAATTGACTGGTACTGCTGGAAACAGCACCACAGACTAATTGAAATGTATGAGAAACAATTACGAGTAATTGGAATCAATTAATTGACGATTTTCTGGGGAACTGCTGCTTTATGCAGGCAAATCCTAATTACATTTCCACAGCCCAGGAAAAACCCGAAAAAGCTGAAATCACGGTATAGATTCTGAGGTAAAACTGTGCTGGTTTCATCGGGGCAGTTTCTGTTTGAGCAAAGGGTTTCAACCAGAGGAGGGAGGAGAGGAGGGAAGGTGGGAAGGAGGGAGAGAGAAAAGAAGGGAGGGAGGAGAAAGGTGGAGGGAGAAACGGGGGAAGGGAAGGAGGGAGGGAGCAAAGGAGGAGGGAGGGAGGAAAGGAGGCGAGAAGGAAGGAGGAAGGGAGAGAGGGAGAAGGAAGGAGGGAAGGTGAAAAGGAGAGAAGGAGGGAGAGAGAAAAGAAGGGAGGAAAGGAGAAAGATGGAGGGAGAGAGAGAGGAAGGAGGTAAGGAAGAGAGGAAGGAAGGAAGGAAGGAAGGAAGGAAGGAAGGAGCGAGCATGGGATGTCATGCCTTCGGGATGTCCCCAGCTGGAGCGTCTCCTCAGCTCATCACTGCCCTCCCCAAGGCAGGATGGTTTTGACTCTCAGAGCAGCATTAGAGACAGCTCTTCCCGAGTCCCACCGGCACTCCCAGCTGGTTATCCCGCAGGGATCACCAACGGAGCGATGCCCGAAACCTCCCTGTCAGAATTCCGCCTGGAGCAGCTTTGCCGCCTGTCAGACCCAGGCTGTCCCGGCGAGGGAGGCCGGGCGGGGACAGCGAGGCCGCGGGCGAGGGGCCGGGGCTGGCACCGTCCCTGTCCCCAGGCTCCTCGGGGGGGTGTCCGAGCCCCGGCAGCCCCGGCAGCCCCGGCCGCCCGGCCCCGAGCGCTCCGCCCGCCAGGGTTAACTGCGCTGCCTGTTCCTTATCAGATGAGAGCGGCTGGGGTTTCAGCATCCCGGCTCCTGCCGCTCTCCCGCATTCATTCCCGCTTCCTGCCCGCTGAAAGTCAAGCTCCCGTTCACAAAAGAGGGGCCTTATCTCCTTACCTCTTGACCCTGAATCATGGCTGCGAACACAGGGGCTTCTTTCTGACAGCGGCGAGCAGGTGACAAAGTCCTTTGGCTCCGGGTCTTGGGAGAATAAAAGAAACACCATCTCCTGCTTTATTGTGGTGGTGTTGAAGATGGCAAATCTCAACCTGCAAAACCCCTTTAAAATGATCTACCCTTAATAAAGCAATCTACCCTTTATAAAGCAATCTACCCTTTATAATCAATCTACCCTTTACAAACAGGTCTTAGAAAGCCGGAGGTTATCTGCACTCAGATCAGAATTGCCCCGAACTGTGGGACACTTCAGCAGTAAGAGTGGGGGGGTTTGGGGAATGTTCTCTTTCGCTGAAGCCCCAAATCCAGCTGGCTCCTTCCCTGAGGATGCACTGCACAGCAGCTCTTATCAGAGCTCCCTCTCAGCCCCAGCCTGGCTCTGGAGGAGCTTTATCACCTCTCACAGCCAGACCACTTGAGCTGAGCAGCTTCGGTGGGGAAAGGACTCGAGACAATTAAGGGAACTACAACACGAGTGCCCCTGAAAACTTCAAGTGGCAGAAATAGATGTGCCTTGTTAAGGATTTGGGAGAAAAAACAGTTATTGGTGAGACAATGTTCAAGCTTCTTCGTCTCAGCGTTAACTGTCAGCCTTCAGAAGCCCCAGGATTTTGGGGTTTGGGGTTTTTTTTGCAAAACTGTATTTAAAGAATGTGTTACCCCCGTGGGCTGAGGCTCTGCTCAGTGGCAGGGCACTGTCCTGAGGTGTGAGCAGACCCTCAGCCTGCAGTTTTACTTAATAATTGACAATTGAAAACCACACAAAACCTCCAAGCCTAATACAGCTTTTTACATTTATGGCCACTAAAAATTTTGCCATAACTTCTTCCATTTTTTAATGCTGAAGCGATGGAACCCCTCGGTGTTCCTCCAGCAGTTCCAGGGGTGAGAGGCTGATCCCCATGCCTGTTCAGCTCCTGCTGCAGCTGCTGCCTGTGGGAGGTATCCTTAAATCCCCATCTTGTCCTCCCCGGAGCCCCTGGATAACGGGAGGAGACCATTCCTCAAGGGAATCGTTCCCCAGGCTGGGACGGGGCAGCCTCGCTCAGCCTCGCGACCCCAAGCAAAACCATCCAGGATGCCACAGCCATTTATTACAAAGACTCCAGAGCTACCTCTGTACCCTTGGCTCGGGCGTCCCGGCTCAGATAAAAGTGACACGAAAGCATTTGTGCTGCCGAGCCCGGCGGGGCCGTGCGAGCTGACAGTGCACAGTCGTCCCCGCACCCTCGGGCAAACGATGGCATGTCCCAGATAGCAGCCAGAGCCTGCCCTGGGCAGCTTTGGGGCTGGGGCCTTTGAACTCGTGATGAGCTCGGGGTGCTCTCTCCTCTTTATTTTTGTCGCTGCTCCAGAGCCCGGGGCAGGAGGGTCAGGACAGGCTTGGGAGGAGCAGCAAAGCCTCGGGGTGAGGGGCAGGGGATGGACAGCCCAGTGCTGCTGCAGCTGGCACAGGAACCATCCCGGGACACGGGGATTTTCGGGATGCACAGCTGTTTTCTTTGAGGTGAAAACAGAAAAACATAAATGCTACCCCAAAAATATCTCCCCTTCCCTGAGAATGCCGTAGCAATCCCTACATATCCCCAGAGAACAGGGAAAACCTGCTTGCCCTCCTGCAAGAGCCAGGCTCCCCCTTCCCGAGGCTCACTGGTATGGGGGAATTGAGAGCGGGCATCCCTTCTACAGCAAAATTTGGGAAGAATCGCAGCCTCTGAAGGGAAAGCTTGGAAGGATGCTTCTGGTGAGATTAATATCACATATTTTCCAAAATGTTGCTGTAATTAAAGCATCCCAGTTCAATTCATGAATGTTCATCTGAGTCTACAGGTGATTAGAGGAACTTTGAGCTTCACTTTCATCCCCTCTTAATTGGTTTATCACCTTTCCAAGCAGCCTGAACAAATGGGTTGATCTGGAATGAATTATTCAGAAGACTTTTCTCCCCAGCCAGGAGAAAGAAAAATGTTCTAATTTCACAACATTTTTATTAGAGGACATAAAAGTGAGAAATTCTCCCTCGATGTTCCTTCCCTGCCTTTAAAATTCCAACTGCAGCATCCCAGATGTCAGTGCAATGGATTTCCCATTATCAGCAGGTGCATGGAATATTCCATATCAGAAACATGAACAGCCTGGAGGTCAAATAACTTCTTGTCAGCATAAACAGAATTACCATAATCAGCCCATCTAACTCTGCCCTAATTGTGGATGGCCTCAATGGAAAACGATTCCTGGTGCACAAAAGGGTGGATGGGGAGGGGATCTGTGAGATGGGGGCAGCAGCTGAGTCCTTTCAGACCAGGTGCATGGACTGAAAACAGAACTTGGATTGATCCTGGGGCAAATTTAGGAAGAGCTGGCCCAAAGCCGTCCATTGTCAGCTACTGCTGCGTTCACCACCGATCTTGCAGAAGCCACAGAAAGTTTTGCTCTCTGTGTTTTGGTTGGGTTTTTTCAGAATGTTTGGATATTTTCCCTGCCTGAGATGAAACGTGAAAGGCCAAGGTTATCAGTGGGGCTGAGCACCCCACGTCTGAGCAGGGAGAGATGGGGGAGATGTCCCTGAGCAGTGCCCGGGACTGACAGGACAGAAACACAACGGAGTTAAGATCCCTCTGAAAGGGTGTCCTTGCCTTGTCCCTGTCTCATTTCAGGGCAGTGAGGGTAAGTCACTCCTTTAGAGAACACTGAGCCACTGGGACTCTTCCTAGAATCTCACAGAACCATGGAACCATTGAGGCTGGAAAACACCTCCCAGACCATTGAGTCCAACCTGTGACCGATCCCCACCTCGTCCCTAGCCCAGAGCACTGAGTGCCACATCCTTCCTTGGACACCTTCAGGGGTGGGGACTCCGAACCTCCCTGGGCAGTCACTTCCAAGGCCTGACCCTCCTTTCTGTGAAGCAATTTCATGTTAAAATCGTGTATGTTATAATCATGTGTGTTCCTGTCATCATCATGTGTGTTCATGTTACCATAATGTATGTTCCTGTTATAATCACAAAAATGTCCAGGTGCAAATATCCACCTCCCACCCCTCAAAGCTCATCCCAAGGCAGCATTCCCACTCCAGCCCCCTGGGAACACCAGCTCTGTGCTAACCACGCCGAGGGGCAGACGGAACCCCCCGAGCCACGGGCAGGCTCTGTGCACCCACCCAGGGCGCTGCCTTCCTTCATCCTCCATTTTTCCCACTCGGACAAGCTCTCCCGAGGATGGTATTTGACGTTCCCCCTCCCCAGCACCTGCGGGAGCAGCAGTGGGAGGCGATGGAGCTGCACGTCCAGCCTGCCCTGATAACAGGTTATCTGCATCCCAGCCCGGCCTCCCATCAGGAGAGGGGCCTGCCAGTTGACTGAAAGCTGATTCCTGTCAGGAGCTATTTTCTCCCCGAGACAGAGGAAACATTGTGCCCCTTGGTGCTCGAGTGTGGCCTTGGCTACTGCCAAAAGACCACCTTTTTTTTTTTCTTTTTTTTTTTTTTTTACTTCGCTGAGACAAAACAGAATCCCCCTGCTGTCAGCTCTATCTGGAGCTGCTGAAAGGGGATGTATGAGCCCAGTAATGCTGCTGGGAGATAACTGTCAAACAGCATGAAAACCCCTGCCTGTCTGCCCACCGAGGAACCGAAGCTCCGTGGAGGCTACAACTCAATGCTCAACAGCTCCTGGCATCTGTGGGGTCTCTTTCTTAGCTGCTTTTTAATCCCCTGCTGAAAGAAAACCCTGTGCGTGCCCCACTGGGGTTGAGAACCTGCTTCTGCTCGCCCAACTGGGCAACTGGGTGGCTGCTGGACATGTGGAAACAGGCATTGTTCCTCGTGGAAGGGGAAGTAGGGGGAAACAGGCAGTTCTGCTGGGCACAGCAGGGATCTGAACCAGATTTTCAACCTGGTTTACTGAGCTGGGCCAGGAAAACAGACACAGAGAATTGTAAATGTGCGCCAGAGGCGCGAGATCGACGCTCTGAGATGCTGAGAGGCACCAAAGGTTTGCCACTGTAGTTGTGCCACACACAAAGCAGTTTGCACTCACTTCAGAATAGAAACTGAAATGGAATTCTGTAAAAAAGGTATAGAAGTACCTAAAAAGGATTAAATACGGGATTGATGAACATAAAAACCCCAAAGTTACACTATTTGTAATTTTACACTAGAAACAGGCAAACCCATGTTTGCCTCTGAAAACCACAGTGCTCAGGAACCAATCCCCACATTATTCCACCCAAAAGCACCTTCTGGGCAGTGGTTCCTTGGGATGAGCTCCAACAGCTCCTTTAACTGGTGTCAGGAGCCCAGGACTCCTCTGTGATCCCCATCTCTGGTTCAGAGACTGCAGCTGGCAGTCAGGGGGTTCAGTCACACCACATCTTACAAACCCTACAGCCTTCCATCTGCAAGACATAAAACAACCCATTGCACAAACAAACATGTTGGAAACAGCAGGCAATGGAAAAGAAAAAAAAAGGGAAAAAAAGTCCATTCCAATTAAAAAAAAACCCAACCCCCTCCATTTCACAGCACCATAAGTACGAAGTTTTTAAGTTACATAATACACACAGAGAATGCTCCTCAGTTTTCTGTAGTATTTGGCAATGAAGAGAAAGCAAATGTCATCAGTGTAACAAAAAGACTTTAGTGTCCAGTCCTTAAACAACTGAATATCAGAGTGAGCTGGACTAGTCCAGATTCGATGACGTTTGCCCTCCTAAAAATCGCTCTGCAAAACCAAAGCCATTAATGAAGCACAAAGTCAAGTTCAAAATTATTGGCTGGCAGCAAATTCCACAAACCATCCATATATATCCCTGCACATACACGTATTTTATATATAAGTGTGTTTATATACACATAAATTTAACCTTAAACTGCTGTCTGTATACGCGTGTGTTAATGTCTCCAGGCACCCTCCTGGAATAACAGAGTTTCATCAGGCTCAAAGGTCTGGGGAGGGAAACATCTCCCAGCTGTTTTAACCCAGCCACTGGGTTATTTGGAAACTCCTAAAAGGAAAGTGCAAATTGGAATCAGAGCGTGGTGAGGACACAGCACACGATGAAACTGCTGCTGGGGCCATCCCCGTGCAGACCTCAACCCACCCAGAGATTCATCAGATACCTTCCTTTTGTTTTCATAAACGATAAGTAAATCCAGCGAGTTTGTGTGAGTTGTGCCTGCAGGGATTGCCTCTCGCTCACCCCTGTGCTGGGGTGGCAGGGAGCCAGCACGAGCACAACTGCATTGCCCAGCCTGTGTCAGCTTGTCTGTTTATTTCTTTTCCTAGGGGGGGGGAAAAGAAAATCAGTCTAGAAGGAATTGCTGGTTTCATTATTTAGTTCTGCTTTTCCTGCACTTAACCACAATATCATCATCAAAGCATCCCTTGATAGGGAAATACAAACTCCCCTCGCCAGTTCAGCCAGGAACAGCACGGCCAAGTGCAGCAGCCACCACTCTCCTCTTCCTGAATGAAAAGAACAATCTTCACTCACATTTCATGCAGAAGAAAGCAGTTTAAATGACAGATTTTTATATTTTTACAGACTCAATAATATAGAAGCCACTTCAGAGCTTATCAGCTACAATAACAAAAGCAGAACTTTGGAGATTTGGTGTGAAAATTTGGGTTTGGCCACTTGAAAGCTTGGATTGGGCTGAGAAATGCCCCTTGGACATCGTTATGTAAGATGTGACATTGCTACAGAGCTGGCAAAAGGCTGCAAACGCCCTGGGAAAAGCCCGTGATGTTTCCTCAAGGTTCCCTGAGACTCCTGAGCTGGGTTTTTACTGCTCCTGATTAAAGCACGAGGTCCCACTCAGCTTTAGTAGCTCCAGTTCTTGCCCCATAAACTCCACATCCCCCTATAACAATTATAAAAATTGTCCTTGAGTGCTGACATCAGGACAGATGAAATCCCAGTTCTGGTCAGCTCCTAATCCCGAGGGGAGAGGAGGCACGAGGCCCCTCAGCTGGGGCACGGCCGCCTGAGAACCCTCACTGTTCCACTGCGGCCCCTGGTTCAGCCCCACACACCGCCCCGAACGAGCCCCGGGGGTGCTGCAGCTCAGGGCGTCACACGAGCCACGAAAACCACCGGAACACAAACCCCTGTGGAATTTAAAGGTCTCTCCAGCCACGAGACTGAAAGCAAAACCAAGGAGCGCGGCAGCCACCCCAACAAGCGATCGTTTCTCTCAACATACAAACCCTCCGAGCCAAGAGGCCGTAAATTGTGCCATAAGCAGAAGAACCCACTTTTTAGCAGAGGCAGCTCTGCCAGCCGGGGTGCCTTTGATCAGGAACGTTCGAGGGGAGGGCAGGAACCCGAATGTGTGAATGAATGGCTCGGCGCGGCGTGGCCCAGCCAGGAAGCTGCTCTCGGGCTCAGACCCGGCCCTCTGCGCGGGGAGAGCGTTATCTAAACCACTAGGACGACTATAAAATATCTTAACAGCTTCTGCTGCTTAGCTGGGAGCGGGGCTCCCAGTACCTAATATGAACCAAGTGGGCCAGGCTGTGAAAGGCAGCTCTATATTCGGAGGCCACAGCGGCTGGAAGCTATGGGGTCGTCTCAGAAGCTCTCAATTGTTTTTAAATTCTGTTTTTACAAGGAGCGTGAGATTTATAGGCTCTTGAGGGGAAGAAAATGATGTAACTTGAGTAAATCAACAGGCCATTTATTCCTGGCCCTGTTTCCTCTCTGTCACTGAGCTCTGGAACGAGCCCCCAAGCACTCCCTCTTCAAAACAAGAGCAGCCCGGGCTGCAGAGACCGTGCGGGGACACTTAAAGGCACAGCCCCTTCCTGCCCTCTGTGGCTGAGCGGGGGCCAGCCCAGGCACCCCCAGGGTGAGGGCACCCCGGGCAGGACGTGCTCCCACCCCCCCCAAAAAACTGGGAAACTGCTCCTGGTGCTTGGAGCTGACGCGAGCACGGGCAGGGCTGCTCCGTGTGCACCGCACCGCCAGCAATTCCCGCTGGGAGCGGTTCCAGTACCCACTGCTGGGCTGGGGCTGGCCCAGCTCGGTGCCAAGGGGTGTGTGAGCATCCTCACTCAAGGGGGAATGGCTTCCCACAGCCAGAGGGCAGGGTTAGATGGGATATTGGGAAGAAATTCCTCCCTGTGTGGGTGGGGAGGCCCTGGAATGGATTTCCCAGAGAAGGTGTGGCTGCCCCATCCCTGGAAGTGTCCAAGGCCAGGCTGGACGGGGCTTGGAGCAGCCTGGGATAGTGGAAGGTGTCCCTGCCCACGGCAGAGAGTGGAGCTGGATGGTTTTTAAGGTCCCTCCAATCCAAACCATCCCTGGATTCTCTGATTTTAACCTTTGCACTCTGCAAATTTCAAGCCTTGTTACCATCCCCTCACCTGTTCCCTTCCCCTTGACCAGAGAGGGAAATTTGGGGTTGAAAACCCTCATTTGCTGGATCCCCACTGTCAACAGAGTCCCTCACCCCCCCAGCTCTCCTTTCCCAGCGCTCTGCCTGTTCACAGAGCCCCAAACTTTTGTTGCTGCTGACACGCGGCCGCGGCCGAGCAAGCCGGGCCATTGCAGCGCTCGGGGCAGGCAGCCGGGCTGACCCCTCACCTCTGACAGTGATCTTTATCTAGACTCCATCTTAATTATTTATCTCAGGAAGGTCAGAAAGAAAATGCCTCTCTCAGGACCCCCTGCTCCGGCCTGCAGAACTTGTTAAAATGCGAGTTCTTTGAGGACGGTAATTCAAGCAAGCAGCGGCGAAACTGCTGCATCACTTTTATCACCGTCAGGAAATGTTTAGGAAATTGCTCTCAGCTCACAATTATCATTTTCAAACCCAGCAATCGAAGGGCTTTTCTCATAAAACCGAGGCTCGGAAGGACCGCAAGAGCTTTGCTAACGAGACGTGAAAGATTTTACATCATTAACGTGGTTTTGCCTGGAAGTTCAGCAAACACAAAAACCTCAGATACGATAAAATTTAAAACCTCTCGGAGAACACAGGTAACATCTGTATGAAGAATTCTTCAGAGCTTCGGCAGTATTAAAGCTGCAAGCATTTTAAGAAAAGTTTTAATAAAGTTATTAAAAATGCAACACTTTGTCTCCCGTGCAATAATGTTTCCCAGCATAATTTAAGAAAAGCCACACACACAATAAAAGGGAGAAAAAGGGGGGGGAAAAAAAGCTTGTAGTAAAAAACTGGGGTATAATTTTCTTCAATCAACTCCAGCTCATGACTGCAATTACCCCAAATCTTTCCGAACCTTGCTGCGATACACCAGGGACAGGTCTTGGAGCCTCCGTGGGTGGCAACCTTTCATCTGCCTCTCAAACTGTTCTTTATTGTAAGGTTTCAAATTAGTGCTAGCAGCAATGAGCAAATTTGATAATTCGATCTCAAATTAGTTAATGTAATGTGCCAGGAACCACTAACTAAGGCACCGCAAAGATGAAAATCTATCTTTGCCGGCCCGGGACGCGAAGTTAACCAGCCCGACAGCTCGGATTTGAAAAGTTGCTTTTTGTTTTAATTAAGAAGTTGTTCTGCTGCAAACGCCCGCTCCCTGCCCCTTTTCTCTGCCCACGGTGTGTTTTCCCCACCCTGCACGGGCAAACACGCCACGAACACACGGGGCACGCATTCCTTTGTGATCCAGGAGCGGTGCCTGCCGCGGAGAGCTGTGAATTGGGTGGAAATCATTAGGATCGTGTGTTCCGATGGAGCCTTTGTAGATAACAAAGTTAACCGGGGATCTGTTTCCATGGCAGCTTCCAACGAAACGAGCCCGTGATTCGCATTTCAGATCCTTATCTCCACTTTAGCCAAACTCATTTGTTCTGGGAATCACGCTGAAATATTTCACAAAAAAAACCCCCCACGCGTGGAGTTTTCCAGTGATTCTTGGGTTTGGAAGGCTGGGACTGTGAGGGAATTTGGCTACACCTCGGTGGGTTTTCCTTTCTCTTTAAAATGAAGCCAAAAAGACCAGGTTTGATCTTTCAGTACTTTTGTCTCGGGGGAACTTCTCTTCCACCTCAGCCACTTTTTCTCTTCAGGGCAACTGCAGGAGCCGCAGGGCTCACACCGGCCCTTGGGCATTCGCCCCCAGCTCCAGCGCCCTTCTCTGTCTCTGCTGCCGGTCCCCTCCACATTCCCATTCCTTGGAAAAGCTGTTATCCCCCTTCACCGAATGAAAACGTCATTATTCAGACAAAGTGAGACATTAAACAAGGCTTTCTGTGCGAGCCCCAGGTGGGAGTGTCTCAAAGCCGCTGGGAAGTAAAAGTACGGGGGAACCATGTTCTAGATGCTTCTCTGAAGAGGATTGCTGACATTTTTAAATACATCTTTAATTCAGTTAAAAATATTCATTAAAATTTAGCTAATTTGGGATTGGTTTTAGCCTCCTGAACAGATTTTTTGGTGAATAAACAGCTTTTAACACTAAAAAAAGGCATCACAACCTGCAGGACCAGCCAGTCTGTCTGGACTGGATGAGCACAAGTGGTATAAAAACTGCAAAACTTTTCAAAACCACAGACTTTGGTAGCTGGGCTGACACAGGAGGCTTTGGTTCTTCCCCAGGGGTTATTCTGAATTAGAGCGCAGGTCCCTGCCTGCACTGGACTGGTATTAACTGGCACATTGCCTCTAATGCATTTGTTCTAACAGTAGAAATTACATTTGAGTCCTGATAAAATTTGAAATAACACAAGTGAGTGAGAATCCACCCCAGAGAATGAACTCCCCATGCAAAATCCCCTTCAGTTTGGGGTTTGGTCAGGATAGAGGGACACTTGATGGAGGGAAAAAAGTGAAGGGACATTAAATCCATAAACCAGCAGCTCTGCAGGACCCAGGAGTGACCCAGCCCAGCCTTCCCCAGCGGACTCGTGCCTGCAGGGGAATGACCTGCAGGGGAATGACCTGCAGTGGAATTACCTGCGGCCTTCCCCGTGCTGGGCACTTTGCTTTAAACTACAAGGAGCAAATTCTGGAAGTTCCAATGGAATGAGGGACTGGGAAGGGTTTGAAAAGGGTCCCTGTTGTGGCGGCCTCTGCGCCTCAGTGGGAGCCGAGAGGCCTCAGCCCGGAGCCAAGTGACAGATGATTCTCCCCTGAAATGTTTTCAGACGGAACAGAAGACGTTCTTTATCTGTGTGGTCTGAGCTCATTTACTGCAGGAGAAATCTCCAGCTCCCGCCCGACTGAAAGCCAGGTCTTGTTCTCCCATCTGATGGATGAATGGAATTCAGAAGTTTGATACTGTCCCCTGAGATGTCATTTAAATCCACAGATACGTTCAGCCAGCAGGTAAAGTTAGAATGTCATTCCACAGGCTCATCTCTCCCTCCCTGCCCCCTCCTCTCACACAGGAGCCTGTCTTCGCTTTTCCTTGCTGCTCTGAATCCCAGCACCTCTAAAATGAAATGCCAGGACCGGAGGGAATGGCTCCACACTGCCAGAGAGCAGGGTGAGATGGGATATTACAAAAAAATTGTTCCCTGTGAGGGTGGGGAGGCCCTGGCCCGGGTTGCCCAGAGAAGCTGTGGCTGCCCCTGCATCCCTGAAGTGTCCAAGGCCAGGTCGGATGGGGCTTGGAGCAACCTGGGACAGTGGAAGGGGTTGGAATTAGATGGTCTTTAAGGTCTCTTCCATTCTGGCAAACTTCTCTGGGCAACCTGTGGCACCCTCACAGGGAAGAATTTCCTCCTAACATCCAACCTGAATTCCCCCTCTTTCAGTTTGGCAGACAAACTTACCCCCTTTCTGATAAACTCACCCATCCCCTCAAGATTCAAACAGAAATCCCAAGATCCATCCTAATTTTTGGCAAAGCATTTCTGGCAGTTTGATTTATTTTGCCTGTTCCGCTGCTGCTGCTGCAGATTCAAAACTTTGAAATCAGAGGAATGCAGCGGAGCAGCAGCAGAACAGAAGTAAGTTTTCTCTTTTTTTTTTTTTTTGAGCAAATGACTCATTTGCTGTATTGACATCCCCACAGATTCTTCCCCAGAACAGGCTGTGCTCTGCAGTAACTGCTGAACTTGATATAAAAGAAATTCTTCCCAGTATAGCAACATAGAGACCACGAGGGGCTTTTGCATCTGATTACCCACCAAAAACGTGCCCATTCAGCCCATCCCCAGCCTGCACATTTCCCTGTGTCTGTGAGGTTACCTCTGTTTATCACAAAAAGGGCTCCAAGACAGTCGGAGCTGCTACTGTTGTAATCCATCCAAGATGGATAGTGGGAAAGGCTGAAATAAAACCCAAGCTTCCTGCCCCATGTGTCTGCCAGACTGCTGGAGAAAGGTCAGGGGCATCCTCGCTGCAGACTGGTAATTGCAAAAAATGAAGGAGGTGAACCCTAACCAGGAGATCAAAGGAGGAGAGGGAAGGAGAGGATTTTACAGGGAACAGACTGACTACGGGGGCAGGACATTAGGGGGAAAGAAATATCTTGTACTAGAAAAAAAGGCAGTGTAATTAGCATTGCCTCCATGAATCAGTCAGAGAGCCAGTAAAACTCAGCAGATAACGACATAGAACGGTCACTGGCCAGCTGCTTATGCCCACTAAAGTAGAACATGTCCCTGTTTTATTTAAGTAAACTTTTTCTCTGAGTTGCAATAGACAAGTCCTGGAAAACTGGAGCTTCGTTTATGGGAGAAAACAGAACTGCAGCAAGACCGGGACCTTCAGAGTCCTCAGAGTATTTTGGACACAAACATTGGAGAGACCAACGTTGTGCTGGGACACCCCAGGTGACAGTGGCAGCACCGACCCTAAACCAGCCCTGTCTGATCCCAGCCCTGCCTGATCCCAGCCTTCCCTGTCACTCCCACCCCAGCAGCCTTGTTCCTTTTTGGAGCCAGGGAAGGAATCCAGTTTCATCCACGCTGTGCCCGGAAGAATAAACCCGAGTTTGACACGAGCAGAAAGCCCCCCCTCGGCCTGGCACCCTCGTTCCAGCCCTTCCCTGCTCCCGCCCAGGCGGTGCCGGTCCCTGCGCTGCCCCTCTGGGGATGCACATGCCCAGCATCCCTCAGCCCCAACTCTCTTCCGCTTCCACTCCTCTTTAAAAGCTCAGAAATTCCTTCAGAGCAGAAAATCCTCCCCTCTCCCAAAGCAAGCCCAGCATGGAGTGCAGAGACAGCGCACAGTGCCTGCCTGCTCCGGCTGGGAGTGGAGGAATTCCCTCACTTTCAGGTGTGTGTATTTAATAAACTAATCCATTGATGACATTTCCTATTTAAATGAACAAGATTATGCAGCTAAACAATATTTTGCAACCAAAATGGCTAATAAATCATGCCTTTGGAAGTGCTAATGGTGCTCACATTTATTCCTATTAATGCTTCCTGGTTTTGAAAGCTGGGCCAATTCCAGAGATAATGTATTACAAACTTTCCTGCTGAAGGATTTGGGTTCCTCTAGGCTCCATTCCAGTTATAACTGGCAGCTAATACTTTCACACATTCACAAATCCCCAACCCCTCCCCACGAGCAGAAGGGAGAGGAGAGGTTTTGGCTTGGGTCAGCACTTTTGGGAGTGTTGCAGAAATGAATGGGAAGTGATGCAGTTCTCTTTGAACACTGGGCTCTTCATGAATGCGTGTTCACTGCCTTCTCCCCTCAGCCACACGGGCCTGCACATCTGCACACCTATGTCATGCCCCGAAAAAACCTGAAAATTAATGTCCGGGAATCCAGCATTCCACGTTTTCTTTCAGCCCTACAGAAGTGCCACTTTGTGCCTGCAAATAACGGGCTGCTGTACGCACCAACCAAGCTGTTCCCAACAGGGCAGCCCCGCAGGGAAGGACCTGGGGGTGACGCTTGATGAAAAACTCAACGTGAGCCAACAGTGTTGCCTGGCAGCCCAGAAACCCCCCCAAGTCCTGGGCTGATCCCAGCGTGGGTGGCAGGTCCAGGGGGGGAATTCTGCTCTGCTCTCCTGAGACCCCACCTGGAACACTGCACACAGGTCTGGTGCCCCCAGCAAAGGGACGGGGAACTGTTGGAGCAAGTCCAGAGGGGACCACGAAGCTGCCAAGGTGACTGGAGCATCTTCCCTACGGAGGCAGGCTGGGAGAGCTGGGAATGTTCAGCCTGGAGAAGAGAAGGTTGTGTAGAGACCTCACAGCACCCTCCAGGATCTGAAGGGGCTATAGGGAAGGAAGAGGGGCTCTGCACCAGGAGCTGGAGTGGCAGGACAAGGGGGAATGGGTTCACACTGAAAGAAGGGAAGTTTAGGTGTGATATTGGGAAGAAATCCTTCCCTGTGAGGGTGGGGAGACCCTGGCACAGGTTTCCCAGAGAAGCTGTGGCTGCCCCATCCCTGGAAGTGTCCAAGACAGTTGGACGGGGTTTGGAGCAGCCTGGGATAGTGGAAGGTGTCCCTGCCCATGGCAGGGGTGGGACTGGATGATCTTTAAGGTCCCTCCCAACCCAAACCATTCTATGATTCTGTGATTTTATGATTGTAAAAATCACCACTGCACAAAATCCAGGCCACGTCTGCAACAGGCACAGGGGTGAAGGTGAAATGGGCACAGCTTGGAATTGGATTTTCCTGAGCCCAAACTCCCTGGTTCCAGGCAAGCCCAGTCAGAGCAAGCTGAGGGGTTTGCTGAGGGTCAGGTGGGAATTAACTGATGTCTGCCCAGTCCCTTGGAAATGGGAATACACAAACAGGCCCTTAGGTTGAGGACAGCAAATAATTTGCTGATTCCTGATTTTAGTCAGTTAAATATCACACAATACCTTCGATCTAACCCCACAATAAAGCTTTAGCAATCACTGCATGTAGGCTACCGAGCACGTTCAGAGAAGACTTCAAAATCTCAAACTCAAAGCATCAGTGAGAGATCATCAGATGCACCCAGTAGTCTCTCCACAGTGAATTTATGGGATAACAGCTCTGTAGGGTGCAGGAAAAGATGTTATTTCTTAATAATTGCTTGAAAAAACTACTCCAGTTTCCCAACCCAACTCCTCACTTCTCAGAATCAGACTTAGCACACACTGTGCATTGTAAAACCCGCCCCTGCTCTATCTGACAACACCTACACCCCAGACCCTCAGCATCTTTCAGAAGTTATTTCTGGAAATGTTGAATCTCATAAGAGCAATATAAGGAAAATATTGTTGTAGCCAAAATAAATGTCTCTTTGGACCATGTTTAAAAAGCATTGGGATATTTGTGTAGCTGAAGGACTCGCCTTGACAGGGAACAGCTCGGCTGTTGGGACATATCGAGGAGCAGGATGAATCTATAAAGAGCTCACAGTAGATTTGTCTGTTTAAGGGAAATGCTCAGGGAGATAAAAGTCTGAATTCTGATTCTTTCATAATCAAATCAGAATCCTGTTGTATCCCCAACCAAATCAGTTGCAAAGCATGAAATCCAAACCAACAGCTTTCCAAAGCCTCGGCACGGCGTGTTTTGATCAGGTTGTTAAAGGCTGAGTCAATGTTGCTCACAAGGGCAGGCAGTGAAAGCTCTCAACAGACTTCCTGTGGCACCCCAGAAACACGGGCACAGAGATGTGACATCCACCAGGGACGTGCAAAAATATTCACAGTTCAAGCAAAAGTGTCTGAGGAAACTGTATTTTTTCAAGGTTCTGCCAAAAATAAGCTGGGTTTCCAAAAATATCTCTGTCCCAATTGTGGTCCCTTTGCATTTGCCTAAAGAGACCCGAACCAAGGATTCTGGTCTGTGAAGGGCCAGTGAGATGCAATCCAGAAAATCCCTAATCTCATCCCAAATACCACAGTGGAACTGTGTGCTATAAAGTAAATATTTCTCAGGGCAAGTGTCCCTTTTGGTGCACAGGCTGGTGCGGAAGGGGAGCCCACGGGCAGGGATGGACGGGGCTGACGGAGGGAAACAAGGTCTGCTTCTCAAAGTGGAACTCATTCCTTCTCCAAACAGCCCTTATACCTGTCCCCCCCTCTAAAAAAAATTTAAAAAAGGGGGATGCAAGATACATTTAAGACTTTAACTAGTGCAGTTTCATTTATTTTGTCTGAATTAATTCCCACTCAGATCCAGACCCACGGCACTGCAAACTCCCTCCCTTTCCCTTTTGTTTGGGAGTCTCAGACCTGGAAAACAAAATGAACTTTATTTTTTCCTTATCCAGATGATAAAAGAGATTATCTCTAGAAATACAAGGTAGGGGTTCAGAGGGGTTTTTTTAGGAGGAACAACAATGCCGTTCTCTGCAGGGAGGGCTGTGCCGGAACAGTGGGATGATTGTTGGAGGAGTGAATCTGGTTTTCATTAGAGGGAAGTGATGGGTCCGGTTTCTGCCCGGGACTGTTTGCTCGCATCTCTGTTTGTGTTCTGCGTTGGCAGTTAACCCTTTCCCGATGGGAGCACGGCCTGCCCTGCACGTCCCACCCCCCTGGCACGCGCGGGGATCCTGGGATCCCTCCAGGCCGGGCAGAGCGGTGTGGAATTACTGCAGGTACTGCTGGCAGCCAAGCTGAGCGGAGAGGGAGCCTTTTGTCTTTGGTCTCCAAGTTGGAAGGAATTCAGAAATTGTTGATTAGGGGCTGGAGAGACTGTTTTACCCCCAAAACCCCCCAAACCCTGTATTTACAGATCTACAGATTGGCTAAAAGCTCGATACACAAGTCAAGACCTGCAGGACCACGTGTCCCTCCAGGTGAGTTCAGGAGCCACAAACCACCTCCTGCCAGGAGGGGACACCAGGGATGTGCCCCGTGCTGCCTCCACATCCCAAAAAACCTCGCACACTCATTGGTGGGGAGACACCTACTCCAAGCCAGCCGTGAAAACTTGTGCTTTGTTAACTTTTATTTTAATACACTGATTTAAATTACATATTTATTCATTTTATACGAGCATAATATATGTATTGTTTTTCTATTTATACGTAAGTAAACTGTTATTCTGTGTTCAGTCCAAGCCTCACATTCTCCAGAAACAATAAAACCCCACAGCTACACAATGGCAATGAACCCCTGGATTAGTTTCACTCCTCTTTTTTTATTCCCAAGTTTCTGTGTATTACCTGGTAAACTTTGGAATGTGTTCACTACTCCGAGCTACTGGCTTTATTTGGGAATGGTTCTTGATTTACACATGATTTGCTCTCAGCAAGGGAAGATCTCGTTTATCCACCCCAAGCACGGCCCAAACACACCAAGCTCTTGGATTTCCAAGGCAGAAAGGAGTTTTTAGGCATTGCAAGACATGGAATGAAGTTTTCTGCCACTGCTCTTGATTCCCTAAAAGCCAGAGAGCCAATGACCCCCTCAGCATGGCCTGCAAAATTCATCCTGAACAGGCCAAGGAGGTGCTGCACACACCAGGCCTTGGAGGGAGGGATAAAATCTCATTAAAAATGGCAATTGGGTACCAGTACAATTCCAGCCTACAGGTTTTTCAAACTGCACCCCCTCTGCAGGACCAGCCAAAATGAACATGAATACATTTGGCAATGTTTCCATGTGCTTTTGGGCCTCCAGGGCAGTGTCAGCGGTGCAGGTCACCTGGAGCCGGGTACAAAGCCCGGAAGGTTTCCTCATGGGAGGTTTGTAAACGACAGCCCACCTTTACACAGCTCTGCTCACAGCAGGCCCCAACAGCCAGGGCAGAATTTCTGTTTTGAAACACAAAACTGGTGGTTTCCTTTCTTTCACAGACCCAGATCCAATGCCAGTCACTAGGAAGCGTGGGAGCTCTGAGGACAGTAAGGAAGGTGAATCCCAGGGATAATTCCCATGGCTCCTCACTGTACCTGGGCAGCTCTGGGCACAAGCCCCATTGCTCTGGGCACAGACAAAGCAGGTCCAGGCTCTGCCAAGAGGAATTTAGAGTCCAATCCCCTTTTCTGCAGGGCATTCACTGCACACCCACTGCAAGAGGAGAGAAACTATGGATGAGCTACGTGGAGCTGTTGGAGTGAGTCCAGAGGAGGCACCAAGGGGATCAGAGGGATGGAGCAGCTGTGCTGTGAGGAAAGGCTGGGAGAATTGGAATTGTTCAGCCTGGAAAAGAGAAGCTTTGGGGTGACCTAACTGTGGCCTTCCAGTGCCTGAAGGAGCAACAAGAAAGATGGAGAGAGTGTCTTTACAAGGGCCTGGAGTGACAGGACAAGGGGGAATGGCTTCAGACTGACGGAGGGACAGTTTAGGTTGGATATTGGGAAGGAATCCTTCCTTGTGAGGATGATGAGGCCCTGGCACAGGTTGCCTAGAGAAGCTGTGGCTGCCCCATCCCTGGAAGTGTCCAAGGCCAGGTTGGACAGGGCTTGGAGCAACCTGGGATAGTGGAAGGCATCCCTGCCATGGCAGGGGGTGGAACTGGATGATCTTCAACGTCACTGCCAATCCAAACCATTCTGGAATTCTGTGATTCCATGAAGTAAAGAAAGCAGGTGAGGTTACCAATGACAGCCTGATCTGATGGCACAGACTTTTACCAGAGACCCCAAAGGAAACTGCAGTTGGAGTCTGGCTTGAAGTACCAGAATTGGCCACAACCTGTCCAAGCTTTAGTTGATGGGTTTGATTCACATCCAGAATGCACTAGGATAAAACGTTTGCCTGAAATGAGATTTCCTGGCCTCTCCCCTCCTCAGGCCATGTCTCCTGCCAATCCCAACACCCTGAACTGGGAAAGTATCATGAAGGAAACCCCTCTCAGACTGGATTTTTGATATAAACTGACAATCTCACCCAGAACAACAACACCTTCCCTAAGCCTCAACCTGCTCTGACCAGCTCTGCCCTGTTGCATTGCCCTTAGCTCAATTCCTGATGTGGAAAAACAGGGGCAACCCCTCCAAGCCTCTGACCCCTCCGATGGCACCACCATCCCATCCTCAGAGGACAGATCTTAGCAAATAAAGAGATGGAAAAATGACACTGTCAAAAGGCTTCCTGGTTAGATGAACCCACAGATATTGTTAGTCAGCCACCAGACTGAGACATCAGAATATAAAGAAGATTAAAAGAAACTGTCACCACCTATTGCTAAAATTGTCTTCCACCTCCTGTTTCAGCCAGTCTGCATGTCACTGCTTCTTTGGAGAGAATTATCTTGGAAAGAAAATCCTGCTCTTCCTTTTATTGGAGGGAAACCTCTTGGACACTCCCCCCCTTTTTATGGAGCACATTCTTGCAGACATTCGCCACAAAAGAGCACCGAGAGCGCAACAGCAAAAGAGACTTTATTTGTGTCCTTGCCCTCAGCCCCATGCCCAGCTCGTGTTGAGCGTAACCCCACATGTCAGGGCGTAAAGAATTCCTGGTGGCACGTCCAAGGTGGCATTTCCCCCCTCTGCCCTAAGCCAGCACTTTTCAGCCTCTCCAGAGCAACGCCTGGAACGCCTCTTTCTGTTCAGATAATTCCTCGTATTACCCCGAACGCCTCGCGCTATACATTTATTATAAACGTGGTGTCTTACGCCAAAACATTAATTGCATCTTCTAGAAAGGGAAAAAACCCCAAGCTCGTTTAGGAATGTATTCATTAGGGGGCTGATTGACAGAGGCAGAGCCAGGGGGGTAAATTCGCGGCGGAGCGGAGGCCGGAGCGCCGGGAGCGGCGAGCATTCAGCTGCAGCAATCTCACCTCTCCGCGCTTTATCTCCGCGAGCCGGATAATTTATCCTCCTCACGGCAACACAAAAAGGGAACTTGGCAGAGGGGGCAAGACAAAAGTAGACATTTTGTAACTGCTAAGTGCTAACGTTTCTGAAGATAATTTTTGCAAAAGGTTTCTAAACAGCCCCTGTCAGCCAAGTTGTATTTTGTTATTTCAAAGTGACTGTGGGAGTCTAATCCAGTTCAAGCCCTTTGTAAATTTTAATGGAAATGCTCATACACAAAGGACAAAAAAATGTTTAGCTGCTGTTAGATATTCAGGAAATCTAAATCTAATTTGCACTCCTAATCAGCGCTTCGATCTCAGCAGTGCCTGTTGTTTCTCTGTTTCCTTATTGCAATTTCAACTGCAGCATCTATTTTCTATCAAAATACAGTACTATGCAGACAATTCCATATACAGCTCAAAATACAGCTTTAACCACAGGGAAAAAAAGGGGATTTTCTTGAAAAACAAAACCGTGGTAATATTGCTTTGACTTAAAAGTGTGTGGAATAATAATAATTAAGAAAAAGGATTACATCCATCAAGGACTGAGTGGCCTTTTGTTTCCACACTTAGGAAGATGATAAATATCTGCAGATCAAGCCCCGGCCTCCCTGAAACAGGTGTGCAAAGGACCTTTCTCAGTGGAAAAGGAGGAATGAGAGCTGATGGATTCTGCCCAGGAAAGACAAGGACACGGGATGTGGGACAGGGCTCCCCTGACAGGACATCACTGTCCTATCAGTGAGAGTCACGCTTCCAAAGAGAAGGTAGCCAGGACCAAAAGAAATTCCAGGAAAGAAATGTGAATGCTTAAATGGAATAAATGCTCAGAGGGACAATTTAAACACAATTCCTGTGCCAAAAGCCAGACAGAAGCTCCCGGGCCCATGGAGCTGAGGGGCAGAGAAGGACAGGGCCCGTCGGGGTCAGGAACAGAAGAGTCTGGACCCACAAACCTCTGCCCCCACTGCCTAACTCGAGGCTTCAGAAATTTTGAGCCTCACTAATTATGGATAATCCTACAAAAAATGAAGCTCATCAGGAAAACAGACAGAGGACCTCCTTCATCGCCCAGCTTGGAGGGTTCAGCAGACTGCAAGGTGTGTGAGAAGACACAGGACAAGGAGCTCCTGTCCATTCCCTGTTTTAATCCAGAGCTTTAGTCACCACAGGCATTTCTGAAGTATGACAGCAACAGAGCAAGCTCCAGCAGTAGCTGTAACATTACTAAAATTGTGATTTACTAAAATAATCCCAGAGCAGGAGAGCAAGCTGAGGGATGAGGCCACAGCTGAAGATGGGATTGTCTTTGGTTGGGTTTTTGTTTGGGTTCAGAGCTGAGATTTCACAGTAAAAAATCACAGCTCTTAAAGGAAGTAGATGAGGAAAAGGAATGGAGAACCTAAAGCCATTGGTACTCTGGGTTCCATACACAGAGAATTCCTCAAAAACCAGTCCAACACTGGAAACAAGTCCATAATATCACTGGAGAGAATTTTTTCCCCAAACCAAGCACTGTTCATTTACCTAAACTGCATTCCCAAGCAATCACCAGCCCCCAGACCTTAACCTATTTCCGAGGCAATAATGGAATTAGATTTGAATCAAAGTTCAGCGCCTTTGATAAGTCTGTGCTCTCACTTTGCCCCGGGCAGTGTTGTGCCTCTTATTAAAGCCTTGTCCTGGTTCACTCTGATGAATCACTGCTCAGAGAGCAGTGGCTGTGGCCAGGCACTGTTACCCAACCCAGTGTCCCCGGGAAGGTTTCATTATAACCCCACGTGCAGCTCTGGGGCCGAATGCAAAGGTTGATTCTCACAGTGATCCCTGCAGATTTCGTAGCTGGAATATGGGATATGCAGGAGAAAGGACCTGCAGGCTCTCAGGTTGGAGCCAGTGCTGGCTGTGCCCACCCAGAACTGAGCCCTGACACTGGTCACATGCTGCCCCAACTCCAGTCCTGACACTGGAGGAGCAACGAACTCACAAACTGTCCCCAGGAGCTCCCTGGAGACATCAGGGCTTCTGCATTAAAGATTCTGCCAGGCTCATGGTGGTACTGCTGGTTTTTGATGCAGGCTTTTTGCAATTCTCTAATCATCCTTCACAATGACATTAAAAAAATCTTTAAAATGCATTTACAGAAGTCTGAAAAATTCCCTAAAAAGCTCTGCAATAGGAATATACCAGACAAAACTACCCTGAGCTTGCTCACAGCATAAACACAAGCACATGCAGGGGGTGGCTGCAATTAAGCCAAAACTGTTTGAAAGAGTGAAAAAACTTTAGAAATGTTTTTGAATGAATCTAAAAATATTGTAGAATCCCAGAATGGTTTGGGTTGGAAGGAACCTTAAAGATCCTCTCATCCCACCCCCTGCCATGGGCAGGGACACCTTCCACTATCCCAGGCTGCTCCAAGCCCCAACCTGGCCTCGGACACTTCCAGCGATGGGGCAGCCACAGCTTCTCTGGGCAACCTGTGCCAGGGCCTCACCACCCTCACAGGGAAGGATTTTTTCCCAATACCCAACCTAAACTTCCCCTCTTCCAGTCTGACAAATGATGAGACTGTTCCTAAGAAGATATAACTGCTAAATTTAATGACTATGTTTCAATTGCTTATGTTAAACTATTTCAATGCACTGGTGTGTAGGATCTTTCTTATGTGGGACTCTGAAATTCTGTATTATACCTTCACCCTCAAGAGAAAACACTTCATTTTAAAAACTACAAACAATTTCTTAGAAAAAAAATGATTCTTTCAAGCTGTCTCACCCCAAGAAAACTCAGCCCTGCCTTCAGCTGAGGGCACAGGACTATGGATCAGATTATTAAATACTGGGATTTCCAAAAGGCCACTGCCTTGCTGGAGGAAAATCAGCTGTACCTAAGCAGGTGGGGTGACAAAAGTCAGGGAAAGGGACTCCATGGCCCCGCTTGCTGTGACACAGAACCGCCGGGCCATACATCCCACCGTGTGACAAACAACCCCAGGACAAGCGAGGCAGGAACACTCCTTCCCTTCCCCATCCCTGCTATCATGAGAAAATGTCACATAAAGTAACTCTTGTTCGTGTCCTTTATCCTCAAATTTATAACTGTCTCCGACAGTGCAGTCAAGGGTGAAGGTTATTTGTGTCATACTTGCCAAGAAAGTGCCCCTTTCAACACTTAAGGAACACAGTCAAGCTACAGATAAAGAAGCAGACAAAAAAGATTCTGTCTTTCCCAAGTATTATTTATCTCCTCTATGTCCTTTGTTTCCCTAATGGTGGAGATACCAGCCAGAGTGGGATTCACAGACGTAAATCCTTGAACCCAAGTGTGTAATTTAATTTTCTTTCATTTGAAAGTAACATCAGATGGGGATCCCGAGGGTCAGACTCGAAGCTCACCCTTCAGAAATGCTATGGTGTTCTTTTTCCTAAGAAATGGGTCTCAAATTGATACTTGGAAAATAAAATAAAAATAAAATAAAATTAGGGGCAAAGTTTATTGAAAAATTCTCTATGGGAAGATCAGATGGACCAAATATTATGGTTTTTTCTTATTTAGGTAAAGTTTGTCAATAAGAAATAGTTGTTATGAGAGCTCCCAGTGTGTTAAATACGATATTTAGAGACACTGACTCTGCTTCCAGGGCACTTCCCATTTCCAGCCATGACCATTCAAAACCAGCCACTGAAACACCTTCAGCCCCTGTCACAGTCACCCAGGACCCTCTCCTGGTTCTCCCCCTTTTGTTATTCCCATGCCAGCCCTGTCTGGGTGGAAGGATGGGCAGGAGCCCCTCGGTGCTCACGGAGGAATTACAGCGCACCTCATGGAATTCGTTTCATAGAACAGATTTCATAGAATCCCAGAATGGTTTGGGTGGGAAGGGATCTAAAAGCTCATCCAGTTCCACCCCCTGCCATGGGCAGGGACACTTTCCACTATCCCAGGTTGCTCCAAGCCCCGTCCAGCCTGGCCTTGGGCACTTCCAGGGATCCAGGGGCAGCCACAGCTTCTCTGGGCATCCTGTGCCAGGGCCTCCCCGCCCTCACAGGGAAGGATGCCTTCACAATATCCCACCTGCCCCTGCCCTCTGGCAGTGGGAAACCATCCCCTGAGTCCTGACACTCCATCCCTTATCCGAAGTCCCTCTCCAGCTCTCCTGAAGCCCCTTTAGGCACTGGAAGGGGCTCTAAGGTCCCTCTGGAGCCTTCTCCCAGCGAACACGCCCAGCTCTCCCAGCCCGGCTCTGTAGCAGTGATATTCCAGAGGTGTTTCACTGTGCATCAGAACTCCTGGCACAACAAGGCATTTACAGGAAGATCAGATCATTTTCCCCTCGTGCCACGGCCGTTCGTGAAGCGATTCCCGGTGTTTGTGAGGGCCGGGCCGCGGGGAGCGCTCCCCGTGCCTGTGCCCGCGCGGGGGCCGGGCCCTCTCCTAATCACACGGCTAAGACAGTTAATAAGGCTCCCGATGAATGATTAGGACGGATTTCTGCACTGCTAATTTCCGTAACTATCACTCTTTGAAAGACAGCTCCAGGGATTTCGGGCCCGGGGTGCCTCTGTCTCTGCGAACACAGAGCCGCTTTATCCGCCCGCGCTTCAAATTGGCGGATCCCCTTTCACTGACCCGATGTGCACCGCACTTTAAAATGATACAATATTTTGAAACATGCAACTGCTCTGCTGATACCGTCCGTGCCTAAAAGCCTCGGTGCGGCTCCAACAATGCCTCGGATCTCCTGCTCCGCGAGGTAACACAAAGCCCTGGCATGCGCTCCGGGCTTTTTTTTTGGCCGTCGTTTTGGGCCTCCGGGTGGGGATCTGCTTCCATGGGGAGAGCGGGGCCTCGCTCCCGCCCCGAAGAGCCCCCGGGGTGGGATGTGCCGCCGGCGAGGCCGGGTCGTGTGCCCTGTCCCACCCTGACACCGCCAACCCCTTCGTGCCGCTCTTCGCACGAGGGGCTCGGGGCCTGTTGGCTCTGCAAGGGCACGGAGGGGCCCCGGGCCGTGCTCAGCGTCACCCACGCGCCTCAACGAGGAGCAGAACACCGGCTCTGGCTGTGGGAATTATCCCCACGAGGCAGGGGGATGTGGGATGGCAAACTCCACACGCACCGCCGAGCAGGAGGCAGAGACTGAGTCAGTGCAAAGCAGGAGAGATCCGTGTTCCTTCACACACGCGCTCGTGCCAGGCCCCCTCCTACTAACAAGGCTCATTTTAGGCCAAAGCAGGCATTTTGACACAGTCCAATTTTGTGAGCACCTTGTTAGACAGGTTTCTCGTTCACTCTACTGTAAACCAAAAAAACCTGAATTAAGTTTTCTCCATCTCCATTCATACCCACACGTGCAGACACCTTCACTCAGCCCTGATTTTAGGAGAACCAAAGCTGGACCTGTCCCATAAATTTTCCTTTTTGAAGATCTTTCCTACTTTATTGACCTCTTTGAAGCAGAGTTCTCTGTAGTGGTCATCAACCCCCAAATTATTACTAGGAATTTATCCTGAGATTCTGGAGGCAAACCAAGAAAAAACCACCCCAAAGCCAATGACTGCATTAATTATTCAGAGTGCTACTGCTGGGTTTACCCAGCCCTCCTCAACCCCAGGAAGAATTCAAGATTAAAACACCAAGTCATACTTGAAGGGGTGTTTATACACACAGATGACACTACGTGCAAGCTACTTATGTACTATATTAAACAAAGAGTATTTTCATAAATTACTTTGTGCCATTTTCACACTCTGAGTTGGGATATGGCAGTGAGAATACCTGAAAGCTTGAGACAATGTCCAAGTTTCTGTCAGAACGGAATGTAATTAGTGCAAATTAAGCAGCATCCTGAGAAGGAGGAGGTCAGGGAGAACTGGCAGGGTCGAACTGGGTCATTACAAAGCATTTTTATAGCAAGGCAAGCAGGAGGGATCCCAAGTTACCTATTGCTGCTGTGGTCTGAACCCCCTCTGCATCTCAGACCTGCTTTTCCACACAGAACAGGACCGGGATCCATGGATTTTATCAGGAGCACCCAAAGAGCGGCGAATTAAAACTGTAAATAATCAGCACAGTTGCTCTTCTCCTTTTAAATTTTACATTTTAAAATTGGAGAAAACAAGGTATGCTCACCAGAACCCCATGGGCTGTTGCATTTCTGTGCTGGGTTTTGTGACAGTTGGTGGCTCAGGAGGAAAAGCCTTGAAGCTCATTCACCCACAAACGGGAATGTGCAAGGAAGGCACCCCAAATCTACCCGAAAACCTCCACCACCCTTTGCCTTGTCTGCAGGCTTGAAAGTGATGAGCACTCGTGGGGGGGCCTGATCAGCCTTCAGAGAGTTCCAAAACTTTGCTTCAGAGGTGACACCTGAATGTTTGGACCAGAATAACTGATTTTATTGATAATGTGCACACACACATACTCAGGCACCTGTGTGTCCCGGGAGATCCCTGTGCAGGGATGACATTGCAGGTGCCAGCTGTTGGCCGTCCCAGTTTTCTGGGTTAGAATTTCCATGAGAACAGGCTCTGTCCTGCTATTTTTGTGTTATTTCCCAATGTACTTGCAGCCACACAAATCGTTTATCACCCCAAAAAACCCCCTTTACATTAATCCAGTCTTTAACGAATTACAACACCAACATCCTGGTTTTGTAAGATCATCCTCTTGAGCATTTCCCACTGTGTTTAGGTCTAAGGAAATGACTCCAAATTTCTGTCAGTGCAGGAAAACTCAGAGTTTTGTGTATTCAGTGAACAGGGACCTTCTCACAGCAGAGGAGCACCTCCCATGCCCTCGCTGCAGATGAGATGGTGCTGGACCCTCTATGGAACAACTGTCCCCGAGAAAAGGTCCACAGGGCATCAGGCATCCACAGAATCACAGAACCACTGGGGCTGGAAAAGATATTTCCAACAGACCATCGAGTCCAAGCTGTGCCCAGTCCCCACCTTGTCCCCCAGCCCAGAGCACTGAGTGCCACGTCCACTCGTTCCTTGGACACCTCCAAGGATGGGGACTCCAGCATCCCCTTCCAATGCCTGACCACCTTTTCCATGAAGAAATTCCTCCTGAAAAGCTGGTACCAAAAGCAATGGGATTTGGAGAGCACCATTCTCCCAGGCCCATGTGCAGTCTCTGGCAGAAGTGGATGTGGAAGCTGCCCTGGTTGGACTGGAAGCTGTTTTGAAGGCAACAGAAATAATTTTGATGTGTGATCCTCCATGGTGGATGATGGCCCTGGCTGCTTTCTGTGGAAGAGCACGAGCACCAGGCTCTTCTCACAGGGCAGTGACAGCTTCTGCAAATCATTCCTTTCTGTCTTAGTGGGATTATCCATCTTGGAAAAGTTCCAGGGTGGGAGGGATGGAGATGAGGAAGAGAACTCTGAGTAACTTGTGCTTGCCATGCGTTCTTCCCCAGCAGCTGCTCAGCCCAGGATCTCTCTGCTATAGACTTTTTCCTGGGCCTGACAAAACACTAAAAACCCCTCCAGCATGACAACAAAAAATAAATATCAAAAGAACATTTGAAGAGCTCAATAAATTGATCATATTCTGCTGAACCTTCACCCTTGTAACGATAGTACCATTTAAATGCTAATGTCATTTTTAAAAAAGTCAATTACAGGAGTTTTAAAGTAATGGAGTCAGCAGTCCTGATGTAAATCTATTATATTAATCTGCTCCGTACACTGTATCCATGGGCACTGATGCATTCACCCCCTTTTCCCTGGAGGGAATGTTCCCTCGCAGTGGTACCAGTAATTGAATCAAGTTGATACAGACACCAAAAATATTGTAAGTCTTGTAGGTAATGAAAAGCATATGTTGATAAAGCCAGTTGCTGTAATTTTGGATAGAAGAGCACTGACATTTGGGAAGTTCAAAATTAGAATTAACCCTTTGATGAGTAAGTGACCTGAAATCGTCTTTACGAACTCTGCTAATTTCACTGAGAAAAACTGCTTGAAATCTGCCACGAGACAGCTGAGATTCTTTACCTCCCATTTTCCCTGCTTATTCCCAATTAAATTCACTTCCATAAAGATTTTTGCAACATTTTTTTCAAACTGGTTCAGACAAAACATAACAGGATCAGAAAACAAACATTGCTCAGGTTCAGATTCATTTCTGCACCTTTTGCAGGCCTAATGAAGCTGGAATGTCACAGCAAGAGAGATGTTTGGATTCTGCTCTTTATGCAGGTAAAAGGATGCAGCAGAAATCTCCTGGTGCCAGTCCCTACTCAGCAGATTTTGGGTACAATTTTAAACTGAACAGAATCACAGAATCATGAAGTCATTTCGGTTGGAAAAGACCTCCAAGGTTATGGAGTCCAACCTTTGATCAACCTCTAATACCTGGTACATACAAATGGTGTTTAGGGGCATCAAATAAAGCTAAATTAGAAAAAATGCATATATATCAGTTGAAGAGGGACTTTTAGTTGCAAACAAACTTGGGTAAACCCCAACAGTTTGCAGTTCCTTAGTCCGTGTTGGCCCGCAATGGACCATTCCAGTTATTATCGCAATGGAATTCAGACAGATCCACGGACACACAGCCTCCCCTACTCCCACAGCTCTTAGAAGCTGAAATGTCCCTCCCGTTAAACAGGATTAATTTTGGTTCAGGAAAACAGCAGATAATGAACATTAGGAGAGAGGCTGAACTCCCTGGCTGAGGTAAAATTCCAACTATCTGCCCATACCTGTGCGTTACCCACATACAGAGAAGTGTCATCGTTTATGACAGGAGGTAAAACCTTCTGAGAACCTCCAGACAGTGAGAGCTATCAAAAATAAAAGACTAAACAAACGTATTTTTCTAAGTAGTAATAACAAGGGAATTGCATTCACCACTGCTCAGCGATGGAAAGAGAACTTCCAGATAAAATTGTCATGGAATCCACTCAACTTGTCACATAAACACTGCGCGGCTTTGGCTGTTAAGAAGGGGCTGATTAATGGTTCACCAAGATTTTCCTGCTTCTGCCTTTTGTGAATTGATTCTCAAGTGCAGGTCTAATAAAATTTCAGCCAATGTGACACACATGCCATGGAAATATCTCCAGTGCCACCATAAATCCGAACCATTTGGAACAGGGAGCTCTCTGTGATTTCGTTAATTCAGGGCCTTCCTCGGCCACAGTTCAGGGGTTGAAGGGATCCACAAATATTAAAACAAGGTTGGAGTTAACCACAACATTCAGAACATGTTGAGCAGTGTTTTGACATTCTCCGAGCCTGGAACTTCTCCCGAAATGCTGCAGGCTGGAATCTCTGGAGAAATCAATCCAGAATTTTGGAGAAGTTTTGTTGCTACCAAAGCACGTGATATTTGCATCACAGCCCTTCCCTCCTCATCCCCATTCCACATGGAGCACACGGAAAAGGGGGCTGGAATCCCCCAGCCTGGCTCCCACTGCACCAACATCACAGTGCCATCCCTCCTCTGGGAGACACTCCCAAATATAATCAGGAATGTGGAATCATCCAACAAAGCAAAATCTCCCCGTCAGCGACGCTGCCAAATTCCCCGTGCTGGTATGAGAAAAGTGGTGTTTTTTAGCAGTGTTTGGAGTAATTGAATGAATAAATTGACTTACAAGGCAACATTTCGCTACTTCCAGAGAAATCTTCCAGTTAAATCTTTCGCTGTTTGGGCAAAATTGAAAATCTCCATTCTGGCACAAACCGGAGCTATTTGAGTCCTAAAAGCATCGTAGGGCTTTTTTGGGGTTTTATTTGCATGTTTTGTTTTTAAACGTGCGTAAGTGAACTCTGAAGCTGTATCTCATTCCTAGCAAATCTTCCCACACAACTCCACTCACAATGCCCTGGAAGTCGTATATCCAGGCACAGTTTATTCCAATGGAATAATAATATCCAGAAAAACGCTGTCATTTTTGATGTAGTGCTCACAGACCCACTATTAGGAACAGAACCACAACCCTTAAGGACTCGATAGAGATATAAACCCCTACATGGCTCCTTTGAAACCAAACCCTCCTGGAAGTCGAGACTTTGGGAGAAAAAGGAAAGGAAGGAAATTCTTCTCCCACTCAGAGCGATGTGAAGGGGGAATGATTCTTCAAACAAAAGAAATGCCTGAAAGAAAGCCTAGACTCAGGCTTGGCATAGGTTAATGGCAATATCGCTGTCGAGAGATGAAAAAATAAGTCAAAAATCTGGGATTTTCCCCGTTCCAGAGGCAGGAGCAGGACGGTGGGATTGAGCCTCGGCGCAGTTCCGCGGCGGCGCCGAGAGGGGGAGCCCTCGCCCAGGCCGAGCGCGGGGGCGGACGGGGGATAACGGGGGATAACGGGGATAATGGGAATAACGGGGGATAACGGGGGATAACGGGAATAACGGGGGATAACGGGAATAACTGGGGATAACGGGGGATAACGGGGCTCTCTCGGCCCCGGCGGGCGGCGGTGGGCACAGGGAAGTGGAGAACCGGGACCGAGAGAAGCCGCCCCTCGGCAGCGCGGCCCCGGCCCGGCCGCCGCCGCTTCCTTCGCCAGCGGCGTTCCGGGAGCGCGGGCACACGGGAGAGGGACAGGGGCTCTAACATGGGAGTTTATAGCAATTATTCTGTAGTTCTATAATATTCGATATTATTCTGTTTTATAAAAAGATGCTCCCTGTATCCCGCGTCCATGGGAATTGCCCATCCTGGCCGCCACACTGAGATCCGTCCGGGCTGTCGCAGTACGGGGCTCGCCTGGGTTTAGGAATGCTTTTGCTTAATGCTAGAACGAAGCTCCTGTATCCTGGTTCCTCCAGGAACGCCTGGTTCACTGCCCATTGGCCAGAGCAGCACTGGGACACAGGGATGCTCCCAGGGGATGCTCTCCAGGGGATGCTCTCCCGAGGGTTTTCTCTCCCGAGGGGCTGGGGCAGGTGGGGAGGGGGCTGGGGGTGACACCGAGATGCCCCAGGCCCGCAGGACACCTCGCCCTGCCCTTGCACTGGTCTCCGTCCTTCAACAGCCATTGAGGAACCTCCTCCTTCAGCAGGAATCCTCCACAAGGCACCTCAGACCCAACAGAACCGACTTCAAACAGCGTTAAGAGATGAACTCCAAAGCACTTCTGAAGAAAAGGAGAGCAATGGGCTGGAGGAGTGACAACCCCACGGCCTCCCCCAGCCCGTGGGCACAGCAACGCCCTGCACACAAACAGCAGCCAAAGTGAGGCACCCGCTGAGGAAAGAGAGGAAGGAACAGCCTGGACCCAGGAAAACACAAACAAACTGGGAGTGGAGACTTTTTGTTTGTTTAAAATCTTTTTTCCCCTCCTTTTAAATTTGTAAAGTAACAAGTAAAAGCAAACCCGAGCCCTCCTGCAACCTGGTGTATCTCGATGGGCTCCATGAGTTTGGAGGCCTTTTCCAAAATAAATGGAATCTTCTACCCCAGGTCTGCACATTCCCAGCCAGGAATGGTTTTCCAACCCTTCCAACTGTTTTGCCTGGCACAACAAAGTTCGCCTTTCAGCAGCAAAAACCACCATTAAACTGGGGGTTAAGAAATAAGGAAATCAGACCTGGGCAAAGGGGTGATGACTTAAATCTTTCTGACTCAAAGAAACCCAAAAACCAGAGGAGTCGTCCTGAATTCCTACTCCAATCCAAACCAATTTAACATTTAAAAAGTAATCCCGAGTTTTGAGTTTTGCACCTTTTATTTCCTTGTTTTGGTATGAAACCAAGGGCAATAAAATATTCCTGAGATACCTGCACAGGGCAGGGTACAGGAGAGGTGGGAAGCAGGAGAGTCATCCCTGAGCCGGCCCAGGCTCACACACACACAGCGATCCCAGGGCTCACCTGAACGTGCTGATGCTCGGGTGCTTTACAGCACTTTGCTGAGTAATTTACAACCAAACTGCAATTACTCTGCTCTCAATTAGTATTTTGAGTGGTTTTCAGCGGCTCCACATGCAGACATCCAGAGAAATGTGGGAAGAACACCCAGTGCCGTGGTGGTTTTGTCAGCACTGTCTGCTCTGGCTCTCGTGCAAACGCTTCCTCTTGAGACAGATGCTGGGTTAACAATCCCAGTCCCACTGAAATCCGTGTGAAAACTTCTCCTTGCTCTGCTTGGGCCACAATTCTGCACCTGGAGTTTTGGATCCAAGTACAAGAAGTCCTTTAGCCTCTTGTCACTGATGCAGGTGCAGCAACAGGGGTTGGTGGTTATTTAAATTTAAACTCTGTAGCTCTTTCTAGAGGACCAAGTTCTCTGAGCTTCCTTGCAAACGTGAGGATTTTTTAACTCCTCTCATCCAAAAATTGAACTCCTCTCATCTTCCAATTGAAACTTGGACATATTTGCTCATAGGAGCACGTTTTCCAGTTAGAAAATTTTCAAAACAAATGGTTCAGACATTTTTATAGGCATAAAAACTAAAGCCAAGTTGGTTAGTGGTTTCAGATGCTTTTTATTTGCAAATCAGAAAGGGCTTCATTTATAAATTGAAATTGTACTGGCTGCTAATCCTGAAGGCAGACTCGGGCCTTTGGCTCTGCTCGGAGAAGGAGAAATAATGCATTTTAAAGACAAATTATTTCGCTTGGACCAATGAGTGCTGTGGTTGGACAGGACATTTATTTTACAGCAGAACTCACAGCAGAAGTCCTTTAGATTCGAGTTCCATCGCTCTAAGGGCCCTGCACTGTGGGGACACTGCTCTCCACTGCCGATCTGCACCACAGCCTTGCTCCCAAGTGTGCAACTTGGGAATTTCAGGGATGATTCCTGCTCCTCTGAGGAGCACAGGCTCTTTACACGAGGTGCTGCACTGCCAGACTGCTGAGGAGCTCCAAGGCCCCCACCCAGAGATAAAATCGAGTTTCCCTTGTTTGGAAGATGGGACTGATGAACTGAGATGATGAAGGTGCTCGAGTGTCCCCAGTCAGTCTGTGCTGGGACACACACTCATCCCAAATCCCTGGCACTGCAGGCTGCCTCTCTCCAATTTCCACCCAAATTTCAGAAACTCCACCCTTCCTGGAGCACAGTAGTAACTTCTTGATTACAGAATCACAGAATCCCAGAACCACTGAGGCTGGAAAACCCTCCAAGTCCAAGCTGTGCCTGATCCCCACCCTGTCCCCAGCCCAGAGCACTGAGTGCCACGTCCAGGCTTTCCTCGGACACCTCCAGGGATGGGGACTCCAAACCTCCTTGGGCAGATCCTTCCAAAGCCTGACCACGCTTTCCATGGAGAAATTCCTCCTGAGGTCCAACCTGAGCCTCCCGTGGCACAACTTGAGGCCATTTCCCCTCACCCTGTCACTCACTGCTGGGAGAAGAGAATCATTAATTAAAATTATTATTCTTCTCATTGAGTAATGCACTCAAGATTGGGGAGTTGTGTCTGAGCTGTGAGTCTGCACCACAATTTAACATTGGAGCTTTGAAATGGGCCTGTTTTGGTGTCATAAGGATCATGTTTCTGGACAAGATACAAAGCAGGAAATATTTTTAAAAGCCAAGTTCAGCAGGCAGGGATCAATGCAACAGAGCTGAATTACCTTTCTACACCTCAGGGAAGGCTGGACAGTAGTTTCCCATTTCTTCCTCACTTAGTTTCCCTCGTCCTGCTGCACTCACTGCAAGACAAGCCTGCACCACTTGCTGAGCTCGGCTCACTCATTTCTCGTCCTGCACAGAGTGTGAAAACAGCCACGGTGGCAGCTTTGCACCCTGCCACTCCCAGCCTGAAGGGCTCCCACAGCACCACTGGAACCCCTGCACAGCCCCCGGACACCTCGTGTCTGTCCTCAGCACGTCACAGCTGCCTCACAAAACACAACCCCGAGAAGCTCCTCCAGCCTCCCTGAGTCAGAGCACCCAGGAAACTCCGACACGGATTGGCAGCCGCTGGAAATGCCAAGTGACGAAGAAAAGAGGCCCCATCTCGAGGAGTTCATAAGTAAGAGTGAAGCAAGACATAAAAGAAGCAGGGAAGGGCACAAGAAGGGAAGAGCTGAGCCAGGTTTGCTGTTTCCTTCCCAAGCTCATCCCCTGCAGTTCCATGGCCGGGGATCCCACCTGGAGCATCCCCAGGGATCGAGGTGAACTCCAGACTGACCAGGTCACCAATGAAAATGCCAACGGGTGCAAGGACAAAGGTGGCACAAACCCAACAGCAGTGGGACACGATGGGCAGAACTTCAACCTCCTGCAGGAACAGATGAATAGTTCCATGAAACACAAACAAACCGGTTTTCGGTGGGTTCCCCAACCCAGCCCAGAATGAATTTGTCCGAGCACCATCCCGTTAATTCCCTGAAATAATTCCCGGCGCTCTCTCTGGTCTGCGGCCTCTACAATCCAATCTCACCCTCCTTGGCCCTCTGTTGAAATGTTCTTTCTCTCTCTGGTGGAAAGGCAGATCCCTGGTGCTGGGGGGCTGCTGCCCCTCCGCTCCCCCGGCCGAGCTCCGCGCTCGTTATCGCGCCCGGGCAGCCCCGGCGCTGTCTCCTGCAATTGTTCCTGCTCAAGCCGCTTTTCCTTTTTTTTTGGAAGGGTGGTGGTGGTGTTTTGTAATTTATAGCAAAATAAGAAATGATTTCTTATAACAGAAACCGTTCTGCTGTTGCAGAGTCCTTGTTTAGCTGCGTTTGAGGAGCTGAGGAAAAACTGTTCGTGCTCACGAACGGGAGCAGATCGAACCACGCAGCTTCTTCTTCCTAACACCTCCCACGTGCCACATACCAACCCCACACTTCCTACAAATGATAAGTAGCATTCATTTTGATTACTCACAGTTGTTCTGGGGGTTGGTAGGTGATAGGCTTCTCTCTCAGTCTCTCACCTCCTCCCCAAACTGTCTGCGGCTCCCCCGTGCCACCTCTGCCAGCGGAACCAGGGGGTTTCCTGCTTGGTGCAGAGCACAAACACGGAGCTGGGGTGATCCAAGCCCTCACCAGCATGGTTCCCACCAGCAGGGATTACAGACAGTCCCCTGCCTGAATCCTTGGAGATCCAACTCAGTGTCTGGAAGCAACAGCTGCACCAGGGAGCTGGGAGCACCCTCTGCGCCAGCACTGCAGAACCTGACCTGGCTTTTTAACACCCCAAAATTTAGTCCTGAAATTTCATTCCCATGCTTGCAGAGGATTCCCTTTGCTACTCCAGGCCCTCCCAGAAACTGAGGAGATTTCAGCCACGCTCCTCTAGCACCGGGTGCCCTTTCCCTGCTCCCTCCCAGGAAGAGGCTGATGCTTCGCTTGGCTTCTCTCCTCTACTGGGCAAAATCCCCGCTGGGGCTTCACTTTGTATGGACAATCCCCTGCCAGGAAGGCCATCCCGGGAGCTGGCATCCCCCAGGAGGGGCTGGGCTGCCTGTGTCAGAGCACAGAGCACCCCAGTGTTCCCCGTGGGAGTCTCAGGCTCCGGAGGGCAGGCACCAAACCTGGGGAACAGTGTCCCCCTTCTTCCCCACATGCCCAAGGCCTCCTGCCAGCTGGAGATTTCTGTTCTTCCCAACCGCTTTGATCTGGCCATGTTTACTCAGAAAAAAACCCCCACTTCTTGGGGGCCTCGGCCTCAGGCTGCGTCAGGACCCCACAGCTGTGGTTTGTTTGCTTCCGTATCCCATAAATGTGCAGATTTCAGCCACAGTCTCCATCCACCGCTCCGGGAGCAGAGCTTTAGGCACATCAGTGGGACCAGCACCGCCCTGTCCAGTCAAACCCCGCCTGTGGATCCACGGGAAAGCTTCCCTCTCACCCCAATCCTTCCATAAAGCAGCCAGCCAAAAGCTCCCGGAGTGGCTCATATGTTTTTGAAACACTTTCTAGTCCACAAGTAGCCACGCTCAGTGAAAATTGTATTTTTAGCACTCAAAAGCAGCTTGCTGGAGAATTTTCCAGTTTATAGTCATCTCCAAGGGTGTTTTTAACATTCCAGGAAATAAGGGACTGAAGAAGAACTCTTGATTAAAACCTGAACTGTTTTAAATTCACAAAACCTGAATATTTTTTGAATCTCTGGAAGTGCAGCAATGGGCTTAGTGGTCTGTTAATGATTTTACTTCCATGCCATTTTCTTAGAACCACATGTTTGTTTTCTACAGCTACCAAAGTGCCAAGAAAACCTAAAAAACTGGTCCTGAGGTACTTTGTGTTCACTTCTGACTACGAGGGACGAGCACTTGAACAAGTCTGGAGTGTTTGCAGCCTCTTCAGTGTTTCAAAACCACCTCGGAGTCCTCAGCACTTCACGGGAGGAGGTCCTTGGGCTGAAGGTTGGTGGTATTTGATTTCCAGCCTCATTTTTAAGGACATTTCAGGTGCCTTGGTGGAAGCCTCGACTGTCTGTCGCGTTTAACAAAGCAGCTGCACACGTTTTGTGCCAAAATACAAAATCCATCCCTCCGCAGGTACCTGGGCAGTGCTCTGTTCCAGGGGCTCCTTCCCACACGTGCGGTGTTTGTCCCCTCCCAGCTGAGTGTCCTAAGCCACAGAACAACCCATGAATCTCACAGGATTCTTGTAATGGCTTTTAAACCCTACATTGTGGGCTGTTTATGGCGCAGTTGCATTTGCTTTAGAGATTTGTTTTAATGCTGTTGGTGTTATTTAGAGAGATATTAAATTCAAACAGCTTTATGGTTGCTAATAAACATCTATTACCATTACAGACATTCTGATATAAAAGCCTCATACAGGTGCTTTCTCTCAACTATGCAGATTTGATTGATTAGGCCACAGTAGTTTATTTTACACTTCAGTGGTCACTAAATCTATCATTAAGATTAAAAATTGCAGTTTGTGCAGTCTGGGAATAACTTCACATTTAAGCTGTAAAATAAAAGTCACTTTACCAAAATTCGGGGAGGGAGAGGGAGGGGGGAAAAAAACACAGCACAGAGTGGTTAAAAGAAAAAAAAGTTTTGTAACACCTTATTCAGTTCTTCAGAAAATGAGTTGTATGGAATCGTGGAATGGTTTGGTTTGGAAGGGACCTTAAAGGTTGTCCCATACCACCCCCTACCATGGGCAGGGACACCTTCCACTATCCCAGGCTGCTCCAAGCCCCATCCAGCCTGGCCTTGGACACTTTCAGGGATCCAGGGGCATCCACAGCTCCTCTGGGCAACCTGTGCCAGGGCCTCACCCCCCTCACAGGGAAGGATTTTTTCCATATATCCAACCTAAACTTTCCCTCTGTCAGTGGGAAGCCATTCCCCCTTGTCCTGTCACTTCAGGCTCTTGTAAAAATTCCATCTCCATCTTTCTTCTTGGCCCCTTCAGGAACTGGAAGGCCACAATTAGGTCACCCTGAAGCTTCTCTTCTCCAGGCTGAGCATTCCCAATTCCCTCAGCCTTTCCCCATGGGAGATGCTCTCCAGCCTCCCCCCACACACAGACCATCTACAAAGCCCTGGGAACACAAAGCTGTGACCATGACACTCTTGCTCCATCCATACTCCAGCCAGCACCGAGCCCCAAACCCTCAGGGCCTGGGAGAGGCCCCTCAGCATTCCCTGGGGAGCAGTCCCGTGGCATTCGGAGCGGGACCCCCATCCTGATGGGATAGGGATGTGTTCAACTGGACTGTGACATTTGCACCCCGGCCCCAGCCCCTGTCATTTGCTCCTGTCTTCTGCCCCAGGCGCAGCTCGGTGCCCCCAGCCCTGGTGCAGCCCCGGTGCAGTTCGGTGCCCCCAGCCTCAGTTCCAGCCCCAGGCACAGCTCGGTGCCCCCCAGCCCCAGTTCCAGCCCCAGTGCAGCTCAGTGCGCCCCAGCCCCGGTGCAGCTCAGTGCCCCCCAGCCCCGGTTCCATCCCTGGTGCAGCTCGGTGCCCCCAGCCCCGGTTCCAGCCCCAGGCACAGCTCCAGCCCCCCAGCCCCGGTGCAGCCCCCGGCCCCGGGGAAGCCCAGCCCTGCTCCCGCGCTCCGGCAGTGACCGCCCGGGAGCAGCTTGATGAATGGCCGGTTTACAGCGCTGTCGTGCCAGGTTTGTCCTGTGGGAAATGTGTGTCTCTCTCAAAACAGCTTATTACCAACCTGTGGCTGGGGCCATGATCAATCACGCTGATCAGATATGGCAAACACGGTAACTGATATAAAGAAGATTTCTCGCTACACAGTTTGAGGTTAACGTGACAAATGATGGAGCGAGAAGGAATAACTCAGAGGGAGAAAGCAGCCCATTAAAGGCTGAACTTGGAAGCGGTTTTGGGAAGCAGAGTTAACAACACGTCCCTTTAACATGAATTCCCTGCTCATTGAGGCAACCCTGAATACATTCCCTCGCAAATTCCTTGTATAATCCAGAAGGAATGATTTTTTAAGCACACAGGCTGATTGCAAAGAGAAATTTAACCCCCCTACTCCACCCTCGGCACTCGGATACGACGGATCACAGTGCAGGCAATGCAAGATTCCAGGTGAAAAGCCCAGAGCAGAGATACTCCACATCTTGTCAAAATCCCAAAATATTTTGAGGGGTTCTTTTGTCAGCCAGAGCAAGGCTACCTGAGAATTATCTTCTTGCCAGAACTTAATCTATTTGCCTTCAAAACCGTGGAGGAAGAACGGAGAAACCCTGCACACGCATAACCCATCCACGGGGCTTTTCTAAAACGTGCCCAGAAAATACACTCTGTGAAACAAGACCCAAGGGTGGCTCCATTTGGTCCCTTTTACATTCCCAGGATTTCTGTGAATGCTCAGATCTTTAATTTCCCTGCTCACACAGCTCTGAGCCCAAGTCTGACAGAACTGGGTGCCGAATCTGTCCCGTTATTGTTTTGGTCTGGAGCAGGGAGCATCCTCCAGGATCAGCACACGGAGCTGTGGCTGTGGCTCTTGGAGAGCTGCTCCAGTGGCTGTCGAGCCTCTGGCAAACATCTGATATTATTCACTTGAGTGAGTTTGTGAAAATGAGGCCTTATTTGCTGGCAAAATTAATGAGAAAAGAGTCTTCAATGAGACAATAATTTATGGCTTCCGCCCGACAGGGAAACTCGTCCGACTCAATTCCTCACAAGAAAGGCAGATATTAGGGGGGAAAAGTGTGGATTTCTTTCCAGAAACATGGTCTGTCATTTCAAAATCGGGTTCTTAGCTGGGTATTTTATTTTATGAAACCCTTCCAGAATTGATGAAGGTTGAAATAAATGGCCCTTTGTTTCCCTTCCCGTACCACTGCATTTAATGACAGCGAAATAAAATTCTGCTCCGTGGCTGCCCGCCAGAGATCCAATGATACAACCAACTCACAACATATTTCAGATTTTGTGTTGCACTGAAAATTGAGACACATTCAGATAGGTTTGGAGCTGCACACATCCAGCATTATCTCCCATTACTGCACGGAAAAGTGAGAGCTGCAAATCGCGTCCTTTTCCCTGCGACTCCCATCTCTAATCCGGCCATAAACACCAACTCTTTGCCTTTCAAACACAGAAAACCGCCAAGAGAAAAGCCAGAAATGCATCAGACAATAAAAAGAGGGATAATGGCCACCAAACTCCGCTCTTCTCCCCCCTCTTTTTTGAACAGATAGGTTTTAGACTCTATAATAATCACGCAGCTAAGATACAAGGTCTCTTGTTGGCAATAACCTACATGACATGACTTAGAAGGCAGGTGTTACTGTAATTAGCTATTGTTTGACTATCAAAAGTCAGAGCTGATTAAAGCCACTAAGTACAAGTGCACTATTTTATTTCAAAGAATATTATGAACTGCATGCTGGGACTCTTTCACTGCGGCCCTACCTTCCGGAGTCTGCTAAGAGCCCATGCCAGCAGTAATCAAAACTAAAATCTGCATAAACCTTCAGGGTTTTAATTCAAGCAGAGCCCTTTCATTAGAAATATGTTACTTTATGAAATCTGGTCGCCAGCAAGGGGAGAAAAATGTGACTTCTTAAGAAAAGTGAATGGCATCTCTTTAGTGATTAACCCAAGATTAATGGAGGCTCCTACTGCTCGGCCTAAGTCCATTTTATTGCTAATTCATTTAGGTACTATTTCAGATGTACTTGATGAAAGTCACCTGCTAAGAAGTCATGTTTTGGCAAGCAAGGATAGCCATTATGGTCAAATCCCAAATAGAATTTTTATTAAAGAAGCTTTGAAAAGTGTCTTGTATTAGTCTTTCAGAGACATAGTATTTAATGTACTCAATTAGTTAAAAATTTGGGGCCCAAGTCACTAATCAAACATTCATAATGCTTTTTTTTATATTTTTTTAGTCCACATGCATCTCTAATGTCCCAGGTAGGATGAACACTGCACTGAACAGGGACATTTATATTCAGACAAAAGCAGCAATGCTGAGACTCACCGAGAAGTGGGTGGGATTTGGGTAAGTGCTCGGTGGGGTCCGTGAAATGTTGGCTTGGCAGAGCATCTCTTTGTTCCCCGGGATGCTGTGGGGAGCGAGGACTTATGCAAATCACATGTTCCTCAACTGTACCTAATCGTTCAGCTCTGGCTTGTGTGCACGTTTGGAACACGAGGTTTGATCCCTTGAACACAAATCATCTCCGTTTTCGACTGTTCTGCAGTTTGTTCTTTGGAAAAATGAGAGTTTAGGGGATTTAATGACTACAGAGCCCAGAACCCTGGCCCCGTGTACACCCTGAGATCTTTCCTACCCAGACAAAGCGCCTCCATAGCCCATGCAAAGTCCAGCCCCCGTCTGGGCAAGCTTTAGCTTGATCCATGGGCAATTCCAGGAGCATGGACATCCTTGTTAGGTGTTCATACTCCTCCCGGGACACTGAGCCACACACGATGCTCCATCAGAGAGATCTTCGCTCTGACAGTTTGAGCTTTGCTTCCCTGCACTGCTGAGATGGGAAATCCTGACAGCCAGCCCAGGAACACTCACTCCCGGAAAGAAAAGCACATTCCAGAGGTAGGTCTGGTGATCACAGACCTTTAATTGTGCCCTTCTTTTTCAAAACTGTAAAAAACCCCAAGGTGGTGGTGGGGAAATGATCACAGGTGAGGAAGGTGCCTGGGTGCTGCTCCTCTGCTCAGCCCCTCACCTGAACCCTCCGTTGTGGAATTACTGATACCCATTGCTCAGAACCATCACTCACCTGAGCTGCTCGCACTGGTTTGGGTCCAAGGCACTTGCTCAAGTACAAAGCCAGGACCCCCCCTCACCTCCTGCCCAGCCCCGCTTTGTACTGCCAAGGATGAGACAGGTTCAGTGATAGGAAGTGGCAAATCAACCCAAAAATGTCTGCTTTGGGTATTCCAGCTTGTTTGGAGCTCCCTCCATGCTGGGGGTGATGACTGACTCTGGAACCCTCTGCTGGGACCCCACAGCACACACGACCCAAAGCCTACAAATCCCACTCCTGAGAAGGGAAACAATCTGGCTCCTAAATTTTTTTCTTTTTTTTTTTTTTTTGTAAATGACTGATCCAGTTTCCAAAATATTGCCTGGAGTTGTTAGAATTAGTAAGAGCCACAAAACCCGGAGGACACTTGCAGGATGCCACAAAACACACGAACAGCTCCCTGGTGGGTGCCACCGTTCCTACCAAGGGGAGCGAGAAGGTTTCCAGCACTCCTCTCTCCATATTCAGAATTATTAATAATGGCAACACATCCCGTGGCAGAATCCTGCTCCTGGGAGACTCCACAAAAACCAGCCTGGACTAAAATCGCTTCAGTGAGGGAATGTAGCACTAAAGGGGCTGCTGGGTGTGATAACAAAGTTATCCTAATCTGTCCCTCTTGTGTGCTGGGGCACTCACACATGCAAATCTTGTCTTGTTCCCCCGTGTTTGTTCACCTCCATAGTCCTTGGGTGATTCAAATCTGTGTCTTACTATCCTATAATACCCTTGTCTAACAGTTCTTTTTAAATGCATGTGTTAATTATCTTGCCACCGCTGTAATTTCTCCCTGTAGTCCATTAATTAAGAGGTCACAATCTAAGAGCATGTTTACCCAATAAGCTTTCTTTTTTAATTATCCTAATTGCTTGGATACTGACAAAGACTCCATCCCTCCCCTTCCTCTGAGTGGATTAGAAAACGACATTTCAAAGCCCCACACAATGATGGGTCTGTAAAACACACATATATTTATATCTGTTTTTATAACTCCATGATGTTCAAACATCAAAGGTCAACAAGACCCAAGGCACTGCATTTGCATAGCTGTATAAAATGGAGATACAAATTGCTCTCCATTAATGGATCTATTAGTCTGGAATGTTCTATGGGTCAGGAAAAAGATAAGCAAAAGCTTCAGAATAGGAACAAGAAGGATGTTCCCAGCTTGGTCTGTCCCGGAGACCATCAGAGCCTCCCACGGCAGCACATCCCTGCCTGCTCCTGCAGGGATGGCTTTGGATAAAAGCAAGCAGAAAAACAGAGAAAGAAAGGAAAAAGGCCCTGAGCTTTCACTGCAGCAAAGATGGGTTTTTATTCTCCCTGTCCTCAATATTGCCTTCCCATAGGTTGCATCTTGGCAAGCTGGTCCAAATACTTTTTTTACTGACTTTGCAAAACTCAACAGACAAAATCTCACCACCTAAAAATTTTTAAACCCCTCCTTTTGTTAAGTTTTTAAAAGGGAAACATGGCTATTTGAATTCCAGATAGAATTTTAACACAACAATTAGCAGAAATCATGTCCAGAAAAATTACTAATGTGACAGAATGTGAAACAACATTTGATATGTCAAGTAAAGTGATTTTTTTTTTTTGTTTTAATAAAGAAAATGTCTCATTCAGACTAGTCATCTCAGGAACTATATAACAGAAGTATAATTACTTAGAAATTGCTTAGGTAAGCGTGATTGATGCATGGTAAATAGATGTTTCCAGCACTTATTGTTTCTTCCTGATGGATTAGGAAGAGTTGTTTAACAGTTCATTTGACCAGTCTCTCCTGGTGTTTCTCGAGTCTGGCTGTGCCAGTCAGCACCAGCAGTTCCTGGTAGTTTAAGTCTCTTTAATAAAGATTAAGATGTCAGAGGTCCTGCATTGCACAAAATCCCGATTTTATTAACTTCTCATTATCAGCTGAAATATGAAGTGCATTTCTTTTCATCTGAAGTGCGGCACTTTCTCAAGGGAACAGACAGATCCATCAGATACCTTTGTGCTGGCTCAAGGAGGGTTTGCCCCAACCTTGGCTGATGCTGCTGGACGTTTCCTCACCCAAGGGCATCCCATAGAGGATGTTCCTCCCCAGAAGGTGTTTGAATCCCACGACTGTGGACACGTTCCTGAGCTGGCAGTGGTGTAGGTTGAGCACTTACACTCAACACTCAAGTCAATTCTGCTGCCATTAAAGAACAGCAACACAAAATGTGCTGGGCAGGAAGATCGAAACCTCCAAAGTCTGGACTCAGCCACTGTTCCCCTCCTCACAGATCTCGAGGAATAACAGCACCAAGACCACACGACACTCGTTAAAAGAGGTCACAGAGGCGTCCAAAGTCCACCCTGAGCAGCAGGCAGATAAGTTCTGATGCCATCGGGGTGAACTTAGGCAGCACCTGATAAAGTGAAACTGCAGCAGCCCCGTGCAGCTCCTGAATGTGTCACTGGGAGAGGCTCCTGTTCAACCCCGAGGGTTTTATCAGCGCTCACCCCGAAACCCTCCAGGTCACTGGTGCACCAGTGCTGCAGCAGGGTCACGCTTTCCCTGTGTGACACTCGCAGCCACGCTCCCCAGGGATTCCTGGAAGCCGACAAATGGATGTATTTTGCATATTTTAAAAGCGAGCCTTTGTCGAACTTCTCGTTTTGCAGCCCGCCGATGGCAGGGAGCGGAGTGCCGGCACCGTGTGTGTGAGAACAGGCCGGCTCTCGCTGGGGATCTCTCCTGGGAAAGAGTTCGGGGGTAAAACCAGCGGTTGTGGTGTAGCCCTGGTCCTGCCCCACGGGATCGCACCCCCAGGAGCCCCCGAGCAGCCCCCGGGAGGGTTAAGCTCTGTTACTTCTGCTCTCTGACACTGCTAATGGCGCTCTCTGACTAATTGCATTCTATACCTCTGCATACGTCCCGGCAACGAACAAGCCCTTTAATCAAACAGCTTCATCTACTTGTAATTAATCCCATTTCTGTGCGTCTTTAGGAGCACAGGAACGTACTCGGGTAGAGACGGTGGAGCCCAGTCCGTGGCCAGCTGACCACAACTGCTCTGCTCTGGCCTCCTCGTGGCCGAGGCCAGTCCTGCGTGTCCCCACCTCACACGTCCGTGTCCCCACCTCACACCTCCGCATCCCAGCCGCCCGGGGCCGGGGAGATTCACACCAAACCCACCAGCGGCCGTGTGGGATCAGCCGGGATTCCCTCAGCGAGTCGCTTTTGCCTTTGCCCCCCGTTTAATCACTTTTTGTTTCCATCAGAAGCGGCGCCGGCCCTGCCCTGGCGCTGGGGGACGAGCGTGGCATCAGCTGAGCAAACGGGGCTCGTTTGCACACCCAGACCCAACGCAAAGCCTGCAATTCGGGGGCCACCAGCTTCGAAGGAAACGCCGATTCCTCTCCCGCGTTCGCGTCGTTGATAAAACAGGTCGATGTAGCACGGGGGGGAAAACATCCCCGCCTCGGTATTTAGGCAGGAGGGGCACGTGCGGCAGGAGCGGCCTGTGCGGAGGAATGCGCGCACAAAAGGCACGGTGAGGGGTGCTGGGCGGCGAGGAGCGGCGAGTACCGGCGCACATTTCACCAGAGCCTCTCCGCTGCTCCGCGGCACGGAGCTCCCCACGCCGTGTTTACCGGGCCAGGTAAAAGGGGACTCTTAATGCTGTGCAAATATGACTTACCGGAGGACTTTGCTTTCTCACCTATTCTGAGGCTTTTCAAATCGACATTATTAATTGGCGGCTTATCGGTAAGTGCTGTCTGGCAGTTAAAGGATGTTTCCACCCACGGCAACGATACATAGAAACTCAGCAATGTCAGCCACAAGGACAAAGGACTGCCATGTTGAAACAGAAAAATGCTTTGACACCTTAAATCTTCCTTATGAAAGCACAGAGCATTCCAGCATTCCCTTGCAGCTGTTATTCCGTGTTCTATCATCCTTGTTTTAATATATTAATTCAGAACGCTGGCTTACAGTTGCAAATATTAGGATTTCTAATTTTTTTTTTCTTTCTTTTCTTTCCTTTCCCCCTGGTTTCCTGTTATCCAGGTGTGTACAAACACATGCTTTAGAATCCGGATCAGCTGCTTTCCATACTGGAAAACTCAGCTGCACGGGACTTCAGGAGGCAACTTTCAGCCCCTCAGATCAACTTCCTCTTAACCTGCCAGCTCTCCTGAGCACCAAATCCACTTGAAAACGGAGAAAAAATGTTTGGCTGATAAGGAAAACTGAACACAAAGAGCACGACACTTACCAGGCACCGTTAAAGGAAAGCAAAAAGAGTCTAAAAGGAGAAGAAAAGCTTTCAGTGCCCCCAGCTCACATTTTCCCCGTGTGCTCCGGGCTGCACGTGCGGAATGAAAGGACAGTCGGGCTCCTGCCTCCTCCCCTCGCCTTCGCACTGATTAACAAGATAAACACATAAGCACCATAAAAACCCCTGCGTGCGGCTGCAAAGCAGCTCGGGGAGTGAGCTCGGCTCTCCCTTATTCTCATGCAGGATTGTGGATATCTGGTCCAGCCTGGCAGGTATTTGTCTAAACCTCTTAAGAGCCTGCAGGGGCAGGTATTTTATCTCCTCCCTAGAGAGTCTGTTCAGGTACTCAACTATGCCAGGGTCTCATTTTTCTCAACATCCAACCCAAATCCTTCCTGCTACAAGGCTGGTTTCTTCTCCTCTCGTTCTGATGGATGTGTGACACAGATGATCGACCTTTAATGCAGAATATGAATTTCAGCTGCTTATTTTACAGCATGACATCTGCTTATCTTAAAGAATCCTGTGGAAGCACAAAATCAGATCAGATTCATTTATTTAAAGGATTTCTGTTTCTTTGAAAGAGGGTTTCCCTCTGCCACCACGTTGGCTTTGTAGTTTTACAACAGCAGACCTGTGAATTGAGATGCTCAGCAGGTTTTTTCTCCTTTTTTAAAAAAAAAAAAAAAGAAAGGAAATGGTTATTCACTGAGGTGGATATTTAAAGAAAAAGCAAACAAATATTTGATGTGCTGTGTTAGCATGAAAGGGGGGAGGCCTGTGCAAGCACAGAAAAGGCAGGTGAACTGTTTTATGTGAGTGAAAACAGTCGGGGGGGAAAGGGCTGCCACAAAGGTAAATCCTGGCTGTGCAAACACAGAGAGAGAGCTTTGGTTACCCTCAAACGGGAGAGAGGCTCCGAACACATGGCCATTATAATTCAGTGTTTGACATATTTAGGCATCACAGAAAAAGAGCACAAAAAGCACAAGACTCAGGCAACAGCAGATACAGGAGGTCAACGAGATCAGCAGAGTTTTTGTCCTACCCAAAGAGAGTCCAGCACATTTCCTGACTGACACTAAATATTAATTTAACCACAGAGCTGAGAAATGCATCTGTACAATGCACTAAAATCTGCTCATTATGCCAATCATAGCTACGTTTGTGGTTCTGCTTTGTGGAGACCCAACCCATGTAGATATATTTAAAAAAAAAAGTACTTTCTCTTGAATTCTACTAAACCTCTGCAAGAAGCAAAACACCCTCAAAGCCTTGTCCAGCTCTAAAGGATTTCTGAACTTTCAGAGAAAATTTAAAACTCCATTAGTTTGTTTTCTCATCATTTATGGGCATAAGCTTCCAACACTTCCAGGCTTTCCCTGGCATTACAAAGAGAAAAGAGGAAACGCAACAAGAAAACCTCTTTCTTGGGTATTTCCAGCCCAGTTAGTTTGAGGAATTAGAGGAAATCTATGAAAGGAAAAAAAAAAAAAAAGTCACGTGCAAGGTTTTCATGGATGTTTTCAGACCAGAGGGGTTCTGATGAATTTCAGAGATGCATCCAAAATTCAGAGTGAGTTTCCAAACCAAACACAACTGCAAACCCTGACATCCATCAGTGACTCGTTTGCCAACCTTCCTATCGTGGAGCAAAAAGGCCCATTTAAAATCGCCTCAGAATATTCTGCTTTCATGGCCAGTCTGCTGTGTAACTCTCTGAGCTCACGAGAACACAAATATCCTCATAGCACATGGTTAAAGCCTGGGTGTGGGCTCAGCAGCAACACGGACACACACCAGGACTGAGGAATAAACCTTGTTTTTCTGACTCCATTACTCTCAGAAAATCTTGTTATCTGGATAATGATAATGGAAATGTCCATGACTGACTGTTCCGACTCCTGTTCTTGGAATTGGATATTTTCAATAGTGAAATGGATCACTGGGCTGTGTGAGCAGCAGCTGGACACGAGGTGAAGTGTTCTGCCCAAAGCCAGCCCAGCTCCTGGCTGAGGATGGGATTTGCTGGGTGCCTCTGCTGTGGAGCTGGGACAGCTCTGACACAGCAATGCCTTGGAAAAATGAGCAGGATCTGAAATCCCACATTTCCCACACCAGGGGTGCCCAGGTTCTACCCGTTTCCAGCAGGGGATTCTCCAGGGTCTGCCGGAAAGGCCATCAGAGCAAAGAGCAAACGAGCATATGGTGAGCAGCAGACCTGGCCTGGAAGAGGGGATACCATTCCAGTCGGGAGTTTTTCTTGGCAAAAGGACCGGCACATACAAAGTGCCAGGAATAAATGGACGTTGGAAGTCAGCAGACATGTTCTTGTCATCAGGGGACAAAGAGCCTGAAAGGAATGATCCCATTCAGGGAGAGCACAACCTACTTGGGAAAGTTTGCACATCCGTCCTGCTCGGGATGGCAGGAAACCCGGCAAAGTAACCCAGCGGGGTTGCTCCAGACCTCTGCTCCTAACAGGAATTCAGGTGACAAAGAGACACCCACCCCCAGGAGTGTGCACCACAAAGGAATGATAGCAGTGCAGGGAGCATCCCACGTCCAGACAGGCTGCAGTGTCCAGCTGATGGTGTTTTCCTGTGTGTGGATTTACATGGCAACCCAGGCCTCGGCACAGCCCAGCTCTTTCCACAAGTTTTTTCAGGATTCACCTCTTTTAAGATTCCCGTGACAAGGAAAATGATTAATCTCCATTTCATGGCAGCAGGAGCTGAGCAGGAGCCTGCTTGGGTTTGCCAAGATAACCAGGAGAAAGGCCCAGGTTATTTCTGGGCAGAACTACAGAAAGAGGAAAATGACTGAGTCAGGTATTAAGGGAAGAGAGGAACAATGAAAGCCAAGACTTCTCTGGGTTCATGTATAAATGTAAGTAATTGGAAGGGCAAACATCGAAAAAATGAAAATTCCTCTTGATTAATTTTTAAATTGAATACTTAAGGGAAGAAGAATTTAGCACTATCATAAAAACCACCTTGAGGCAGCAGCACTGATGCAAATTTCCAGAGTTTTCCCAGACTTTGTGTGAGGAAGAACCAACCTGGGTGAGACGAGCTGGAGCTTAAGACTGAAATTCCAGTGGAAATTCAAAGAAGCAGTTCCTGTAGGACTTGTGATTTATTCTTCTGGAACAGAAGGAATTATTGCACCAAGCAGGGTCTAAAATGTCCTGACAGCAGCAATGCAGAACTATCTCTGCAGTAGTTATTAATGAGCTGGAAAAATGCAGGGTAGCAAACTCAACTCCTTCTCCAAGGCCAGCATTCCTGTCAACAAATCCCTAAAATAATCAGCTCACTCTGGAAGATTAGGAGATAGGATGTCTCAATATGACTGAATATTTATTCATTTCAGTTACTTTTAAGGCTACACTAAGCCTCAGTAGAAGCAAGAGGAAAACTTCCTCTAAAGTTTATAGATTAGTTTATAATCTATTCCACAGCTTTGGGTATTTTTGGTCTATATTCTGTGTTATAGTCTAAAATAAGGAGGGGAAAAAAGTAATAAAACAAATGAACCACTTGGGTTAGCCAAGAAGGGATTTAAGCACTTATTTTAGATTCCTCCTGCTGCTACTATTATTATATACGTGTTTATTTTATATATTTATATACATGTTTACAAAGTGTTGAAATTTCCATGCTGAAATTTCTGTGGGTGCAGAGAGAAGGCACCACTGAACATCACAGAGGAGCTGACTTCTAGTAATTACTTTTCTTTATTTTTCTCCCCAAACTGTCCTATTGAAAATAAATTTGGTTGGTTTTTCTTCCCTGAACACGTATTTTATCATCTCATAAAAATCTTATCTAATCTGAACTCCCATCATCAAATTACACTGAGGCCCTGCAAGGTGTGTGGGACAGCAGTCACACCTTCACTGCTCGGCAGAACCTTGATTTATTTGATTTATTGTAGAGCAAAATGCAGAAGAAAAAAAACCAAAAAGCATTTTTTGCTTTTGTTATGTTATGTATATTTAATTATTGTTCACTGGCATCCAATTCCCTGTGTTTTGGCTTTCCTTTTTTAAGCAGAACCATCGGGGCAGGACCCAACCTCAAGTCACTCTCATGGTTATTCACCCTCTGCTCCCCTTCCCTCCCTCCCCAGGTGCTGTCCAGGTTTTCCCATTTATCCGGCAAGCTCGAAGAGGCTCCTGTCTGATCCATACTCCCCTTCCCAGCTGCACACTGGGATGAACCCAATCCTGCACATCCCTCGGGATCACAGAACGGAACCATCTGGCTTCTCCAGTGTATGGAACTGTACAAGAAATCCCAATTCCAAATTCCCCACTGGAACAGGAGCCTGTCCTCGGAGCGATCTCTCCTCACACACCGAGGAATATTCCTTGTTCCATGTAAATACCTGGAGCTAACACAGGGCAGGTCCCTCCTGTGCTGCTGGATCAGCTCCCAGCACACCCCACCCCACGGGTGGTTCCGAATCCAGCCCTGATTCCAGGACCTAATTCCAGCCAGACCTCGGCCCAGCACGCGAGGAGGGACTGTGGAGCAGAGGGAGGGGAGGGGGATGTGTGCTACCTCCAAAGTTACCACACAGCCCTGAAATCCCACGGGCCACCACTCCAAAATTTGTGATGTTTTGTCTACTCTGGTGATTTAAGGTTTGTCAGAAAATGTCAGAAAGGCCACGGGGCCAAGGGCTTCCTGATGCCGGAGGATTTTCTTTCACATGACCTTCCTGAGGCTGATTCTGGGCTCCAGACAGTGCTGCCTTCAGCTCTGACAGGGGCCGGCTGGCAGCAGATTCATGGGGATCTCTGGGGCATTCTGGCATTTTCAAACTGAGCCGGGGCTGTAATGCCTCCTAATCATCCAGAAGATTGTTTCACCGGTGATCCCCTTCCAGGCGGGCTGGGAATGCCAGCCCTCGGTTCGGTGAGCGGGGAACAGGAGCCCGGGGATGCAAACAATTCAAAACATTTCGGGTGCGAGGGACAAACGCGAGTGCCGAGCGCTGTCACTGCGCGGGCCACGGTACCTGGGCTTTTTAACGGGGTAGCACTGGAGTGAATTCTACACACACAGGGGGAGAAGGAGGATTGTGAGAGAAGTGTTAAGGCTGTTTTAGTTTGTGTTAAAGCTGTTAATTTGTGTTAAAACTCCTAATTTGTGTTAAAACTGTTAATTTGTGTTAAAACTCTTAATTTGTGTTGAAACTGCTAAATGTTTGTTTGTGAACGCTTCCGCAAACCCCAAGCAAAGGGAGCAGGGACCAGCACGTGTGGGTTTCACACTATTTAGGAAGCTTTTAGTTATAAAAAAGTTTAGGAACCTTAAATTTGCATGTGTTATTAGCATAACTGATTGCTCAGCCAGAATGTCTTAATCAGACTCATTCGTGCCCTGATCACAGAACCACAGAATGGTTTGGGTTGGAAGGGACTTTAAAGATTAAATTTTTCCACCCCTGCCATGGGCAGGGACACCTTCCACTATCCCAGGCTGCTCCAAGCCCCGTCCAGCCTGGCCTTGGACACTTCCAGGGATCCAGGGGCAGCCACAGCTTCTCTGGGCAACCTGTGCCAGGGCCTCCCCACCCTCACAGGGAACAATTCCAAATCTTTTGTTTTGCCAAGGGAGCAGCCTCCTGCCTCCTCACCTCCAGAAAAACGCAGTTTCTCACTGGGGGCCAGCACAAAGTCTGCGTGTCCCTGTTTGAGACGCATCCCGAGGCAAGGTGACCTCTCCTGACTGCGCCTGGAGCGGATGGACGCTGTCACCCGGGGAAGTGCTGCCCGCTGGGGCTGTGTCAGCGCGTGGACAGCCCAGCAGCGCGGCTCGGACGCCTCCTCGGCCGCGGCGGCTCAGGACAATGAGCCAGGGAGCCACAAATCCGTGCTGGACACAGCGTGACGTGGCCGCTCGGGGATTCACACCGGGGGGGAGAGGAACCAACTGAGCTCACGGAAAGGTCTTGTTTAAAATTGCGTGAGGTGTTCACAGCACACCCCAAATCCACATCGCCTTGCCCTGGAGAACAGGGCGAACCAGCATTAACCACCGCATTGCCTGTGGCCCTGGGGGCGCTGGGGCAGCCTCTGTTCCACCTTGAGCTCCCTGTGCCTGGAGCTGCCTCAGCATCCTGGAGATACGGAGAGAGAAACTGAACCGCTGCAAGTCCTCTTAGCTGGGCCTGATTTACGGGTTCAAAACCCCCGAGATCTCTTCACGGAGCCATTTCTCACACACACACTCACTAAACAACCAAGCCCAAACATCTGTATCACAGAAATTCAACATCTCATGTTCTTCCTGCAAAATAATTTAACCACCGCTTTCTTTGCCGACTTTTCCATGCCAGCCTTACACCTTTTTTTTTACTTTACATGCTTCATTTCAGCAAAATCAAGGATGCAAACTTCTTAGAAGTACTTAGTTTCCATGGAAACCTAAGCTGACCGCAACATTATTGTTCTCAAGAGGGAACTGACTTTACTATATGTTCATTCACTGAATTAATGGACTCCTGGTTCTTTTATTAGCAGCTCTCTAACAATAGAAAGAGAGAAATGTTATAAAAAAGACTCTCAGACAACTGTCCACTCTTTTGTCCGGGGCTTATTGGAATGACGCAAGTCTATTCAGGAAAAGATTATAAAAATCAACTCAAAGCTGCCTCTGTTTGTGGCTGCTAAATATACCTTTATTTCATAAAGATACAACCTATAAAACAAGCAAATTAAAGCTCTTTCTGAAATTGTAACTGTGAGGCAGCAGCCCTGGAGAAACGGGGCTTTAGCTCCGATAACCGGGATTGTTCCCCCATCCCACGGGGGTGTGGAGCATCATTAACCTCCAGCCCTGTAAATTCTCAGCCAGGACGAGGATTGTGTTCAAACTGGAGGGTGTTGATTCTTCAATGTACAGAAAGGTGAAGGAAAATCACTGAAATTTGTGGCCTTAAATCTTCGCTAACAGTTTCAGGACCCCTTCCATGAGCTGGGTGATGAATACATCCCCGATGCTCGTGAAGCGCAGCGATGCCCGCGTGGTGTGTGCTGCAGAGGCAGGGGCTGGGGGCAGCCCCAGCTCAGATCTCCCCTCTGCTCTCTGTGCACAATGTGCTGGCAGCCCCGCTCGGGCCTGGGGGGGATGGCCTGGCCAGTAATTGCTGCACAAAAGACAGTGAACAGTTCCCTTGCTCTTCCCTAACTACCTTCCTGACTGCTTATTGAAGTCTGATTTCTTACTCCTCTGGGTCATCATTCATCAGCCCTACAGATCCCGCCGGGAGAGCCCGGCCAGACCTCTCCACATCCCTCGTTGCCAGAGGCCATTCCTGACGGCCGGGATATAGAAAATGTCTTCACAGCGCCCCGGCGGGACGAGCCCGCCCGTAATACCCAAATAATCATTTCGCAAATTATCATAATTATCAATCAATCATCCCGTGCCAACAATGTGCTCCTGAAGTATCAGATGGTTCCTGTGACCTGTAGCGTTTTGGATCTAATAATAAACCCAGGGAGATTTATGGCCCCATCCCGCTCCGCATCTGCAGCAGCAAAACGCTCGTCGGGGTTTGCCTTTGCTTCAGAGCTAAAAGCTTTCCACATACCCGGGTTTCTTGTTTGCTGCTCGATGCTTTTCTAAGAGGTCAAAATTTCTAATCACACCCAGTTTTCTAATATTAACTTTATTTAAAAAAAAAAATCTGTGTGATTTGTGAGTGCACGATAAATGCGCTGCTTAAATTGCTTTCACTTCGCAGCCTCATCAGCATTATATTTACAGCTTCTATTTTGCAATGTAGGAATGAAGCCAGCCCAAGTAGGGGGAAAAATTGGTTTTGTCTTCAGTTTTTTGTTGTGTTTTGCACAATACCAGATTGAATCCAACCCTTTTGAAGCCGATAGCATCTCCCGCTCCCTGTGCAGCACATTCTTGTTAATGGATAAATTCAAGCTCTCCAGAAAGTCAAAGAATAAATTTAAAGCCTTTTGCCAAATGCCTATCCTATTGGATTTTGATAAGACGGCTATTGAGCTTTAATAATGTCTTCTATCCTTTTTCAGCTGGCCCTTAACATGTCTCTTTATTTGTCCCTAAAGCCTCTTCAGCGATGCCTTTTTATTACAAGTCTCTCAGCTTGCTCTCAGGGGAGACAGGGTCGACAAGAGTGATAGATAGATAACTCTATAGATTATCTCCCACAGATGTTTTCTCTCCAGTAGCCCCTCAGGCTATTCCCTCTAAGTAAACAGAAACTAAATAGAGAGTCTACTGAAGAGAGAAGTCCCTGAGGTCCCTTGTCACCACGGTCAGAAAAACAGCCCGGCCGGAGGAGGTTGGCTGGGAGCTCTGCACACACAGAGCCTCCTTCCCCAGGATTCTGGAAGCGTCATCCAAAGTGACCCTTGCAGGGGAGAGAAGTACATCCACTTGGGAAAAAAGGACAGTGTGATGGACACCGGCCTTGCTTCCTGCTGGAGGAAGTGGAAATCTTTCAGCTCAAAGTTAAACCAAAATGACAACGGGGACGGTGACAATGACAACGAGCTGTTTGTTCAGTTTATTAAATGCAGTGGAGGAGCTTGGAAAATTCAGAGGGGGAGGACACTGAGCTGCTCTCTAAGCAAAATAAACAGACCACAGGGACATGGGTTGGGAAAAAGACATTTGGGAGCAGGGGACAATAAACCCACAGGTATAACTCATGTTTTAGCTCTGAGTGTCTGCATTCAGGTCACTGAAATAAGTGACTCTAATTTAGTATTGCTTTCACCGCTGATGATTTAAAATTAAACAGACAGGATGAGGAGCTCGTGCTTATTTGTCTAAGTTAAACTGAATATCAGCAAGCAAAGATGATACAAGGAAAGCTCGTTAGGAACACACCACATTTCAGTCCATGGAGCAGCACAGATATGGAAAATGATCCTGGATATGGGTCCTTTAATGATATTGAATTATTCCTGTCAGACAACCACTAACAAAGAAATCAGCTCTGTGGTGTTAGTGGTCCCAGCAGAAATAAAAGTAACACGAACTGAAAAATACAGGATATAGTGGGAAATATTATTCTTTGTGCTCCGAGCCAAAAAAGAGCCTGTTTTATTCTACCATGTAACAGGCTCTGCTATGCTGCATCTTCAGACTTTTCACTGCCTTTCAGCTCAGGAAAAGTTACGTAAAAGAGCATTTCTTTTCGTGGGAGCTTAACAACAGAAATAGTTCTGGGTCAGTTTTAAGCAGAGATTGCGTCCTGCACATCTTCCTCCACCTCTCACTGCCATCACCTTCCCTTCCCTGCCTTTTCCTGGTTTTACAGATTTTTCTCTGCATTCCAGATTTTTTTTTTTTTTGCTCTTTCTAGTCCTTGTTAGTGCCCAATTCTGAACGTGTGATACAGCAGTGAAAGGAGCCCCTGAACTGATGGTCTCTGCAGCTCCGATTTCCTCCCCTCCCAGTGTAAATCAGGCCACCCACTACAGTCACATTTGTCTTCAGTCACCTTCTCGCCACCAACTCATCTCCGAAGGAATAGGAATAAATTGAAGTCAAATCTCAACTATTGTGTCTTCAGGGATATGACAACTGAATGATTTAGAGAGGCTGGAAAAGGAAATCTGCTCCCGAGAGGGTTTTGTGCCACCGGAGCCAAATGCCAGAGTGCTACTTCCAAACAATTTCGAGATACTACAAAAATTGTCCGGGATGATTTCTCATTCTTCAGTTTTCATTTTCTCCTGACTGAAAAGCTGTCTCGCAGTAGTCTTTTCACAAGCCATAAAGTTTAGACTTGAACTCTTTACCTTACTGCTCTGACCTCCTTTACCCCAGCTGTAAAACCCTACTGCCCATCCTTCAATAAATTTATCACCTCATAAACTCCCACTAGTGCTTCTCTACAATGCATTTAAAAGACACAAGTGGAAGGCCAGTCCTTCCCCCCTTGTCAAAAATCATAATTGTCCAGTTTTATACCTGCTGTACACGAAAATATTTACGGACGCGGCATTTTTCAAAGACCTGTAGTTTTCGTAACAATCTCCCTTGAAATAAAAGCATGAAGTTTAAATAGAAAGCCAGGGATGGAGCATATAAAGCTGCCAGTCTCGTGTTCCCTGTTTCACACAACTCCTGCTCTCTTTGGGGTAATGCAGATCCTGGATGGAGTGTTCATTTGTGATACTGTAATTAAAGACTGACTAAGGAATAGCTGAGCCATGGAGAATTCCCTCCATCCTGTGAGAAGTGCGTGGTGATAATAAGAACCTGCCACCTTGTCACCACGTCTGTCCAGACAAAAGGATCCCACAGAGGCAGGGACAGACACCCCATGAGTTATGGAGGTGCCCAAGGTAAAAAGTTCAGCCCTGCTGCCACAGGTCCCTCGCGAGGTCACTGCGTGGTCAGAGGATGTTTCCTATTGGGAGCCTCGAAAATAAAACCTGATTTTATTTTTTTACGTGGTAGGAATAGAACAGTCCTAAACACGTATCTAAATCCCTTTTCCCAGCCTGACTTTGGAGTTACATTTCACTGTGATTGGCAGAGGGAAACGAGTGATCCCTTTCATCTTTCGGGGAAGGAGCGGCATCGCCGCCCGCCTGAAGGATGAGCCGCGATGGCAACCGAGGCAACTTCCAGCCTAAAATATTTCCCACTTTAAAAAACTTTATGATCAGGGCTGTGAATATCCTTTATAAGGCAATTGTATACGAAAGGATTCACAGCCAGCTCCTTATTTCAATGAGGGCACACAAGCTCCAGCCATTGAGAGGCTCTGATCAAACACTTTAATTAGCAAAGCCATTAACCAACAGATAGACATGGAAAAAAATCTCATTTTTGTGCTTCTGACAATAACCCCAACCCAAAGAGTAGCCTGGCTACCGAAATATGTCGTGCTGGGGCTGCCTCACAGCTCCAGTGAAGACCTTTATGCAGCTGGGCTGACTGTGGGACACATTTTCCCTGGTCACTGTTGTGGTTCAGGCACCACAATGTGATGAAAAGCACCATAATACATCACATGAGCTAAATTTCATCCTTTCACAGACCTATTCCTTTTCCCTTGGACTTCACATTAGCCACATTTACATGGTGAAGTGACCTCCAAAAATTTAGCACTTTTAACAAAGGACCAACATTTTCTTTTACTGGAAAAGAGGTAAATGAGGTTTTTCGCTTTGGCCCAGCAGCTGTTTGTGTTGTAGCGGAATCAAGGAACACCTCAAACTATTATTTTCTCTTTCATAATCACTGGAATCACAAAAAGACGGAAAAATATGCCAATAGAACCACAGCACTTAATCCAAAAAAGCAACAGCAAATACTGGAAAACTTTTACGACGTTTTTGCCATCGACACCTTGGTTCAAAAGTGAGGAAAAAGTGTCCGGGTGTATTCCAAAGCCAGGGAATAAAACAAGTCCCGTAAGATTGAGCCGTGTCCTACCTTTTTTACATTGCCCTCTTGGGAGGTCACCTCGGGATCAGTCAGTATTTGCTGAGGAAAAACAGAATAGAAACAAAATTAAGTTGTGTTGCAACTGAGAATGGTGTAAAACAACAGAGATTGTTATTGTTGTTGTGATGAGGAGGAGGAGGCTGAATAAATATTATATTATTAATAACAGCGGCCAAAACTCCCAACTACATCCGAGCAACACATTTTGGAAGTGAGATGGAGGTTGCAAACCACAACTATTTTATTTTAAGGTTTTCCGCCACTTCTGTGAATAATCCCCGTAGGTTTGGCGGACAAGGACACGTTTCGTTCCCAAAGGCAGGGGTGTACAACACGGGCCCCGGGAGAACAGGGACCCACGGGCCCCCGGGAAGCGAGTCCCTCCTTCGGGAGCAGGGGACGGATCCCGGGATGCTCCGGCTCCCCGGCGCTCCCGGAGCTCCTTAATTCCCGCTCCAGCGGAGGTGTGGTGGAACAAGTCATTAAATCGCTGCTGTGCTCCACCTCGGATTAGCTCCAGGTCAGCAGGCATTCGGGGAGGTCAAGTACCTCAACTTCCCATCCCCCTGGATACCCCACCGGGGCAAACACGCCCGGGACGGACCTGAGCGAGCGGCCCGCGCCGGAATTCCAGCGGCTTCCGGGTCCCTGGGGGGATCTGGGATGGCCGAGGTTAAACGGACACCCAGGGAAGGGTGGGGCGGGGGGCTCGGGGCTCCCACCCCCGCGGGGGGTGTTGGGGCTGCCAAGGAGCGGGAGGAAACCACAAGGAACAGAGGTGAATATGCAAGGAAATCCAGGTTAAAGTGGGAGGGGAAAGGAAGGGAAAAGGCAAAAAGGAAAAGGGAAAAAGGAAAAGGAAGAAGGGAAAAGTGAAAAGGGAAGGGAAAGGTAAGGAAGGGAGGGGAAGGGAAGAGGAAAGGGGAGAGGAAAGGGGAAAGGAAGGGGGAAAGAAAAGGGGAAAGGAAAAGGTCTCCATTGCATTTTAGCAGCTGAGGGTTTGGCACGATGTCCATGGCCATGCCCAGGTGAGATGGGCTGATTTACAAATTTCCAGCGCGGTGCCAAATCTCTGCAGCTCAGCTGCGCTAACACGGGGCTGTGTTTCCATGGGAAGAACCCCAAACCATTCCGTGCTTTACACCAGCCCTAATGGACGCTGAAACTGCGGTTTCCAAAGGAGCTGAGAGCAAATAGGATCAAGAGGCAAATCCCAGAGCCATAAAGTTCTGTGTTCCAGCCCTGGTGCGTGCACGTGCACACCCTGACATCCCCAGGAATGACTGGAGTTCAACACCCAGCCCGGATGTCACCGAGCTTCCAGGGAACGCTGACTGCTCCCAGTGCACTCACTGGGAACCAGCGACCCCAAAACCTTTGAGGAGTTGGGCCATGAGACTTTCAGAGCTGAAACAGAAATGTGAAATGGCTCCAAAGCGTCCACAGGACGCAGCTGCCTCCAAAGGAAGACACTTCAGTGCAATTATTGTATGCAAGGAGCCTTTAAATACAATTGGATAAGTGTGTGCGTTCAGAGTGTGTAATCCACCCGTTCAGCAGCACCATAAACGTGGAGGGGAAAGAAAACTCAAATGAAGTGCAAATTGGGCTGTGGTGGAGCCCTGTATAAACAGGCTTAAGAGTCAGGAATTCCTGAGTCAGAATCGAGATGCCAACACAAGCTTCCTTTTGTTGGTTTGGACAGAGCTGTGCTCAAGGGGCAAGTTCCTCCTCTCAAATATTTTTTTTTTCCCCTTTCAATTCACAGCAGATCCCAAATTTCAAAGTTCTTAGAGAACAGGATTTCTGTGACAATATTTCATCCATATTCGAAAATGGTGAATCTGCAGAAAATCCTCAGTGGTTGCTGCTCTCTCTGCTCATTCAGAATATTTAGAAATGGCTGATTTTTGATATTTGGTGAAATAGTCTTTGAGTTTCCATCTATTACAGAACTTCTGGGGGGGGGGAACCCTCAATATAATGGAGAATTTTAGTCTTGATGGAACCATCTCCACACTCCAGCTGTCAGAACATGGACAATTGATGGTGAACATGGTGGTGCTGCACTGTCTTGGTGATCTTAAAGGTCTTTTCCAGCCTTAACAGTTCTGTGATTCTATGATTCCGTGTGTGAAGAGGTGTTTCAGCAGTAGTGGAAGAGTAGGAACTGGTTTAGATTAAATATTTCATCCTTCCTTTACACTTGTTGAAAAAAAAATGTTGTCCAAAACACAACAGTGTGGGCCGAGCTCTACCACAGCCCACGTGCACTGGCTTGGACACATCCCACAGCCCAGATATCCCGAATGTCCCGTTTTTCCATGCCCACGGAGCAGGTTGACAGCTTGAGATGGTGTTGGTACTGGTGGGGTGTCTATGTGTGCAGGGCCAGAGGCCAGAACCCCAAACCTGCCCCTGCCCAGCCACTGCCAGGGCTCTGAACGAACCTTCAGAAACCTTCCTGGGGGGTGGAGGGAACCTCAGAACTGTCCTGCTGCATTCCCAGCGTGGAATAAACACTGCCTGAGCACACCTGTCCCATCAGACAGCAATTCCACAGGCACGCCGGGCGCCCTGGAGCAGAGCCCATCCCGCGATCCCGCTCCCCGTGGCACATGGAAAGGGGGATGATGCAACACCGGGATGTCCACGGCACCTCCTCGCCGAGGGGGAAGGGGAGCGAGGCAAAGCGAGCCCCAGATGCGATGTTTATTGAGAAGAATAACAAAAGAGACTTTGAAAATCCGCTCATTGGATAATTTTAGCTCAGGCTGGGCTCCATCTCCTGCGAGTGCCACGAGACTAAATATAGAGCTCGCCGTGTGCCGTGGCTGCGCCCGGCGCTCCGCACAGATGTTCCTCGCTGCGCTCACGATTTGCACCACATGCTCCTGCTGTCAACTGATCTGTTGATTTTAGCCAAAAGAAAGACAACGTGTCATGTCAGCAGCAGCCACGTCACGAGAGCCTGTGCCCGAGGCCTGGGCTGGAGGTGGATCTGCCCCGGCGGAGAGGGATTTCCCTGCTTTCCGTTCCCCGGGCTCGGGGGATTGGTGGCAGCAGGATCCTGACTCGGTTACCTCAGTTAGGGATGTGCTAGAATCTCTGCAAAGCCCCCCGATGTATAGTAAACATGTCAAGTCACACCATGTGATTCTTTTTGAAGCACAGTTTACGAGCTGGCATTCTGCAGCTGCAGTTAACCCTAATTTGATTACATTACCGAGACAGATCACAATGAGCTTATGTAAATAGTAACGTTATCCATTCATTCCCTGAGCTCAGATAAACTGTCATTGGAAAAAAAAAACCAACCCAAACTTCTCTAGGCGTGGCCTGATGCATTCAGCAAGGCGTGGTGCATTCAGCAAACTTGGAGGGAGAGGAACTGCAACCTGCCCCTGCTGGATCTCTGGGAATCCTGATTTCAAAGAGGAATGTCCACACCTGCTCTGAGCTGGAAGGAGAAGAGAATGCCCAGAAATTGCACATAAGTGAGCAGGCAGAAAACAGCACTTTTTTTCAATAACTTGGCCTTAATTATCATGTGATTTTTTAGTAAGAGCTCAGCATACCGCCCATGACATCAGTGGTGCTCAAAGCTAAGTGAGCACTTCAGGTTTTCATCCAGTGCCTGGCACCCACCCTTGGCATCGGCCCTTCCATCCTGCCCAGGGCAGCAGAGCACTTCCAGCTCTGGATCCAGGCTGTGCCACCTGCACTGTCCCCAGCCCGCCCCTCCTTCAGGGACAGCCACACCGCTGGGTCACAAAATGAACTGGAAACTCTTCTTCTGCCTTCAATTAGCCGAGGGCCTGTGATTCTCACTTGCACACGGGCTCACGTTAATACTTGAGATGAAAGCACAGACTGGCCCTGCTGTGCCTCACTGGTGCTGTTCACAGGTGAGTTAATGGCAGAGTTACTCGGCTTGACTGGGACGTGATGGCCCCACTGTCTGCATGGGGGTGGGAACAACACGACCAGCAGAGCAAAAGCTCCTTCCAGCCAGCTTGTTGTGGCTTTCAAAAATGTCTCAGGTCATAAAATCATCGAATATCCTGAGCTGGAAGGATCCACAAGGATCATCCAAGTCCAGCTCCTGGCCCTGCCCAGGACACCCCAACAATCCCAGCCTGTGCCTGGAGCTCTGGCACTCACACAGAGCTGAGCTCCTGAGCGACATCCAGAGCACCCTACAGCCTGGCAGTGCTCACCTCAACCCTGCCCAGCACCCAGCACCCCCAGGACGTGGTTCCTGAGCAGGTGAAACTGTTTGGACACCGCTGGAGGGACCTCTGCTGTGCAGCACCAGAGCGGCTCGAGTGCCCACGGGCCGCACCTCTGTCCACTCCAGCTCAGGAGACAATGCTGGTATTAAGCTACAAATCTTGTTCTTCGTAATTTCCATTGATTATTCCCTTAAAAGTTTTATCCTGCCAATTCCTGAGCATGCTGGCCCAGGCCCAGTCAGGTATTTAAGCAATAATATCAGTGAAGTTAATAGAACCACAAATGTCTGCACATGTAAGTGCTTTTCTGGCCATAGGCCAGGGGCACAAAGCACCTTATGGGACCCAGCCCAGGCACAGAGCTCCAAAACCCATGGCAGGTATTCCACAGGGAAAAGATTCTTTATCAGTTGATATCTGTTATCCAGTCCTAGACTGGTTTGGGTCGGAAGGGACCTGAAAGCCCATCCAGTCCCACCCCTGCCATGGGCAGGGACACCTTCCACTATCCCAGGCTGCTCCAAGCCCCATCCAACCTGGCCTTGGACACTGCCAGGGATCCAGGGGCAGCCACAGCTTCTCTGGGCAACCTGTGCCAGGGCCTCCCCACCCTCACAGGGGTGAAATTTTTCCCAATATCCCATCTAGCCCTGCCCTCTGGCAGTGGGAAGCCATTCCCCCTTGTCCTGGCACTCCAGGCCCTTGTAAACAGTCTCCATCCGTCTTTCCTGTGGGATTCCTTCAGGTTCTGGAAGGCCACAGTTAGGTCACCCCCGAGCTTCTCTTCTCCAAGATCTTCATATTTACATATATATTTATATACATTCGAGCACAGCAGCCAAGAACCCCCACAGCCACATCACAGCACTGGTGGGCATCCATAGGAAAAGCAGACGGAGAAGGAACCCACAGAAAACCATTTCAGCACTTAAATATGTGTTCTATCAGCCATATTGTTAAAATGCAGGGATTTTATGGCATTTTCTGTCCAACAATTTACCAAAATCTTGCTTTTTCTATAGTAAATAAATCTGTGAACGCTATTAACTGGAGGGAATTTTCAGTATCCTGCCTTGGGAATTTGAAGCGAATGTGCCTGGAATTAAGAGGGAAGGGGGGAAATTAATTTCTCTCTCTCTGAGAGGGAGAGTTTCCTCTCCTTGCTGGGCAGGGAAGGAGGACGAGCAGCCCGGCTCTGGCTGGCCAGGCACAAACCTCGGGCTGAAAGGAGTGTGAGGAATAAACCAACCATTCACTGCTAAGGGCAACCCCGGCACGACCGGGAACACTGGGGAGCAGCCAAGCTGTGGTTTGTGGACCAGGCACAGCCTGCACAGCCCTGCCGCTCCACAGACCATTTCAGAGCCATTTATTTTTCAGCTGGAAGTCTGGGCAAAAAGGAATGGTGCTGCGGGAAAAATGTGCGGAATTAGGAGGGATCCACTGCCCAAAATGTCTGGAAATCTGCTCCAGGGAACACCTCTGCACTTGCTCGTGGCTGTGGCTTTACAGAGGAATCCTCCCCGTTTGGCAGCTCTCGGGAGAACAAAGTGCAGTTTGCAGAGGTGACTCGGGACAGGTTATTCCAAACAGTTCAAAAGAAAGGAACATCCTAAATCATCCTTTAATATGGAATAGGATGTTTGTGCCCACAGAACAAACTTCCAGAAAGGTGCAGGGAAACGTCAGGGGGAGATAATGCGAAGAAAAATTAATGTTTGAGAACAAAGACTTCAAGAAAGAAAATAAACCTGTGATTTACATACACAACTTTTATCGCTGATTTTTAAAGACATAACTCCTCCGTGACATTGGGATGGAGTTAACTGCAGCCACCAGGAAGTCAAACAGGATCTAATGGGGAGAATTTGCAGTGACTTCAATGAGCTGAGGACTTGAGACTTTCAGCCAAGACAAATACGAGAGGGGACTGATTAGGAAATGTCACCGTTTCTCCTGCCAAGCACTCAGGGCCTGGTGATAGGAGAGTATTAAACATAATCTCGCAGTCTTTAGGGGCTCTTTGATTTTATATTGCGTTCTTATCGGGTTCTTAAAGTCCAGTGTTAATGAGCATGAGAAACTCACGTGATAGTTTGGCAGTTTTGCTGAGAGCAAATGCGGTTCATTCGGTCCCGTCCCGGGGAGCCGAGCTGGAGATGCATTTCCCTCTCCCCTGCCTCCACATGGAACCTCTCCCTGTTCTTGGTCTCCATCCCAGCAATCCAACGTCACCCTCACAACCACCTCTTTGCTACCAGCACTTGAAGGAAACAGGCTTTACCAATAATCAGAATTTCCCCATCCCTGGCAGTGTCCGAGGCCGGGCTGGATGGAGCTCTGAGCAGCCTGGGCTGGTGGGAGGTGTCCCTGCCCATGGTGGGGGTGGAATGGGATGAGATTTAAAGTCCTTCCAGCCCAAACCGTGCTGGGATTCTATTAATGAGATTTTTAAGGACCCAGGAATGCAGATGAAACATTTACACAGTGAACACACCCCCACTGCACCCCCTTGGAACAGGCAGTGATCCCTGAGAGCAGAGCAAGTCCCAGCTGAAAACACAAACCTCTAAGTTTGGTATTTTGCTCACTTTCTCCCAGAAAAGAGATATGTAATAGTACACACGGAAAAAAAAGTTTAAATTAATTGTTATTTTCTTTTGAAAATCCCCTTACAAATATTATGCCCAACTCCCTTTTTCCTGAAGAGAAATTCCATTATAAAACTTGAGTTCTGGAAAGATGAAAGAGTCACTGCCCTCTACATCTAGTACTGAGCAGTGTGTGCAGCCTGAGGATTAAAACAGAAGTTGCAAATTTTAAATTGTATCTGATTTACTCAGTTTGTTCATCTCCAACCTGAAACTTGCCTGGCAGACTGTTAATGCTGAATAAATTAAATAAAATATGAGATCCTCAGGCACAAGGTGCTTTTGAACTACAGAGCAGCCACATCTTCACTGTAACCACTGAGCAAGCAGCAGGAGAATGGAAGTTTAAGGTCATCAGCTCTAAATCCTGTCTGCCACGGGACCTCATTGCACAATCACTTAATGTAGCCAGAGCTATTTATTATCCCAGCAAAAATCATCTTGAGGAGTGAAGTGCAATGTTTTGGTTACCAGATAAAGCTGGGCTGCTCGTGGGGATGGAAATGGATTGGATGGTTAAATTCATACATGAGCCATCCATCTTTTGTCCTCGACCCTTTTTAGTTATAAAAATGACCTTGGTATTGACAGAATAATATAAACGAACTTCCCCTGTAGTTCCTCTATCGATGAGCTGTTTGTTCAGATGATCAGCAATACTCAGAAGTGAATAAAGAGGGGCCGTGCATCATCTCGGGGTGGCAGCGCCGGGGCTGACGGATGGGGACCTCTGGGCTCGGCTGAGGACCTCAGAGCTCGGGTTAAATCGCAGCTTTCCCACCCAGGACACGCACTGACAGATCAATCCATAGAAAGGAAGCACAAAGCACTGGGGCCTGGGTGTTTGACCACACCTGGGGTGGGCAGTGTCTCAGCCCTCACAGGGAGGGGGTGCTGGCGTGGATTCAGCAAGGGCACCGTCCAGACCCTGCAATCAGTCATGGTTTGACCCCCAGTGGTTGGTGCCTCCCTTTGGGAGAGGTTCTGCTCCTCACGGAATCGTTTTGGTTGGAAAAGATCTCCAGGATCACCCAAGGTCTCATTCTTGGTGTGGCTGTGGTGACACAGTTCCAGTTCTGCTGAAATGTCCCTTTCAGAAACTCCCTGCCCTTCTCCCTCCGGTGGCAGAGGTTCAGGACCTTCTACCCTTTATGGCAACATCAACTCTCTTTCTTTTTCCTTACAAAATCCCCCTCAGCACAGACAAGGTCTTGCCACTGATGCATTGATTGGCACCAATATCGTGAGGAGGAGGAACCTCAGTACTTCCACCCCTCCATGCAAACAGGTGCCAGGGAGAAGGACCAGGATTAGATGTTCCAAGGTAAAATATTTTCTTCTTCAGGTCTCAAGACACAGAGCAGCTGACTTTGGCTTCTCCCACCTCCCGTGCTGAATGACAGCCTCCATCCTACTTAAATGTAGTCATTAAGCCTCTAAAATTTGAGAAAGAACAGAGGAAAATGACCTCATTTCATTCTCTCCCTCACAGCCTACAAAGACTGATAAGAATTATGAATTGTTTTACTGCATCTAAAGAGTCAATCTCGGTTCAAAAGCCAAGTCCTCCCTCTGCCCCAGCACCACGACTTCCCCGAGCTCACCCAGAGTGTTCCAGTGCCCCACATGTCGAACCCCAAACACAAGCAGAAGAACCAGCCTGCAATTCACTCAGTTCCCGGGCAGAATTTGCCAAGCCCCGGTGAACTGCAGCTCTGCAGCCGCTCCCCGGTTCCACCCCAGCGGCAGCCCCGGTGTGACCCCAGAGCGCAGCGACCGCGCTGGGGCGCGGGGCTCGGGTCCCTAATCACACTCCAGGGGAAACAGAGCCAAGGTGCGGCATTCCCAGCAACTGCCCACGTCTGAAGTGGGAAATGCAGTGCCTCCTTCGGCAGCTCGGGCTCCGTGCTCGGGCTGGGAGAGGGAGGAAGGAGCCGGCCTCGCTGAGCGCTGGTACGGCGCAGGGGGAGCCCGGGCTGTCTGGGAATGCATCCCCGCCTGGCGCTGCGACGGACGGGATGGGAAATGTCAGCTTGAGACCCATCAGCAGGATAACCTCACTGTCACTTTAACATGACAAGGTCATCATCAGGCAGGGCGATGCGGGAAGAGAAATGGCCCATTAAAGCCGGGAGCTGGAAGAGAAACACGATTCTGCCTGGGAGATGCTCGAGTGCCGTTTGTTTTGGGGAGAGACGCGGAATATCCAGGGCTCCTTCACAAGGACGAGTTCAGCGAAAGGAAAAGAAGACTGTGACTGGTGCAGCCACCACGGGACCCTGTCACAGGGGCCTTGAGGGAACTTTGAATGGCTTAACTCATTTAATTCAGCAAAAAAAGTACGAAATGGAAGGTCTGAGGAGCTCTGGGGCTCTGAACAGGAGGGGAATTCTCTGTGCTGTGTTTCTGTTCCATGTTAACCACAAGGAACAGCTTTGCTGCCGCCTGTGCCACTCTCTGCCCCTTGTCCTGGAGCTGCTCAAAGGCAGAGTAAGGATTTGCTCCGAGGTGGAAAGTGGAGCTCCCTGTAGTAACACTCTGAGCAAGCAAAGGGAACAGGAGAGGGACAGAAAAGGGCACTTTGCCTTCCTTTATTCGGAGGTGATATTAAGCAAATGATGCTGTCTAGAGAGAAGAGTTAACAGGGAAATATTCCGCGGCCCAGCTTCAGACATCGGCACAATCAGCTTTTTATTGAGAAGGCACACAGAGCTGTTTTATCTGAGATGATAAGGCTGCCAGGTGAGCTCCCTTTCAAGAGCTGTAGAAACAATCTCAGACAGAACTGGATAATATTATGCTTGGAATGATAATATTGTGTTTGGAAAAGGTCAATATTTTATTTAATCAGACAGACAGAGAGTGGGTGGCAATTTCAAGGCATTTTCTTGAGACAGGAATTCAGGGAGTCCAAATGGAAATAAGGTTTTGCTTTTTTTTCTTGGGTTTTCTGGGTGACTGGAACCCCCTGATTAGAAGTGAAGGATGCACTGAGCCTCTTGAGAACTCCTGAGATGAAGGAATGTGGAGCTTTTAGCTGATTATGATCCTTTACATTGTGGATGCCACAAGCACATCTTCCACCCCTTCCCAGGCAGTGCATTCCCATCAGATGAGGTTCTGCACCATCTCAGAAACCCAAACTTGCTGCTTTCCTCTTCCAAAACAGCATCAGGAAATCTCTAACCATGGATGAATCTCCCTCAGCTGTTCCCAGGTGCAGCTCAACACCCCCCTGCATCACACACTGTCCTGGAGAGAAATCAATTCTGGCCCTGGGCAAGCCAATTCTGGAATTTCTGCACAAGGTTTTCCTCAAGTGTGCCAAAATGGCCAAGAGATTTTGTATTTGTAAAAATTCCATAATTATCCTTAGTCACTCCAGTTATTTGCTATTGGAATTAAACTGGGTTCTGCATTTGGAGCTTCTTCAGAACAGCACCAGAAGGAAAAAAAAGACTTTTCTTTTTTCCATGAAAGGTTTTGAAGAGCACACACAGCCCGTATTGTTACCCAACACTCCAAGCAAGTTCTGAGGAAAATCCTGGGAGATCCAGCCCCGAGCATTGATTACAAGGAGTTTTTAATCTCGTGCCAAGAGGAACATTGAGGTTATAAGATGGCTCCACAACCATCTTGCCAAATAGCACAAATGTTTACATCTTCCAAACTACCACCAATAGATCATAGACAAAGAAATGTCCGTAATGTACCCAGCTGCTGGAAACAAAATGTATTTAAGCCACTGAAGAGGGTTTAATGAAGTAAAGCATTTTTGTAACTGCCAGCTCAAAGTAAATAATCACTGATGTGAGCTGAGTTAAGAGATCCTGACTCACCAAATAATCTCCGTGTGCCATCAAGGAAGCTGCTGCTTGGTGGGAATAACATAACAGCACTTGAACATTCTCACAAACTTGGGTCTTGTCTTCCCCAACACCCTGCACCTCTTGGGATTGGGGAAGTGTAAAGGGAACCTTGCAGCCTGTGCAGAGTCTGCTGATGGGTGAGAGCAGGAAGGGTTTAATTCACTGCTCTGAGAGTCAGAGCTGCTTAAACAACAGCCCTGAGAACAACAAAAATGAAAATCCCAGCTTTGACTGATGCATAATAAGCACGTGATTCAAACTGATGCAGACAATTCCTTCTTTTTTTTGGAAGAACTTACTCCAGAACTCTCCATTTCAGAAGTTTGGGGGTTTCACATTCCTGGAAGCCTTCCAGGAGGTGTGAGCACAGCCTGTGTAACTTCCACACTGCTCTGCACCTCCGAGGATGCACAGTGAACTGAGCAGGTGAGCACAGACCATAAAATACAGCCAAGGAAGGAACAATGCAGCCTCCCTTTTGGTTTTTGCTTGTGCACATGTGAAAAAAAGGCTGATATTCTGTATATTCTGTAGAGGGAGACCTGGCCCTGTAGATTTTCTGTCCTAAATCACTCAAAAAGAGCACACCAAGCAGCATTTTGCAGCATTATCTCGCAAGCCATGGCACCAGCATTCAGGTTACAGGGATGAGAATTAAATGCATTTATTTCTCACAGATTTCCTGCAATCTGCTTGAATATGAATTCGACTGCTTTGCTTTTTTTTTCAGAATATAAAACCCTTTTCCTTGCACCACATAATTGTGTTCCATGGCAGAACTGGCATCCATCATTGCCCCGCTGTCCCCTGCCTAAAAGATAAAACATCCACAGGGTAATAAATGTCAAACTATGATTATTGATGCTTTCAATTAAATTGATTATCTATTTGAGGTGCAGAGCAGGGTGATTTATTGCTGTCTCTTTACTTGGCACAACAGCTTCCCTGAAAGGTGGGTGAGCCTTTGGATTGTTTCCACGGATTTTCTATTAAATCTGATTTTCCAGAAGTGGCTCACGACCACTCCAGTGCTTGGTGGACTGAAATGGCACCAAACCCGTTGGAAAAATGCCGTTTCCTGTTACCTTCTGGAGCTTGGGAAGCGATGGGGAAAAATAAAAAAAAAAAATGAAAACTTTGATGTGTGGAAGGACAGGGCACGTCCTTGATTTACATCCCTCATTCCCAAACTTTCATTTACGGACGGCATCAGGCAAAACCCGAGCCTGACGCGGAGCTGTGCTGAGCGCTCCCCACCTCGGCAGAGAGGAGATGACCTTCGGCTCGTCACTGCTTTGTGTTTTTATTCCTTTCAGATAACAGCAGCTATAAAACTCCCAGCCATTTGCTCCCCAGGATAATCAGCAGCTGCTTCACAAACGAGGCTTTTGTTACGGCGTCGTGGCCGCGCTGCCACGGGCTGACCTTTCCCTGATCATTCCCCTGGAGAAATGCCTGGTGTGGCTGGACGGGCCGGGAGCACCTTCCCTGCTGCTGGCCGAGCACGGCACGGTTGGTCTCGGTCTGCTCCAAAGGGCACATTTGGCTCAGACCCGGGCACGGTCCCAGCAAGAGATGCTTGTTTTTGGGAAATGCCAGGAGTCAGCAGGAGAAAATGGAAATTCTCTGGATGTGCTGCTCTTCCAGCAGGTGGATTTGGAGAATCTCGGTAACCAACCCCACCATTTCCATGGGGAAAAGAAAATCCGACACATTTTCTCCATTATTGCCCACATCTGATGTTTCCAAGTCCTGGGGAAGCCCCCGTGGCAGAAAACCTCGTGGCTGAACTTCCCAGTGCGATGCCTGACCAAGTTTCCCACCACTTTTTATCGGGAGCACCAGGACAAATTCCAACTGAGACATGAAATAGAAAGAGGATTCTTCCTGAGAGACCTTGAGAAATAAGTGAGTGCAAGAGAGAAACTGAGCACAGAAGAAGAGAAATATTTCTATCCCAATTTTACAGACCAGACTGAGATGAGAAATTAAGATCCCCAAAACTATCGACACATCAGGGCAGCCCGCGCTGCTTCGTTGAACTGGGAATCTCCCTGAGTAAAAAAGAATATGAGAAAGGCCACAAGCAACAGGGAATTAGGACAAATTGTTTCTAAAACTACAGATCAAAGGCAATTTGCTTTGGTGTTTCTGGACATCAGGGCTATTTCCATAAAAAGATAAATATATGCACTGTACACTTTCTGTGGCCAGCCACTACCCCTGCAGCAGAGGTTAGAAAATGGCACATCTGGTTTCCAAAGGATCCCTGCGTGGCCACACAGAGCTGTAATTATGGCAACAATTTGTGGAGAACGTGAACGGAGCTTTTTGGCTTGAAGGATGACACTAAAGGCCTGGAGGGGGAAAAAAAAAAGAAGATTACCAGAAAAAAAAAGAAAAAAAGGCTGGAAACCCCACAGGGTGGAAAGCACCGACTTCCCTCCTTAGCCCACATCCCGGGCTTCCAGATGCAGGAAACAAATTCCAAGTGACCCTCTGTGGTGGAGGTTCCAGCGTCAGGGACTGGCTGACAGAATGTGCCCGTTGTGGCTGCAGCAGCAGCTCCAGGTGGAGGTGTTTGCTTATGTAAAGTGCCTGGACAGCTTCCAGCCCCACAGATCCCGGGAAGAAGCACGGGGATGCAGGAGGAACACGGTGTTCAGGGCTGTGTGTCCCTGTCTGCATCCCCCACCTCGCTCTCGGCTCCTGCCTGGAGCCTGACAATGAAACAGAAAATGACCAAGTGACTCAAGGCAACTTGGGTTCTATTTCAGTGGCTTGGGAAATGACCAAATTCCTTCACCCTGAACAGCTCCTGAACCAGGAATCCCCCTCCCTTCTGCCCAAACTCTCTCCACCAAAGCACTGCACACACGAGGCCGAGCAGCCCGAGGAGCTCAGCCCGCTCCTCACCCCTCGTTCCTTGGACAGCAGCATAATGATTAAAAAAAAAAAAAGGGAAAAAACATTTATTGCTGCTTCCCATCCAAGTTTCTTCCTAAAACTATTTCTCAAAATGCACAGGGCAAAGTTCTGCCCCGGAACAGGCAAAGAAAGGGAAACTGAACTGGAGGCAGCTGCGGTCTCTTACTCATTCAAGCACCATGGCTCACAGATCGTCCCACCCAGCCCCAACAAAAACTTCCTAAAGCATCCCAAAAGCTTGAATCACTCTCTCCTTTCCCTTCCTTCCTGTACTAGATGCTCCAATGTGCCTCTTCAGAGGAAGCTCACCCTGGGATTCACTGGCGGCCGTGGTTTCACGAGTGCCAGAGCTCCCTGTCCTGGCAGTAGCACCGTGACAGGCCCGTCTCAAAAAGGAAACACATATTTGGCTTTCCATCCTATAACATTCAGACCTGGAACCCAAAATAAACTGGTTTTTTCTCTCCCTTCCTTCACACACACTGAGCAGCACGGTGTCCGTATCAGACCGTAAATCGCTGCCTGCTGAGGTTTTCACATGAATGAAGAAGCCAGAAGCTGAGTTTTTAGCACAGCATCTTCACTCCTGACAAAAACAAACCCCCCCATTTATCCTTCGGAGTTATCTGGCTAAAGACAAGCTCCTTTTCCCCGTTTCTAACAGGACACACTGGAAATGTCACTGTGTTATCGGGGCAGCTGCTCGGCTATCAGCAGGAGCTGGGGCTGTGCCACAGAGGAGCCCAGCAGGCATCTGCTCTGTTTAACGCTCAGGAAGCACAGGGCAGGTTTTAAGAAGGATGCAGAGGATGTAATGGAGCCTCTAATGTGTTTGGGTTTCTCCAGTGGAATCCAGTTTTATCGGAAAACAGAGGTCCTGGTGGGATTATCAGCAGAAAGAAACCCAGGAGCTGTCTGGTGGGGAGAGGGGCCGTGGGGGTGGTTGTGCCAAGGTGCTTCCTCCCAGCAAAACCAACAGCATTAAGTCTCCTCCAACAAATTATGTGGAATTCTGTGTCCAGTGTAAAGTTTTCAGCACAAGTAAGTCCTTGCCTGGCGCCGATCGCTTGGAGAAAGGAAGGAGAAGCCACAATCCCTGCCTAGCACGCTGAAATTACAAGAGGAACCAGCAAAATTGATTATTTGCTCATTAAGAAGCCAACAAAGTTCAGCCCTGTTACCCACCCGAGCGCTGCCACACGCTGCCCATCACAGGGAATCAAACAGTGCCCAGAGCTCACACAGGCACTGCCCACCCTCAGTGTCTGCAGCCCCCAAACACACACACAGTTAGAGCAAAAGGAACTCAAAGTATCAGAGACTTTTTCACAGGTAAGAAGATTATAATTAAGAAAGCAGTAATTATTTGTGAGCTTGATTCTTGTCTTGGTTTTTTTTTTTGGTTGATTGGTTTCTTTAATACCTGATTAATAGAACAATTGTAATAATTACTTAAGTTCAAATACCAGCCTGTCTGTTAATCCAGACATCCTGGTCAAGGTATCCCAATCCACTCAAAACAGTGTTTGGGTTCAAGGGCTCTTGATGAGGCCACAAAATAAACACAACCCCAGTGCTGCAAACAGGGAGCCACAACAATGCTGAAACCCACAGATTTTTCCTTTGCCTTCCACATCATTGTCGCCCTCTGGATCTCAGGGATTCCACTCTTCACGTGGTCAGAGGTGTCACTCAAACCTGTTCCTCCCACAGCAGCCGTGCCCAGGGTGCCAGTGCTGCTGCTGAGGGGACACTGTGCTCCCTTCAGGATGTGGAGGGGCTGCACAGGAAAGGTGAAAAGGGACCTTTTACAGGGTCTGGAGTGCCACGATGGGGGGGAAATGGCTTCACACTGACAGAGAGTAGGGTTGGATGAGACATTAGGAAGAAATCCTTCCCTGTGAGCTTGGAGAAACCTGGGATAGTGGAAGGTGTCCCTGCCCATGGCACGGGGGACTGGATGGTTTTTAAGGTCCCTCCCAACCCAAACCAGTGCGGGGTTCTGATTGATCCTCAGCCTGAGCCTTCATCCCAGCACAGCATCACCCCGAGCACACCTTCCCCTGGGTGGTACAGGGGGTGCCGGGGGCATCGGCTGCTCCCAGATGAGCACAGAGGGATCGGGGGGGTCTCACCCCCAGCAGCTCCCGGGGGTCTGTGTGTTCGGGGAGAAGCAGGGGATGAGCCCGGGCCCCTCCTGAGCTCAGCCCTCCTCCCCTTCCTCCGCCGTGCCCCCCTCCCGCCGGCCCGGCCACCCCCTCACCTCCTCCAGCAGCACCAACTAAAAAAGGGAAAGAATGAGCAAGTGAGCGCTGCGGAGCTGGCACTGCAGACAATGTCTGTCTTGTGTGAGTAATTTAGCACTATGGCCAGTCAATCTGGTTTCTGGGCCCGATGCCCTGACCCTCTTTAGAGCCGCTCTCTCTCTCCAGCACAGTGTGAAACATTTCCTTTCACAGCACTGACACTTTGCAGATTGAGACGTCAGGCCTGTCCAACTGCAGCAAATTAGCAATTTTTCTTTTACTAATTGGAAATAAAAATGTTTGCTAAGGGAATAATTTGTAGGAATGCAGTGTTAGGTTTCCGGCTTTTTATAAGGATGCTTTAAACTTTATCCATGTGCACTTTCCTTCTGTTTTGATGCCTTGCACTGTAAATTTTAATAGCTTGCTTGACTGTTAACTTTACAGTCTCAGCCTTCCAAAGGATTAAATGAAGTTTTTAATTTATCTTCCTCTCCAAGGCAGCAGGATCTTCTTAAAGCTGTGCCCAGCACAGCTCTCCCAGTTCTCAGCGAGCGCAGCCGAGGGGACACAGCTTCAAAGGGTTAAAGCCACGCACGGGGATGTGGCATCTGGATGAACCTCGGGCAGGCGATTTGTTTGCGAAGCCTTCAGCTCACAGCTCCCAAAGTTCCCTTGGAGCGTGGTGCAGGGAGATGGGCAGCAGATTCGGGAAGGCTTTCCAGCGTTAAATCTGCCAGAAATGGGCAATTCTGTAATTGTGAATCCAGGTTTTAGGGACTCGCCGGGCTCGGGCAGGGAGCGTCTTCCCTTCTGTTCCTTCAGCTCCTTTGCACTGATTCAGCTTTGCCCATTCCGTGAGGAAATATCAATATTTTGGGCAGGGCTTGGTGGTGACAGTGACCGGATTTTTAAACTTTCACATGCAAAAAAAATGGAGCGGGGGCAGCTGGATCTCTTGGATCCTAAAATCCCCGCAGTTCGCTTGGCATGCAGACAGCAGCCAGGAAAGATCCTTCACGTGAAAACCCCAAAAGCTCTCCAAGAAAGCAGGATCAGGAGAGAGCCTCCTAGAGTCTAGAAAACCCAGATAAGAAACCAGAAGTGGAAACAAACGCCCTTTTGCTGAAATCCAATATTTGAGTCTAATGCCCCTGCAATTCCTGAGGCATGTAATGCCTTCCTGCACGGCACTCCAGTGGTACATTAGCTCCTGTAACAATGCCAGCACATAAAGAGTTACTGTTCTTTCCCCCCGCACCCCCCACCCCCCCATAAAGCATTTGACAGCCATGCCTAATAATTCTTTCTGGTGTGGTTTTTCTTTTTCTTGATGTCTTTATGTGAATATGAAGCCGGAGTGAAAGGCTTCGGGTGACCCCCGTGAGAGAGAAAAAGTATGAACTAGAGAGCAAAGGAGTGAGATATAGGCTCCCCGCCGAGACCCCGGCATCTTCCCTGGCAGCTCACAACTTGGCTTCACAGCCCCTTTGTGAGGGAAAAAGGACTCTTCTTCACTCAGGCTGTGACAATAGGTGTTTTGTCAGCGAGGGACAGGATAAAAAGCAGGGGGTGGGAGGCGAGATCATCATCGGCAAGGGGCTCGCCTTTGGGGCCTGCAGATGTTGGAAGGAGGATGATTTATTGCTCCAGTGTCCTCGGTGGCATTTGGCTACCTTCCCAGAGCCCGGGCTCGGTGGCTGGGAGGGTGGGAGGCGGGAGAGAGGCACGACGAGGCATCTCCAAACCTTCTACGGGCAAAGTGTGCTGGGGGCGGCGGGAGGGGGCACGGCCGGGGCTGGGCCCTGCCCTGGACAGCCCTGCAGGGAAGGCATTCTACAGCAGCTATGCCCAGAGCAAGCTGTATTTTATTTTAAATTATACATCTATATTTGTTAAAATAGATCTCTTTGAAATCCCCCAGTCCAGAAAGCCCAGCAAAAAGCAGTGCAGGGGTTACCTGGGCACGGACAATCAAATCCCAGGATGACTTTGTGCTGGGAAGGACCCAACCCAAATTCGCCATCGCCATCCAAACCTCAAGCTGAGGCGCTTGGGCGTGGGTTGTGGGCGTGGGTGTGCAGGAAGGACCCTGCCACAGCTCCCGGGTGCTGCCACTTCGCTCCTGCTCGGCCCCGACTTCGTTCATTCACTATCGAAGGAGTGAGCAGAGCCGGGGGGCAAAGATTCCTGTGTGGGCTCTGCCTCCGGCTGGCCGATCCCAAAGCCAATCTGGTCTGTGTGTGAATGGGAGGGAAGGAGGGATCTGGTGCCTCCCTCTTGCTCGGGAGCTCCAGGAAGGCTTGGAAGCAGCGAAGGGGGATTTATGCAAATCAGCTGAGAAAGGGAACCACTATTTTGGATGTCTCTCCATACCTCAAAAAAAAAAAAATCCCAGACCTGTTTGAAGTCTGCCCGCTGCTCCATATATCCAGTATATTGAAATGTATCCCTGATCACTGAGCCAGGAAATTCTGGATAACTTCCAAGAAGAAGGAATCACAGCCTAGTAAGAAATACACACCAAGACAGCATAGTGCCAGCAGTTTGATTTAGGACTTTTGCTCCAGCTCCTTCCCTCTTTTAATACACGGTTTTCCACCACACTTTCTATATAAATACTCCATCCTAGGGCTGACAGCCTCTCTTAGTAGATTTATCCAGTAGTGGATTTACTAAAAATGTTTTCTGCTGAAACAAGGGCAAATACTTCACCTCAGCAAAGGACAAATCCAGAGCCAGCGTTAAAATCAAACCCAGTAAATCCTAGACAAGATAGACACAGTGGAAAACTTCGAGAGTCACCTTGGGCAGAAATTCTAAGTAGAGAAATTATAAAAGAATTAGAAAACAAATTTCAAAAGTGGAAAGTGACTGCAAAAGGCATGAGAGCAAAGGCACCAACCCCCCCAAACGAGTCACAATGGTGCTTCATAAACCCCTCTGTGAAGAGCCCTGTTTGTCTCAGCTGCCAGGACCCACCAGCGTCTCTTTGGGGTGAAAGCTCCAAACGCTTTACCAAGTTCCAGCCACACTTTGCTGCATGTACTCCAAACTGTTATAGCCATTTACAGGAGGAAGTGAAGCATTCAGAGGATAAGTGACATGTCCAAGGTCACACACGGAGTCAACTGCAGAGTCAACACAAGAGTAAGTAGAGCTTTGCCGAAAATCCCTTGGCTTTGACTGCCAGACAATGGCTCCCCCTCCCACGTAATCAACCAGTTATGGAAAGGCAGAAATGCATATTTGCAGGGCTAAATATGTTCACTTGAGAATAAAAATGTTTGGATGATTATCTATAAATTATATGACATGATCCAGACCGCTCCGGTTTGGAAGTTGGATGGAAATTTGATGAATTACAAGCACCACACAAATGTTAGAGGAGAAGCTTTGCTTTGACTATTTCTCTCTGTCTCTGCAAAAAAACCCCAGAAGAATGGCAGAGATAGACCAAAAAACACAATCCCCACAGATCCAGCTTTTCCAAAACCTCTCAAATGACATCTTCTATCCCTGATATCAGATTGTTTATCGCTGTTGGCATTTAATATTTCACTACTCTTCTTGCCACAAACTGGTTTTGTTTTTTTTTTTTAAATTGAAGCGGGAACCACAAAATATGAGCAAAAAAAAGTCTCTCCAAGAGGCAAAAGAAATTTCATCTGGACTTTCACAGGCTGTCAGGCCCCAGATATCTCCCATTTTCTGACGGCATTATTAATGCTGCTCTAGGAACTCTTCCATATTTTGGGAGCTGCAATCAAAACAACGGAGTTGCTTTTTCCATTTCCGTTTTTTGAGGCTGGGTTTGTACATGTTCTTACACACCCAGATCCTCCTGATTTGTGGCAGCAAACCCTGGACTCTCCATGGTGTTGAGTTCTCCAGCTCCTGCGGGATGTCATGGGACTGGAAGTAGAATATATGTCAAACTCCCCTGCAAGGGAAGGGGCTGCTAAAAGCTGGCTTTGTCTCGTTTGTATTTTTTTTTACTATGCAGTGTTTGGACTACAGACACGGATAATTCTGCATCTTGAATGCTTTGCACCAAATTGCCACATCAGCACTAAATACCTCCACTTAATTTTTCATTTGGATCCGATGAAACATTTTTTCCCATGGAAGGAAAAGTCTGGTCTTTGTGATCGTGGCACTGCCAGCCCAAGTTACAGTAAAGGTTAATCACAAACAAGAGACAAGTAAAGTAGACAAAGAGCATCATACACTTCACTTTTCAATGGATGTTTTCATAAATGTATGAATAATTTAAATTATCATTGCCGAGTATTTATTCGAGTGTTTCAGGGGAAAAAAATGCCTCCCCTTTTTTTTTTTTTTTCCCCTCCTTGATTCTTTTCATTTCTGTCTCATCTCTTTTATGTGCTGCATCGGCTGTTTTCTTGCCATCTGAATCAGTTTTTTGGAACAATGGGATGTATGAGGGCTGAGGGGGCAGTGGAAGAATACAGCCCTTGTTGTACACTCTGTGACTTGACATTGATTAATGAGGGTGCGGACATGGGCAGAATTTGATAGAGAGAGAAGGGGAAATTGGAGGACCTGAGGGCACCAGAAGGAGGAGGGCAAGGAGATGACAGAGAGGACCAGAGCGGTGCCAGTGACTCGGCACGGGGGGTGCCGGAAGTCACCACCCGGGGCCATCCGGGGCCGGGGATCCGGGATATCTGCAGAGGCATTTCCATGCCAGGAGAAGCCTCACAGTGATGGGAGCGTCCCAGGGAGCATCTCACACCTCTCCAGGTTCACCCTGCACAGCACGACCCGCCGTGCCAATATAAGCCCTTCTCATGGGAACATTTGCCCCAAAAACACCATTAGGAAGAGCTTTGCTGCTTCCTCTCTTCTTTCCCTCATTCCTGGGTCTCCACCCCATTGGTTTCTGAGTAGACAGAGGTTACAACTTTCCTGCAAGAGCCTGAAACCCTGTGCTGAAACAGAGCACTGAGATGCAGACCTTGTGGATGCAGGGGAGGGATGGATTGGTGGCACTTTGGAGAGGGAAAAGAGCTCCCTAATTCCTCTTCTTTCAGCTGGATGTTTCTTATTTTCTCGTGTGAGTAAGTCAGAAGTGGTGATGCTGGCCAGAAAAGAGTTCTTACACTGATAAGCCAGAGATGTTTCAGGAAGGTTAAAGTTTGGTGTGGTTCTTAATTGATTTTTTTTAGAAAAACCACCTTCCCCCTTCAGAAGTAAAGGCCCACAGTGGGTAAAGATGTAGAAGAGCAACACGAATTTCTTGGGTCTGGCTGGGTGGGTGGGGTTTAATGAAGCCACCAGGTTCTCTCCACTGTTATTAGACTGAAAAAAAAAAATTACAGTGAAATAGAAAAACTCAAAAAGAACAATGACAAGTGGCTGCAATCCCTTAGCATCCAGTACCTGAAGGAACCCACAAGAAAGATGGAGAGAAACTTTTTACAAGAGCATGTAGTGACAGAAGCAAGGGGAATGACTTCAAACCGGCAGAGAGGGAGTTTGGATTAGAGATTAGGAGGAGAATCTCCCCTATGAGGGTGGTGAGGCCCTGGCACAGGGAGAAGGTGGCTAGCCAATCTCTGAAAGTTTTTCAGGCCGGGTTGGACAGGGCTTGGGGCAACCTGGTTTGGTGGAAGGTGTCTCTGCCCATGGCAGGGGGGGAACTGGATGATCTTTGAGCCCTTCCAACCCAAAACACTCTGGCTCTTCCCCACCCTGCTCCAGGGCTGACTGTGGGTGTTCCCTGCTCCTGGTTTGCTGAGCTGGGAACTGCAGGGGTGAGGCTCTGGATGAGTGGGATACACGAGGTGAGAGCATCAGCAGCATCTGGCACGAGCAGGCAGCTGCCACACGTCCCTCTCCGGGATGTGGGCACACACTGTGGGGTTGCTGCTCCTGCTCTTTCAAGGTGCACCTGAATGAACTCAGGTCTGGCTGGCTGGACCTGCCCTCTGCAGAGGAAGATCAAAGCTGCTGGGTCAGGCAGAGCTGGAATGGTCCCCAAAGTGCTCAAAAGCCACCTGACAACTTTATAGTGCCCTGTGTGAGGTATCAGGAGCATGAGAACCACCTCTGCTGCTCTGGCAGGGAATTACAGCAGGCTTGGTACCCCAGTAAAGACAGGACCTATGGGACAGCTTGGAATTATTGCTATTAAAAACATCACTATTAGTCCTACTAGTCAGGAATCTTTACAAATCCCACTTTTGACGAAAGCTGGGAACGAAGCTGCAGTTTCAGAAATTTCAGCCAGAGAGAGAGAGAGAGAGAGAGAGAGAGAATCCACCCAAACCAGCCCATTCTCAGACTGAAATTCAAATTTTTTTGCCTCTCTCCAGCGCCCCAGATAAATTCGATATCTGCCAGCCCACGGACTGTTCATGTGCTAATCCAACTCAGACCCTCATTCAGGGCCGGTCTCTTTTGCATAAAACATTAAATGTTGGTTTGAGGGGACAGTTGTCCCTACCCCCTGTGCGGGATCTCTCCCCACCAGCCTCTGGCCACTCCAGCCGCGTCTCATTTTCCCAGAGTGAAAGATCCCGGCTTTGCTGTGTGTGAATATAAAAGGAGCACAGAAAAGTTTCGCCGATGAGCACAGAATCTGCTCCCCGTGTCCCCCCTGCCCTGGCCGCCACCAGCTTTGATTCCCCACCCAAAGAGCGCCGTGACAGTTCTGCTCCTGGCTGGGGTTCGCGCACAGCCTGTGTGAGCGCTCGGATTTCTGGGTGCCCGCACAAACCCAGCCCCCTGGCCCCCAACATCTGGCGAGAACGGGGTCCCAGACTTTTTCTCTGAGCAGACTCTTCCAGCGCTCCCCTCTCTCCCTCCTCTTTGCATCCGAGACAAGCGGCCCAGTGATCACCTGCAATGGCAGCCACAGAGGGTGACCTGAGCCCTAGAGCTACTGCTGGAACAAATGAGAGAGCTTAACTAGAGCAAGACTGGCATAAAAAGGAAAGGGGAAAAAAGAGAGGAACAAAGATTCCGTCCAATTTGCTCTTTTGGGCATTGTAAAAACTGGCCTGTTTCCCAGTATATCACTCTGCCATTGAATAAGGTCAATTGCAGAGCAGTTCTTCAGTCATCCTGATGGGTTTTCATGAGAAAGTGAATGGAGTGCAAATTAGCCAAAGTCGTCACAAGCTTTTTTACTGTCACTCCAAGCCTGACAGTCCAAAGGAAAATGAGGATTAATAAATCTAACGAACTTTCTCCATTATCCGAGCCAGGTTAGGAAACTATTTATTGTCTCTCTTTTTCTGTGTTTCATCCATTTCGCCTACTGTGGTGAAGCATTTCCAGAAGAAAGGAACAACAGCCGCGCGCACACACACGCTCACACACGGCCCCGAGCTCAGCCCCTCCGCGCCCAGCACCGCCACGGGCACCGCGCTGAAGAAAGGCACTGCCAGCCAGAAAATCAAGTTTTTAAAATAACTCTGCCTCCTCTGGTTTTGGATGAATCCGCGCGGTCGCTCGCTCCCGTTAATTAATGTGTGCCCGGCGTGTTAAACATAAATATTTGATGGAAGAAAGAAGGACCGCGAGTAAATCTTTAAAATTACCTTTTTTAGAGGACAGAAAATTAGTTTCGAGGGAAAGGATTAGTTTCAAGTGAAAGGAAAAATTTTTTTGACAGTTATAGCCACATGTGTGAAGTAGATTTTAGTGCAGTTTCAATTTTATTTTTTTTTTCGGTAGCTACTGGTCTGGGATGCAAATCTTTTTCTAATTTATTAAAAACAATTTGTATTTGAGTAGCTTTTGAAAAACTTGCTTGACTTAGAGAGTTGCCTGAAGCATTCTCAGAGAGCAGGGGGTCACACAGAAGGGATGCAAAAGGCCTCTAGGAACCATTTAGGCTTTTTGGGGTGGAAGTTTCAGTCTGTGTGTCTGTTCATCCAGATATTTATGTATTTCAGTCAGCGTAATGAAAATCTGTCCAAGTCCACAGCTGGACAACACCTTATCCCATGGAACTTGTAACACACTGTGATTCCTAGGGTATTTTCCTTCAACATTCCCAAAGTCCTTAAAAACTTCCCTGAACAAGGCCTCGTGCTGCCTGAAAGTAGCTGTGTGAGTTTTCAGAATTCACATTTTCAGCACCAATTAAAGCCATTTCCCATTTGCAGTAAAACAGGTGGACAAAAGGAGACAAAGGGATCAGTCCCTTGCCCTGTCCTTATTCCTAGGGAATAAACGCCTGGGAGGAGACCAGCCCAAATTCCAGGTCAACTGGTTCCTGCTGTAATTTCAACAAAAAGTGATCAAACCCGATTTCTGAGGACTGGGAATACAGTAATAGTGGGAGCAAGCAAAATACACCTTAAACAAAAGTTTGGCACCTGGATCCTAACTAAAACCCCCCTGATATTGTGAATGAGGGCAAAGATGATACGGGAATATTGAACTGCTCACACACAAAACCAACTACACCTTTTTTAAACTAAAATGCTGGACATCAACACTGGCTACATTAAAAAATGATGGCATTTTCCCTCTTTCTTCCAATAACCAGGAAAAGTGTTATTTCAAATCATGCTTCATGTTGGTGCTGACAACGAGTTATTCCTCTCCCATCCCAATCTCCTAAACTTCTTTCATTAATGAGAAGGAAAAAGGTCAAAGGACAAAACACAAGGTTTCATTCTGGAAGCTACTCCAAAAAATTGCTTTAATTTCTTCCATCTTTCTTTCATGTAAAAAAATTGTAGCAAAAAAAATCATTCAATACCTGCTTGGTATTTAATCCTCGTGGCTGCAGTGGGGAACAAACCAGGGAAAGTCAGCTCAAAGAGTTTGTTTCAACACTTTGTTCTCAGCTTTTATGTGGAGACACTCACCAGAGTAAATTCCCCCTGAGGAAGCTCATGCTCCAATCTGAGTAACCAAAGAAAAATTGTTGAGCATTCAAAGCAATCTGGGCTTTGTTGAGATTTCCCTTCTCCTGCTTTTACAGTCACTTGTCATTCCATTTAATAAGAGAGAAAACTTTCCTGACCAGCTAAATTATGCCATTCAAGATATTAAGGAAAACACACATACCCTGAAGTAAAGGTAAAATTATGCTGCAATCATCAAATCAGCCTTCTCTTCTTTATCCCATCTGTATATTCTCCTTGGAAAAGCTGGAGCATTGGCTCCTCGAGCAGCACAGCCCTACCTGCCTGCCACTGCAATTGCTGGTATTTTAATCTCATCAAAGAATCTGAGTTTTTCTTCCTGCTGTTTTGACTTTGCTGTCTCTTAGCCCTGTCACATTCACTAGTTTTGAATAAGTGCAGAACTTGCATTTACAGAATTTGCAATCTGCAAGATTGTTTAAGTGATTTATCAAATACTTTGATTGAACACTTATTGCTGCTCCAGTTCTGAATCTCATTTAAATTGACTGGGCTTGACATAAGCCTTTAGAGTGAACACAGAAACGAGTCCAGGCTGTGGCAGGTACAGGGGAGGGGAAGAAGTTCCACCTCCAGCCACGGCACTTCTGGAATTACACCCTGATAAAATCAGGGCTCTGTGTATTCCTTATTAAACATTTTAAGTCTGATAAAACCAGGGGCAAATGGGCTTTGTCTTATCAATGATGCAGCACAACATCTCTGCAATGTGGTTCAGAAAACACAGAGCATCCAGCAACCCCCAGGTTTCTAAAACAGAAAATTTGGATTTTCTCTCAGTGGAGTCGAAGGGCCCAGACCTTTGGCAGGCTCTGCACAGCCACAACCACGTCGCTTAAATCCAAGTTAAAATCACTTTGCGTTCACAGACAACAGGCAGGCCAGAGACATGCTGAGCTCTAAGTTCTGAAACGTCTAAAAAGCTGAAACGTGCTGAATTTTTGTCATCCAGTGGATGCTGCACCTTTGAGGGATGCCAAGCAAAGCTGAGGCAAATGGATTTGAAGGTCTGCAGAGAAACCCAATTCCACAAGACCCAAAGGGATGCAGCAAAACTCTTCCCACCGAGTTAGGACACAGAGCACCCCAGACAGGCACCACTGGAAGGCTCGAGGCTTTCTGCTTCATGGAGGCACCACTTCAATTTAACTCTTTGTGTATGAAATTCATGCAGTTCCCTCTTGTTTCCCGAGTTTATGTAGAACAAACACAATCTCCAAGAACTTGTGCTGTCTGCCACGCTCCTTTCCATGGCAGAACCATTTAAAAACAAACTTTGGACATTATTAAAAGCACAGAAGTGCTGAAATAAATCTCTTCACACATAACACGTAGAGGTGGGCCAGGGCCAGGGTGGGTTCCAAGCACCTGGGATCCCGGGGTGAGCAGGTACAGGGCCTTCAGTGTGAGTGACAAGCAACAGAGATAGAATAAATGAAGAGGATTTGTTTCAGCCCGTCAGAGACTCAATGAAATGCTCCTGCAGCACAACGGTCCTGAGGCTTTCCTGCTAAATCTGTTGTCTTTCAGGCTCATGGCATTTTCAATGCTTCCTCCAGACTCATGTGGGATAATGCACTTCCAAAAAGTAGGCTCTAGGTATGCACATTCTTAAAATCAACCACTCAACACGCATCCAAATAAAAGTGAGCTTTCCTCCCCATTTTCCCCAAGAAAGGAAGCTCAGAGCCCTTTTATGCATTGTGAATGGCCCACCTAATTTAGACTGAATTATACCCTAACCTTCATTTCCCCTTTACTTCTTTGCTCCATTCAGCAGTTTCTGACTTCAGCTAATTCACTAACAATCCCAGCTGGTCCTTCCCAGCTCCCAGTTCTTTAGCACATTGTCCAAGGAAACTATGTGCTCCCATCTACACTGGTATTCCACTCTCCAATTAACCTACTGCTGAGAGGCTTTACCCCTTTCCTCCATCCATTCCTCTGCACAGACAGTTTTTTTTTTTTAACCTTTTACTTCTTGAATTGAAGTGCAGGGGATCCCTTCCAGGTGAGAAGGTGTTACATTTATTTGCTGAACGTGGTGCTGCTTTCTCAGGAAGACACAACGCACGGTGGGGCCGCGCTGAAGGAATAATGTGCTTGATCTCCAGTGCATCCCAAAGCCAAAGGCACACGTGTTTAAGGTACAAACAAACAAATAACAAGAGAATTTCCACACTTGCTCTATGACAGGCGTGTGCTTGTTCTGAGCAGCGGAGCCGAGGTCAGGCCGAGGTGTGGCTGGGCTTTGGTCCACACGGACGGCGCTGCTGGGGGCACGGGCATGGATTCTGTGTTCTTGTTATTTGAAAATGATCAGTCGCTGTTCTGCCACACAATTATAACTTGGATGGCAGCAGGAGGAAGGCCTGGAGGCCTGGAGGGCTCCTCTCTGTGAAAGTTTTGCCGCGCCTGCAAGAGAGAAGCCTCGAGCACATCCGTGTTTCAGATCTGTTTCACTGATTGCCCTATATATAAATATTTTACTTTAGTTTTGTCTGATCAGGACCAGAGATAACCCAAATTACTTGTGCACTCATCACCACTCTTCTGTTTGCACAAATAGAACCAGTTCTGTTATCCTGGGATAAAACCAAGGCTTCAACCTCTTGAAGTCCCCTCTCCAACCACTCTGTGATGTTACCCCCAGAGCTCCCACAGCCAAGGTTAATAACCCTCCCTGCATTCACACTGGACACTTGTCTCTCTCACAATGAGGGCCTGCACATTGCCCCTGCTGAGAAAAAGTGTTCTCCCCTTCACTTAAACTGTTGTGATTATCCCCAAAACTCCTTTCTTGTGCAGATTAACACCACATTTTAGAAGAGCTGAACTTCCACATCTGCTTCCTGAAATCCATTGAATATTTCCCTCTCTGCCACGATGCCAAGTGCCTTCTTTCTGGATAAATGGCCCAGATCTCATCACTGACAAGATCCCAGATAAAACAAAGATAGGGAAAATGTAATTGATGGCTGTTAAACACCCACCTCCCCCAATTCCTTCCTTTCTTGTACATTTGCTTAGGAGCAAGTGAGCATAATAACAGCACAGTGCTCACAAAGTGCGTTTGGGAATCAGGCAGTGGGAAAGTCAATATGGAGCAGTGTGTCCATTTGTTTTGATTTATCTCACTAACTTCAATTGACAGTTAATTCATCAGAGGAGGAAAATGCCAGTCTAGTGAAAACACAACTCGTGAAGGAGAGAGAACGGAGTGGAAAACACGGAGTGTGGATAATACAGGTAATAAATTAAAGGATACAGTATCAGTATTTTATCATTCCCATTCTGAATTCGCTATATCCCTACTCTTGCCAATTACAATTTATAGTAAGCAGTAAATTTGCACTGATTTATTTCACACACACACACGCCCTTTACAAAATGAGGTGACTTTGGAAAACAGGAAAAGACAGGGAAAGGAGTCACTTTGGCTCAAATTCCTAAATCTGAAATTTCCAGCAGCGACTACAAACTCTTGTAACAAACCACAGGCGAGATGAGAATTTACACTGTGAACCTTGGCTTGGATCTAAAATCCACTAAAATAAGAAAGGGTTGAAAATGTGATTTGCAGCAGCGGTGCTGGTGCTCCAGTGACACCAGTGCAGGGGCAGGGGATGCACTGGGAGCCTCACATCTCCCTGTGGGCTGATCCATGGTCTGCCCAGGCAGCCTCGCAGGGCTGGGTGTCCCCCTTATCCCAGGGAAACGCTCCATGTGTTCCCTGGTTTATCCCCCTGACCCCACAGCTCCTCCCTTGGAGTCACTTGTTAGCACCCACCAACATTTAATGGCTCCCTGATCAGGTTTGTTTTCTTTAAATGCCCCTTTCTCCCAAAGGATGTTTGCCGGGTTGGTCTTTGCCTGACCTTAGGACAACATCAGTGATGGCAATAAAAGCTGGAGATGGGATTGAGGAGACCCATGTGGGCCTGGCCCAGCTCCACTGGGTTCACCTCGTAGCCCCCCGTGCCCAGAGCCATCGGGTAAGAGATGTTAGACGGAATGTCCCTGCTGGGATGGATTTAAGGGCTGGACTGACACCATCCCCGTCTTCCCGGAATCTCCTGATCTCCCACAGGCAGCGTGCTCTGGAATTCACCTTTCACAACACAGAGTAGAACTTGCTTGTATTTAATATAAACACTTTTTCCAGTAATTTCATCAAATACTCCTGTACAGGTATCTGTTATTTCTTAGACACCAATTCCACTTTGAAGTTCAGCATTGCAGGGACACAGCTTGGATTATTCTTCCCTGGATATACTGAATTAAATGACCTAATGTTTATTTGAATGGAAGTGAACCCACAATCTTTTGGGTCCATTCACTGAGTTTTGCAGGGCTGCTGAACATTTTGGGCACCATCCCTGACGCTGAACTTCCACCTGGGAAGTGCTGCTCCTGCACTCGGCAGCAAACCCCGATTTCTGCTCCAAAGAACACAGACAACTCAACAAGAGGCTGAACTTCCTGCCTTTTTTCTTTACTTAAATCACCTTGTGCGCTTATTAAACCCCAGCACAGCTGCAGGGGACCAGGAGAAGTTAAGCTTCTTTCTGTCCATTTCCCAGGAAACTGGACAAGAGCCCAAAATAATCGGTCCTGGTTGAGGTATCTGCATTTTGCCTCCACAGCCCTCCAGAAAGGCACCATCTCTGCCTCCCTGCCACGCCACTGAAATTAATTTTGGAGGTGATAAAACCACTTAGGAATGGCAAAAGATCCTTCACTTCTGAGAGTGGGAGTGTCCATAAATCAGGGCTTGGGGCAACAGCTCAGTTGGTGTTTAAGAGAAGAGCTGCCCGCACTTCTTGTTTGAGCACAAGTGAACTTACAACAAGTTACTACCAGTGCAGTGCTTTGGAATTGCTAAGCTAAAAAAAGGGATTAAACATAACAACAAAAAAAGATTGTATTGACTCAAAATCCTACACCTTCCATGTTACTGGGTAAAGGCTGCAAAGGCACAAATATGGGATAGAACACAGGAGAGAGAAAGAAATCACAGCCTGAACTTTCACCCAAATGTCTAAATTAAATCACACGTCTTCCAAAGGTTTGGAGAAGTCTGGATACTTCTGTTACATGCACAAGGCACTGCATTGTGGGGGGTTTATTGCTGAGAAAGGAAAATATCAGTTATTGCAGCAGGATTTATTGGTGCCTACGATCCCACAGGCCCAAATTCCAGGCTTGTCCAGGGAATGGGCTAAACTCCTTAAAATACCTTAAAAAATAGGTATATTATTTTGATTATATAGGTAAATTATTTTATACTATATAGGTGTAACTCCTTGTAACACCTTAAAACCTTGAAATAATTGCAAATCATTGGGTTTTTATCTGCATCCAGTTTCTAAACAGCCTGTGGTTGATGTTCAGCATCACTTGGCAGTGCAACACCCATTCCACAAGCTGGTCCCACAGCACATTCCACTGCCTGCTGTCACCCCCCACCTGCAGCTCCATCCTCTGCCTCTTCCTTGCTTTCCCCCAAAAGCTGAAATATTCCAAAATGTCCACCGAAAGTCCAAAGCACCTGCCAAAGGTGCAGGCTCTGCTCGCAGTGGGGTTTTACATGGGGATGTTCCTGCTCCCTGGCTGGGCCCTGCAGTCCCACCCCACCCCAGGACTCAGCCAGAGGAGGTTCCCACCCTGCCTGTGCCTCGGCCACGTCCCTCGACTGCCCGAGGACACAAGGCAAGAGCACAGCCCCAGAAACAGCCAAACTCCCTGGGGCTGCACCGAATTCTCCCCTTGCAAAACCTTTTAGTCACTCAGAGGAATCCACCACAATGACCCAGGTTTATGGATACGGATTCCCCCCCTCAGCTGAGCAGGTCGTGATTTAGCAGTAAAGTTTCAAAATTGTTAAACAACCTCTTCCTCCATTACAAAAAAGATGAAGGAAGCTAAAAAAATATAAGCGTTAAACCGGTGTCTGATGTCTGATGGTGTTTAGGGGTGGAATTATCCAACCCCACTAAAGCTGCCTGTGTGGCACAGACAGGAAATTCACTCCAAGTGCAGCTGACAACTCTCCCCTCCTGCAAGAGACAAATATTTACTCCCCTCCTCACAGCAATTCCTTTGCACTGTGGCTGTTGTCAGCTCAGGAGAGCCATGGGCTTCCTGTCGGGCTCTTTGACACTTGTCAGGTTCCCTTTAACGAATTTCACCTTTTGCAACGTTAAAATCACGCCCCCAATAAAAGTTTTGCTGCTCTGCTGCACCAAAATACTCTTACCACAGAGAGATGTAATTCAGTTTTTAAAATTTGCTTTCAGTCCATACATTGGATTTAAATTCAGGAAGGGGACAGACACAGAGCCCCTGGGAAGGACCAGCCGTGCCGGGGACACCGCTCAGTCCTGCCGCTTTCTGCCTCCGAGACAGGAGGTTTATCCAGCTCCTCACATCACTCTTCTTTCCCAAACATTTGGCTGTGGTGATCCCCCCCTCCCTTCCCTTCCCCTCGCTCCAAGTTGAAGGCAGTTCACCACTTACGGTCATTTACAGCTTACAGCCCGGCAAATCCAGAAGGTGTCTGATGAAAAAGGGGGACTAGCCAAGCATCTTAATCCCCCTGTTCATTCATGCTCTCTGTAATGTTCTTTCAGGCCTCTGCTGAGAGACTGGGCTGAAATGAAGGCTGATAAATTAGTCTGGAGGGAAACAAGGCAGATTCTGCTTGTAAAAGGTCATTCCAACTTTGTTCTGGGTGAGGGTTTATCTTGACTGCAGCTGCGACAGACAATGGCCGGGGCCTAAACGGCAGAAATCCAAGCTCTGCTCACGAAATTACTGTGCTGATAAGGGAGAATGGGCTTCAGGGAGATCTAAATGGGAAAAGGGAGGTGGGGGACAAGGGTGAGATGTAGGTATTTCTGAGCAGGATTGAACGGGGATGACACAATGAGATGTACAATTAAAGCAGGGCACTATCCCAAAGGGAAGGAGCGCACGGCTGCCTAAGCAGATCCAGGGGGAGAAAGGACCCTCTTGGGAGTGCTGAGGGAAAGGCCTCGGTGCCACACGGAGGGGGCTGAACCTGGGCTTCTGGAGCAGGCAGGTTATAAACTACATGAGACACAAAGGTGGCTCTGAAAGATCCGGGCTGCACCGCTCCGGATCCGGGCATCGCTTCCAGGACACGCCAGGGATTTGCTTCCCCAGCGACGTGGCCAAGGGCAGCCAAAATGAGCCCCAGCGAGGAGTGTGCAGGAGCAAGGTGCTGGGTGAGAACACTCCTGAGCGGAAAACTCTTCATTTCCTTTAATAAACGTTGGTGCCTTTTGGGACAAAGAGAGTAAACGATGGCAAACTGTGGCAAACCTTCCTCCCGCCTGTGCCCCTGACTGCCTCCCCTGAGGTGCCTCTCCTGGACTCACACAGCCCACCCGAACCTGCACATCCCACCAGGGCACACACATTCAGGGCCCACAGCCCCCTGGCACCTCTCTGGGACCCCACAAACCAGCCCCACCGGGGCCCGGAGCTGAGACCCCCCTCAGGATGGACACGGAGATGCTGGAGCGAGTCCAGAGGAGGCACCGAGGGGATCAGAGGGATGGAGCAGCTCTGCTGTGAGGAAAGGCTGGGAGAGTTGGGATTGTTCAGCCTGGAGGAGAAAAGGTGACCTGATTGTGGCCTTCCATTATCTGAAGAACCCCACAAGAAAGGTTGAGAGAAGCTATTTATGAGAGCCTGGAGTCACAGGACAAGAGGGAATGGCTTCCCACTGCCAGAGGGCAGGGTTAGATGGGATATTGGGAAGGAATTCTTCCCTGTGAGGGCGGAGAGGCCCTGGCACAGGTTGTCCAGAGAAGCTGTGGCTGCCCCATCCCGGGAAGTGTCCAAGGCCGGGTTGGATGGGGCTTGGAACAACCTGGGATAGTGGAAGGGGTCCCTGCCCATGGCAGGGCGGGGCACTGGATGGGCTTTATTGTCCCTTGTTGCCAACCCAGGCCATTCCATGGTTCCATGGTTTTGTTGTCTGTTTGCTTTGGGAGAGGACAGAGGGGACCAGGAACTGGGGAGAGCGGCACACCCGAGCCAAGGTGCAGGTTTTACAGGGATGCCTCACAAAGCAGCTGGGCCTCAGTCCCAACCCGAGAAACAGAGCACATGGTTGGGAACAGCCCTTCCAAAGACACCCCCATGCTCTGGAAACGCTCCCTCCACCCAAAGGGCCGCTTCACCTCCTGGCCCGGCCCCTGGGCCTCCTCCTGCAGACGTGATTCTTCCATTCCTGTTTCTAAAAATGACTCAAGCTCGGCTTCACACCTCCCCTGGACAGACAGCCCTTGTTCTGCAGCGCTGAGCGCTCCCAGCCCCAGCACGGCCTCGCTCCGCTCAGGGCCCAGCACTGCTGGGATGGAACACAAGGAAGGGGAAAGGATGAGAACTGAGTGCTGCGTTAGCGAGAGAAGAACAAAGTCCCACCCATGTCCCACTCCTTCAGGAAAAGCAATAGGCCCAACTTCTCGTTTCCATCCCTAAATACAGCAAACCTCCCCTGCGTGTCCAGAGCCAAGCAAGAAGCAACTGAAGTGCCAAAGTGTGTGGAGTCCTAAATCCCGAAAGTGAGACTTGCTACATGGACCAGCTCTGCAGAGCCGTGGTGCTGCTCCGTATTTGCCACGGGAAGAGGAGGACGGTGCCAAATTATGCAGAGAATGTGATTTTCCCATTCTCTCAGAGTAATTAACACAACATTTTACTCGGGAAAATTTGCTGTTGGTACTTCTTGCATCGCACAGATCGAGGTAAAGAGGTTTAATTTAGAACCTTCAGACTTCTTGATTGACCAGGAGCTCAGATGGAGTTCACGGAAGGGTTTGCTCACTTTGGGCACATTCCTGGACCTCACCCTGGAGCCCTCAGTGCCCCAATCCCCCACAAACATCTCCAAGCAGTGAGGAGCATGAGGGCTGATTCCCAAAAAATCAACCTCCCCTGTGTGCCCTGTGCAAGGAGCCTGGAAACTACAAACTGAGTTATTTTGCGTCGCTCTCACCTCCCGGAACTGCCCCTGAAAGAGTGCACAGAGCGAGGGCTCCTTCAGAGCCCCATGTATATTTATGGTTTCACTTATTGATCATTTCCTTTACAAAAGCCCACTGTGCTCCAGCGCTCCATCAGCCAGGCTTTTCTGGGAGCGCGCAGAGTAAAGGTTGGATTTCTCCGTAGGTTGACATTCCAGAGGAAGAAGCAGTGCCCTGTGTTCTGCAGGCCTTTTGACAACGAAAAGAGCTATTTTTCAAACCCCCTGGTCACCACTGAGCTTTTCATGGGATTTTCTTTTTCTTTTTCTTTTTTTTTTTTTTTGAAAGTGTGGATGATAAAATACTGCTTCAGGAGCTGGTATTCACGGATGGCTCTCGAAGACGAAAAGAAAATATTTATTTCCTTTTTCTGCTTGTGAATCAGAATGTTCTATTTAAAGAAAGTGCCCTCTGCCGGATTGCTCATGAGTTATTACCCCTTATGGAAATAAAGGAGAAATATCGGGAGGTATTCTTAGTCATTCCCTTCCCCTGTCTCTTCTTTTTTTCCCTTAATTCCTTATATACCCATGTTTTAGCCAACTGCCTAAGATAGAGCAACTTATCTTGGCATTCTTGGGCCTAAAAAAGACTCCCTCTCTTAACCCTGACATTGAAGCATTTGGGGAAATGTCAAAAAACGGGACAAATTTCAGTTGTTTCCCTTGGATGCCATAAGGTGCATTTTTCGCTTTTATCCAGGGTCGAAATTTAAAAAAATAACCCCCCCAAAAGATGGAGCTGTGGACAATGGGATTTTGCCTCTGAATCCCAAGCCAGTCCACGTTCCTCCTGGCCTGGCTTTAATCCCAGGCACAGGAAACAGCCCAACAATTGACAGCACCTGGATCTGACCCTTCCCCTTCCTCATGAGGCTCCCCTGACACCAGAACAAAGCCCAGATCCTGCAGGGAAAATTCAAGTGTTGGTGCTCTCCCAGAGCTGCTCCTTGGAAATGGAACGGTATCAAGTGACCTCCTTGGCCAAAATCGCACAGGCTTTAGGATATTCAGAGGTCAAGAACTTATTTTTCCTCCCTGAGATTGATTTTTTCCACTGAAGTGCTGGGTTTTGGTCTAACACAAAAGTTTCTCTCTAGTTTTATATCCATGAGTATAAAAATTCTGACCAGGGATGCTCTTGGCAGCTGCTGAGGGCACATCTGGGCAGCCCCTGGCTGCTCTCACATTCTGCTTTCCTCATAAACCCACAGATTCTTTCTGTTTCAGAGTGATTCCAGCCAGAAAAGCTGGGAAATGCTGAAGGAGCCTTGCATGGGAAACATTTATTGCGCAGGTAACGCTCTGCACCTCGGGAAGGGCCGTGCAGAGAATTCCTCAGCAATTTCCCCCCAAGAGCAGGGACAGGGGCTGGAAAACAGCGATTCAGAAACTCCTTTTCCCTGAGCCACAGAAGCTGCTGCAGTAACATCCTTGTCCAGCCAAAGGGAAAGGCAGAGGCCGGAGAAAATGAATGAATCAGGGGATGCACGAAGGACAACGAGCAGGAAATGTCATCACATCCTCCCGGGGACGAGCTGAGAGCCCCTCAGCAAGGGCTGCCTGCGAGGAAGGTTGGGGATTTCTTTGCTCGTTTAAAGGAGTCACACTTCTTTCAGCATCTTTGGCTAAGACAGGACAGACAGGAACATTCTTCTTCAGCTGTATCAGCTTTTAAAGGGAAATGAAGGAATTTCTGTATGACCTGAGCTGGGAAGCAGGACAAAACCATCACAGTTCATGCAATGCTTAGAGGGTCCTTCCTATTTTAATATTTTATATATCTTTCAATGGCTTTAAAATATATTTTTAAATATATTTTAATTTTTAAGATATTTTAATGCTTTTAAGACTCAAGGAAATACGATACAATTCTCCTCCCAGCATTTAAGGCCTGTCACGTAAAGTAAAGTTCTCTTGGCATTTAGGAGTATTTCTAAAAAACAGACAAAATAAAGAAGACCCCCATTCTAAAATTTAAATCTCCCTTTTGGGGGGAACAGGGAGGTTGAACTGCTGGGAATCACTGGCACTATAAAGCAAGTTCAAGACCCAGCCGTTTTCACTGGCCCAGATGTGGAGCCGGAATTCTGCTGCATCCTCAGCTGCTGGCTCCTATTTTTCCCCAGTTGTTTGTCTTCCCTGGGACAGCCTCTATCTTCACCCTCAGCTATGAAATGAAGGCACTTATTTATTTTTCCTATGTAAAGGAGCAGCCCGGCTCTGACACTTCAGTTGAGAGAAGTCTTTGTGCTCCAGCAAATAATCCCTCTTAAAATATAAATTAAAACAATGGAGTTAATAACTGCATTATCAACGGTATTTACCCTGTGAAGCAAACAGAGCTAAAATCATGACTGCTTCCAAATCTCCCGGAATTCAGGTGCTGAATTTCCCTCCAGGATGAGAGTCCCCTCCTTCTCTCAATTAGGAAAATCACCAGCGCTCTGATAAATACCATTATTTATTCAAAGCGATTGAAATCATTATGTAATTATTTTATTTTCGTTTTCCGTGGGTCCCGGAGGCCGTGGAGCACAAACACGCCGTGGTTTACTCGGGGTGCTCGCAGGGGGGTGTCCTGTGCCAGCAGAGTAATGGGATCAGGAGAAATGCAATCCCGTCACACTCCATAAGCACAGGGCTTTGAGGCTGGGTGGTGTCTTTTAAGGCTAAAAAAAAGGTGGATAAACATGATCAGCACAGCAGTGCCAGGGCAGGAGGGAAAGACCCGACAGGTCCTGCACAGGACCCACTGAATCATCCCTGGGAGGGGCTGGGGGCCACGATTGACACATCTTATTTGTTTGTGTGAGATGAGCATGAATCACCCTCTGCCATCCCGTGTCCAAAAAGCCCTTGAATGATAGGTGTGGTTTAATTCAAAGAATATTTTTAAAACATATCCCACAAAGCAAATCAGAAGGCCAGATATGAAGCTGTGCTGCAGATAAGGCAGGACACGTGTTCAAACCATCCCGACCCAGCCCTCCTGGGGCTGCCTCCAAGGAAAAACACCTTTATTAAAGATAATTACACATCTTTTTTCAAGATATGGCAAATAAAACCCAGCACTCTGCACTCCCATTGGTGTTTTGGGCTATTAATGAGCGAAGCTGAAAGTTCAGCGAGTGACCCTCTCCTAGCAGCTCCTGGAGCTCGATGTTTTCCGTCAGAGCCAGGGCTGGGTGAGCAGCTCAGATGGAAGCAGAGCTGGCCCTGCCTCCGAACACGAGCTGAGTTTCCTGAGGACTTCAAGGTACAATTCACTGCTTAATTTCATTTTCATTGCCACAGAGCTGCTCTGACTGAGGTTTGAAGAGAGAAAGCTCTTTCTGCAGTGGTAATCCTTGGGTAGAAGGGAGAGGTCCATTTTCAAATAAAAGCCTTTAATAGCACATTTTCCAATCCCCAAAATGTTGTTTGATTTTTTTTTTTTTAAATACAGAAATCAGAAAGAACAGACGTTAATGATGAAGCACGTCCTGTACAACAACAAACCCAGCATTTTCTAGCAAAACTGAGATGGTGCTAAGGAATGACCACTTTGCAGCCAATTCCACTTCCAGTGACACTCCCAGTTTAGTCAAAGCCTGACAATAAATTTCCTGTGATGAAGGGCAAGAACTTTTTGTGCCAAAGGCAGAAACGCTGTTCAAATGAAGGGACTGATGGCGACTAAAAACAAACAAAATAAAATCCCACAAAAGTGGGATTATCAAGACTATAAACTACAGGAAATGAACTACAGGAAATATGAATAGAGGAGAGATTGGGTGTGAAGAACAGGAATCCTTCCCGAAGTAACATTCCTACTAGGACAGTCACTGCAAGTTGATATCCCAATTGATCAGTAACAAGGAGTTGTGGAAGAGCATTCAACCCACGAGTCACTGCGAGTCAGAACTACAAGTTTCAGAAAAATACTGACCAAAAAATAACGCCAAACTGCAGAAGGGACATTCCTCTTAGTCCTACAAATCCCAGATTTGTTAAATTTATCCCCACCGCAAGGAACAGCACACGGAAGCAAAGTCAGAAAGCGACAAAAAACTCCTCCCCTTTCCTTTCTTTCTCTCACTGCCCCTTGCCTGCTCAGTTTTATGAGCAGAGGATGGAAACACATCCCAAGTTACAATTTCCCAGCAATTTGCCCCCAGGTAGAGCTGCCTGGACCGTCTCCTCAGGGCTTTTCCAACCTCCCACTCCAAGGGAACAGCCGAGATACCAACACCCAGCAGGCAGCGTTTATCCCACGAATTCCTGCCCAGCACACGAAGGGATTCATGGATGTTGCTCCCGGATGCTGAAGGCACTGAGTGCCTGGAAACAGGTCCCTGAACTGCCTTTAAACACCCTGGGAAATGGGAAACTTCCAGAGGGTCTGCAAGCACAAGCGGGGTCCGCAGAGAGCGTCGGGGTGGGTTTGAGGACCCCTGAGGGAGGACAAAGCCCTTCCTTTGAGGGGTGAGACGTCCCTGCCAGAGCAGAGGACAAAGGAACACCTCTGGAACGGGAGAAGTGCCCCGCACAAGGAAAGTTTGCTCAGCAGCACTGCGAAAACAAACAGTATCGCAAAGTCAACGAGCAGAGATACGGCTCCTATCAGAGCAGTGGGCACGCAGGGAACCTTCCTGAAAAATCATGAATGTAAATACCAACTTTTATCAGAATTATGAAACACAAGGACAAAGTTTTGCCAAGGTCATAGGAAAAAAAAAAAGATTTGCAGTACTCGAGTTGGATCTGGCTTCTACCAGCCAAGGAGGATTGCACTTTGTTCCCGAAAATCAGTCTTAAAACAAAATAACAAACAAAAATGTAAATTAAAACAACAAACGCCACCTATAGATAATTGGGTCAGAAACAGAGAATTCATCTTTCTATAGGAGCCACTTCCGTATTGCAGCCTACAAATAATTAATATTGCATATTCCTAGAGGAAACTTATGCTTATTTTCAGAGACACCTTGAAGTGATCAATACCTCCCTCGGGAATCTCGAGCTGCCTCACACCTACAGCATCCCTGAACCAGACCATGTATTGCCAGTATAAAAACAGGGACTTTTTTCCCAAAACCCCCATGTTTTAATGCTCATTCAGTAATACCAATCAAGTATTCTTCAATGATATTCACTCAAAAGAAGCCAACACCAAGAGGAACTTCTGGGGAATGTCACTGGAGGAGAGAGAGGGAATCAAAACTCAGCTGAATTTGCCTCTTTTCCCTGCATTAGGATAGAAGGAAAAGGAAACTCTTGACTCAGTCATTGAACCAAACTCTGATTTTAGCTCTTCAGACACTTCCTACTGCACAGCGGCAAAACACGACTGAGTTTGGTTCTTAAAACAAGAGGTTTTTGCTCTTTCCTGCACTTTAGACACATTGAAAAAGTAAACAAAACAAAAACATCTGGACCTACTTCTCCGGGCTTCACTGGATCCGACTGCTCACTGATTCTTGACTTCACAATCAAGAGTGCAAATATAATCAGAGACAATTTAAAATGTTAATGCTCAAGTCTGGCCTTTCTGACCCGGCTTTCTAAGAAAACAGGGATTCTGTGACTGCACTGCTGCCTTCCCCCTGGGAAAGCCTTACAGTTCCAGCCCTCAGCTGCTTCCCACCCTGCCAGTCCTCCAGGATTTTGTAAACCAGTTCACCCCAGTAGTGCCCGATGCAGAAAACAGGGCAAGTCACTCTTCACCCAGAGAAAAGGGAGGCAAAATCCAGCTCCCACTTATCTTGAGGGAATCCAACAGTGAGCGTGTCCTGCCAGGAAACCTCTCTGCCCCCACTGCCCCCGCCACAGCCTCTTCCTGAGGGCAGCAGCCAGCAGCTCCCGTGGCAGCAGGGGTATGGAATGTTGGGAGGGACACCGGGGCTAGGGAGAAGGAATTCCATATGATGGACACTGGATGCGCTGGGATAGGACTGTGTGCACAAATCCCAGGCCACGTTTCACTCCTCACGGAATATTTCAGGATAATTAGGGATCTAGGCATTCTCAAATCAAGAATATAGGAGCAGAGGAGGCTTAGATGATTTCTGGGAGCAGCCCAGAAAAGCAGGGAGAAAGGTGGGAGTTGTGGGACAGAGCTTTTTCCTGCTGAAGTGTGGGTTTTGTTCAGCTCTTGGGGAAAAATGACTTTCACATTTCTCCATCTTTGCTGCGGCACAGGAGCTCGGGAACAGCGGGGCTGTTAATGGGTACATGCTATTTTTCCCTGACCAGTTAATAGTGCCTGCACCACTGACACGGGCTGGGGGTCAAAGGTAACACCCCCAACCACCCGACACGACGCGATTAATCCCACTCCCTCCACGCGACAACTCCCGAACACACTCTGGGAATGACAAGCACTTGATGAAGTGACCCCGCATCATTCGCAAACGAACTTCCAGAGCGGTGCTCGAGCGGTTTCTGCAGCCCGAGGAGCGAGCTCCGAAGCCGACTGTAAATCCTGCGGGTGCTCGGGGCGCAAGGTCACGCGGGGCACCGGCAGAGCCACCGCCTCTGTCCCCGGGCCACCGGGCCCCGGGCCAGCTCCGGGAACGCTCGGCAGAGAAGACAAACGAATGTGGTGCCCACATTCCACACGCTTACCTCCCATCCAAAGTTTGTTTCCTTTAATGTGCTCCTCTGTACTGCCATATAGGGTCCAAATCTTTCCCCAACTTCAATCTTCTTTTTGGCCCAAATCCCTAGCCCTGCCCCTGGGATCGAAGATTCTCTGAGTTCAAAATCTGGTGGGATTGGAATGTCATCAGGAATGTAGACGGGAGCTTCATAGGGTGAGCCCTCCTTGGGAGTGAAGTCCTCACTGGTGGGAAAGGGTGACGGAGGTCCCACAGGGATGGGGGACATTATACTGTCCTCAGTTTCCTCCTCTGCGCTTTCGCCAGCAAGGAGATCGGGGTCGGTCTCGTACATATTATTTACAATCTCGCTGTCACCTAAAAGGGGAAACAGCAGAACAAAACACACTGAGATACTCACGTGAACATCAGTCAACCTCTCCCTGGGACAGTTTCACAAAGCCCAGCTCGCACGCTTTTGGGGGTAAAAAGGGAAACCTCCCCTAAGGAACTCAGGCGGAGCTGAGGTGAGGACACTTGCAGGATACTCAGTGCTGCAGGAGGGTGGGGTGAAGCTCATTGCAGCCTGGAATGTTCTATGGGATCAGGGGTCCTCTGCTGTTTCAATTTTGGAAAAAGGGAAGAAAACACAGAAGAGGCGGTCGAGGTTCCCTTTAACCACTCCTCGCTTTAACTGGCTCAGTATATTTTGTAAAGGGGAAAAAAAAAACCAGAAAGAAATTAAGGTAAAATCCAAGTTTGGCAAGAAGTGTTTGCCTGATATTTGGGGTTCCCACTCAGTGTGTCCCACAGCAGAAGCCGTGGCCGTGACCTCCCAGCCACACCCCGGCCGTGCACCTTTGCAGGTGTAACAGGAGCATCACTCGTTTGTGATCACAGAGTCCTGGAATGGGCTGGGGTGGACGGGACCTTAAAACCATCCAGTGCCACCCCCTGCCCTGGGCAGGGACACCTTCCACTATCCCAGGCTGCTCCAAGCCCCGTCCAACCTGGCCTTGGGCACTTCCAGGGATCCAGGGGCAGCCCCAGCTTCTCTGGGCAACCTGTGCCAGGGCCTCCCCACCCTCCCAGGGAAGGATTCCTTCCTAATCTCTAATCCAACCCTGCTCTCTGCCAGTTTGGAGCCAGTTCCCCTCGTCCTTGAGTGAAAACGCTGGACACACAGAGGACAATAAAGTTTGGGGATTTTTCCGAGAGGAGTCAACTGCTGAGCAAGGACATTCACGTAACGAGAACGGAGCTTTCTCCTCTGAAAAGGAGAAAAGGGGTGGGGGGTGGGGCGTGGAACATGAATGGGAAAAGAAAAACACATTTATCATCCAATACAAGTCGCTGAGGTGTTTTGGGGAGCAGATTTGCCATCTCCCCTCGAGCCGTGGGGCAGCCTGGGCGTGCTCTCCGTGCTCAGCAGTTCCCACCGGGATCCCAAATCCAACAACCACCACTCTGTGGGCGCTGCTGAGCGGGGCACTCCCCCGGGGCGGGTCAGTGACCGACCCCCAACGTCACCAGGGGGGAGCAGCACCCCACAGAAATGACAGAGTTCACCGGCTGCCAACTGGGAACCGTCGGGGAAGAATAGCGGGGAAAGCACGGCTCGACTTGAGGTGTTTATAATTCATCCCTTCTGTAACCTCAGAATGCACCTTCTGTCTGCAAGACACATCTCCCCCTCTATTTTTTTTTTTATGCCTAATAAAGATTTTCCTGAGTTCATGCCTAAGAAACCTGGTGGCAGACTTGACTGAAGAGGAGGATTTTGATTCCTCTGCCAACATTTTTTCGCTCCAGCTTTTGGAGAAAAACAGAGAGCTGCCTGCTAGGGTTTACATGGGTTTCCTCTGCTAGAAAGCACAGCCCTCCCTACTCAAACATGTCACCAGAACCAAGCTTTCATGAACATGAGATACTCCATCATCCTGAAAATATTTGTGGTTGCAGTAAATGTTTTCTCGCCCAGTATTAGCAAGTCAAATTATTTGCTGCTCTATGATTAGCCTCTTTTGCACTTAAGAAACAGGAATTCCAACTGAGTTGAAGAGCAGAACTGGGTTTATTGGAGCACGACCTGTGAAAATTTCCAAAGGATACAAGTAGAGTATAAAGATACCTCACTGCTGAACACTGTTAATTTAATTTCTTCTGTGGGACAATCAGGGCAGTTCTGATTAAATTTTAATTTACTGTTAAGCTGGTCCCACATCTGACTGACCTCATATTTCAAGAGAAATCACAAAACTCAGGTAAATCTTCCCTTTCATTTTCTAAATGACCAGGAACTGGCAACAGGCACGAAATGACAACGAAACAGAACATTTTCAGGTCATGATAGTTCTGACACCAGAGATTCCATGTGGCATCAGTGGGAGCAGAATCCCAACCAGACAGATGTGGGAACCTTGGGTTTCTCAGCACAACCCAGTGCTGAGATCAATAAATTGCACACAGCTTTCAGCAACAGCCAGAGCTGCCAGGGAAAATCAGAGCTGTGCCCAAACCTGTCGCATTTTTTGTGCACTGCCAGGTGGATTTCACAGAATCCCAGAATCACTGGGGCTGGAAAAGACTCCCAGACCATCAAGTCCAAGCTGTTCCCAATCCCCACCTTGTCCCCAGCCCAGAGCACCGAGTGCGACATCCAGGCCTTCCTCGGACATCTCCAGGGATGGGCACTCCAAACTTCCCTGGGCAGTTCCAAGGCCTGACCACCCTTTCCATGGAGAAATTGCTCCTGATGCCCAACCTGAGCCTCCCCTGGCACAGCCTGAGGCTGTTCCCTCTCCTCCTGTCCTTGATCCCTGGGAGCAGAGCCTGACCCCTCTGGCTGCCTTCTCCTGTCAGGAGTTGTGCAGAGCCAGAAGGTCCCTCCTGAGCCTCCTTTTCTCCAGGCTGAGCCCCCCCAGCTAAAACACACAGTGAAGGAGCTGATCTTCTCCTCAGGTCATGTTTATTCCAGGGATTTGGGGCAAATCCAACAGCTGGGGTTCAGTTTTGATTATTCTGCACTGCTGAATCTTTTGGATCGTCCCCACTGCACCATTTCTCACCCTTGGGGCTCCTCTCAGCTTTACCCCAAATATTGCACAACTGGTTAAAAATAAAAAAATACATTAAAAAGAGCAGGGAACATCTCGTTTTTCAGGAACAATCTCCCGTTCTCCTGAGCTCCCCCACGAGCCAGCTGGCTGCCACGGAGGGCTGGACCGGGACGTGGCCACTCCGTGGTGACAACCGTGCTGTCCTACAGCTGCCCCTCCGCCAGGGCGCCAGTGCTCTGGAATGTCTGCCTGGGTGAAAAGCAGCTCAGAAATACAACTTGACCTTATTGTTATTGTCATGAAACTAAAATTAGTCCCTCCGAGCTCCCCGGCGGAATGACTCGGTAAAAGGGCTCATTGAAAGGTTGTTTCCACAGATAATCAGATATGGGCAGACGCTGAAAATCTGTGTGACACCAATGAGGGTCTGGCAACAATGAGAGTGATGGTTTAGTGGTGGTGAGAGACCTCATGAATAATCTATTTAGCAGCTGTAATGAAAGGAAAAGCATGGCTGATGTTAAAGGAAATGGTGGTAGGCGAAATAATGCGTTAGATTTTGGGTGGGTTTCTTGGATTTGGTTTTAAATACATTTACTATTATTTTTATTATCATCACTCTCATCGTTATCATTATTCCTGTTTTTATTGTGATGATTATTATTGTTGTAAAGTATCTAATTCTGCTATGGAAATACCCAATTATCTGAAATGAGTGAGCATTTCCTGCACTCACAGACATTGCAAAGACCCTCTTCGACTTCTTCACGGGAAACATTTACAGAACACACCAAGAATTAATTTATATTGAGCAAGCAGGGCCTGATCACCAGCACAATCTGCCTCACTGACCTGTATAATTCAACAAATGTGTGAAAACCAGGTATTCTTATTTTCTAGACCAGGAGAAGAATGGCAGGCACCCAGTGAACTCACACTTTGCCTCAGAACCTGGAACCTCCAGCCCGAGGAAGATATTGCAGCAAAATAGTAGAAAATACAAATATTCACACAGAATTTTGATTTTGTACCTGAGACTGAAGGCACACAGGGACAGACCAACAGATGCTTTTTCCTCAGGGATTAACTGGGTGTTAAAAGGGCTTTTTACATCGTCATCCAAACTTCGCAGCTCATTCCCAGCTGTGAGTTTAGAGTCACATACAAGTATTAAAACCTCACTGTTATCTAGAACTGCTTGTTACCAGGCTATTATCATATAAAATATTATCAGGAAAATGCCCATTAGGCCAGGACTCCCCTGGGATTTGTTTCCATTTTCTGGCTCTACAGGAAGAGCAGCGGGGTGACCTCAAACACCTTTTCCAGCCCAAAGAGGGATGTCACCACCACCTTCACAGCTCCACCAATGTGAGGTTCCTGCACCGTGTGATTGTCCTTTAGAAACATTCCCCAGGGAAGAAAACAAAACAATCCAACTCAACAATTCCTGGTACAATGCCTCGTTAGGAAGAAGGCATGGAATGCTGGAGCACTTTGAGCAATGCCTTGGGGAACATTGAGCAACCTGGTCTAGTGGGAGCTGCTCATGGCTGTGGGGTTGGAACTGGGTGGTTTTTAAGGTCACTCCAGCCCAAACCACTCTATAATCCCATGATTCTGTGTTTCACACCTCTGGCAAACAAGACCGCCTACATTTCTAACTCCGGCTTGAGGATTCTGTCTCGATTTGCTGTGGACTCAGAATGCTTCACCACCAAAAATAAAGTCATTTTTCTGACCCCTTTGTAGACCAGAGGAGCTGCGAAACACAGCCCTGTTCAACCAAGAAGGAAATATTCCCGTTAGGAATGTGCTTGACTGCTGCTCACAGGGCTCATCACCTCGGGGTGCTGTGCTGCTCATCCTAACTTAGTTCAGGTAAATCCCGAGGAATACCTGCCCTCCATCCTGCCTTGCTCCACTGGGAATTCTGCAGGAGCCCGGCTGCCCATCCCACTGTGCCCTGCCCAGGGCGGGCACAGCCCGGGACTGGGCAGACCATTCCCTAAACCACAAAGGGCCTTGGAAAGCCCAAGGAGCACCCACCCCAAGGAGCCTCCAGCGCGGCATGATCCCAGTGGTCAGATTGCCACCTGATGGCCACAGCTGAAATACAATGGAAAAGCCGAAATCCAGGCCCTGCTGGGCTGCGTCTGCCTGGCAGCACCGCTCCAAAAATCCACCTTTCCCTGGAGGTGCTGGAAACTGTTGGTGTCAGTCAGCTCTGGATGCAGCCCCGGCATTCCTGAGCAGTGTGAGTCCCTCTAAGACCCACACGGAATGAGAAGAGGAATTCTCCCTAAACTTTCACCCTCCTCATGGATCCACACCTTCCTTCCCAGCCTCTTCTCCCCGCTGGAAGCAAACCTGAACCTGCAGGCAGGAAGATGCCGGGAGTGCCAGGGGGATCTCGCTCCTGTGTGTTACAAACTGCAGCCACTCTTCTTTTAGCCTTGTGTGTTGAGGGAAATGTGCCTTTGGAGATTGGATTGTGCAAGACCCTCTCTGGAAGCTGGTGTGAAACCCTTCAGTCAGAAAAGATGCAAATTAGTGACAAAATGTCACGAGTGGAATTATTCCTCTTCCATCAGGGATGGGACTGAAGCATTAAATGCTTCACAGCCATACAAAAATGGCTTTTTCTCCATCCATGGACAATATTAATTATAATGGCTGTAAGGAAAGGACAATAAACAATAAATTATTTAAGATTCTCGAGCCCATCACCCAATTTCTTCATTCCATTCACTGCAAGAACTTTTCTCCTCCACCTCCACCTCAGGTGTCCTGGGATCCACAGCATTTGCTGGTGGACTCTGGTCTGAAAGCAACACACCCAGCCCCCAAACCAGAACCTGCCCACGAGGAACCCCTGGGACCAGGGCTCTGCGGGGTCCCCACACTACAGAGGAGGCTCTGACAGCTTTTCCCATCCTCTGCTGCTGGAGGGAGAGGAAATTCTGCTTTAAATGAGCATTTGGAAATGTCTTTTTTTTTTTTTCCTCTGTCATTCACTCACCAAACTCTTTCGTCTTCACAAGTTTTACAGTTGAGAAAAGGCTTGGGCAATAAATATCCAGGCAGGGAAGTGGCCACAAGTGGGAAGTGGTTTTGCCCCCGTGCCACGGTGCCAAGGGAATGTCGCAGGGTCTGGTTTTGCCTTTGAGAAATGGTGCTGCTGATACAATCTTTTAATTAATTTTCCAGTTTAATGGGCACTTCTACTACAACTTGTTGTGGTTTTTCCTACGTTTCTGAACATATCTAGAGATGCCCAGCTTGGAATAGCATTTCTTCCCTTTAGATTCCCCCTGAATCTTGGGCCTTTGATGCCAGACGACAGCGACACACCGAGCACCTCAGATTATTTCTCAGTGTAGTAATCCTGTTTTCTCCTTAGATCATATCCAGAGCTTTTCACAACTCCCTGAATTTATTCCCTGAAAACACCCAAAACGTTACAAGTTAAAGGAATTAGGGACAATCAGAATGGCTGTGGGTGAGATCTGGTCTTCCATATTCCCTGTTCAAGGTGGAATGGTCACACAGTTGGGACAGGACAAATCACAGGCTCCTGGCTTTGTCCAGCTGACAAACCAACAGCTGAATTCCACTTAATAGGTGTGCATAGAAAATTCAGACCCTGCCAACCTCAAATCGTTGAATACTCAGTCAGATCTGGGCTGATCCCACAGCAAACCCACCCAGCCCAGCTCCAGCGGAGACCCAAACTCCTCTCTCAGCTTGTTGGTCTGTACTTTCCCTCAAAACACTGTAATTATCTACACACCACGAAGCACAGAATTTTGGGAATGCTCGAGAAGCAGGAAGATGCTGCTGGGGTAAACAGGACTCTGGAGGTGAGCGGGCAGGAACCCATCCCTGAGGGACCCAGCTGCTCCGAACTCTGGTGGCCGAGCTCCCCCACCCCAGTGACATCACTCGGCCCCAAACACCCACATTTGCGGGGCTGCCCGTGGGGATTTTTGTTTAGAGTTGCCATTGAAATGAAATGTGAAGGAGCCCCGAGTCTGAGCACGTCCCTGTGTAAGATCCCAGCCAGGCACAAGCTCCGAGCGTTCCCAGCGCAGGAACCTGCCACAGGTACTGCCGAGTCTGGCTCTGCCGCCCAAATCCTTGCAGCCGGAGTTAAGGACAAAATACACGGAACTTCCCCGGACCTGGCTGATGCAGAACTGCTGCAGAACACGTTAGAAAACAGCTCAGTGCTCAGAACTGCGGACACAGTGAGGGATGAGGCAGGAGGAGCAGGCAGGACGAGTGGAAAGGAAGAGGGGCTCCGATAAAAGCGAAGCCCTCCAAAGGCAGCCCCGTTCCCGTGTTTACTTTGCATATTCATTTTTCAAGTTTCACGTTTATGCCCGGCTTTGTCTTCGCTGAAACTGCTCCTCTCGAAGCAGCTCCAAGTCCTTTTATTAAAGGGAAACAGAAAGCAGATCCGAAAGGAGCTGTAGGAGCAGATGACGACTGAGCAGAGTTAATCGGGTGCGTTTTCCAATAAACATTCTAAAAGCAGTTGCTCCAGAACTTGGCTGTGAGAAGAACAGGTATTAAGGATTTCAAGTGCCTTAAGTTTTAAGCAAAAAAAAAATTAAGTGTTTTCTTTTATTAAGGGATTTCTGCTGGCAGAAATGAAGAATAAAGCTCGAAACAGTATTTCAGTGTGTTCCGTAATACGCATTTTCCTCTAGTAAAACCAGCAGGGAAAGTGTCCAAATTACTCTGCTCTAAAGGCCAGTATTATATTTCCAGTAAAAGTCTGGTTCAACCAGGCATCAAAAATATTTCCACATAAGATCCTTTTAGAACCAAACTCTTCAGAGAATGTTGTTGCTGTTGTTGTCCATAACTACGCTTCACCTGATCTTGCCGAATTCACTTTTTTGTTTTATATTTGAATTCAAGCTGACGTTTCTACAAATTGTGTTATGTTAAAATAAATATTCATTTGATCCTTTTTTGGATGCAGTAGATAAAGTTGGTTCTTTTAAACAAACAAACAAAAAAAAGCTTTGCTATCTTATTATTAAAGCCACTGGAAAAAATATCAGCCTTTGGGATTTCTGTCTCTGAACTATTTACAAGAGAAAAGCTCCAATGAAGCGTCACAAGAAATGTACAGTGTAATACCAGAGTGGTAACAAACATTTGGGAAGAATCTATAGAAATAACACAACAGCAGAAAATGCTGGGAAGGAAAAGAGGAAAGCCTGGAGAAAAGCTCCGCTTGGTAAAGAAAAAAATCATCATTGTTTTTCAGCGGTTTGCTTATTTTTTTGGTACAAAATCCCTCCCCTTTAAAAATCTATAGAAATGCTCCAGTCCTGCAGAAAATGCAGCAAAGTGGAACTTTAAAAATGACTGCAAGAGCAAATCCTCTGCTGGGAGAAATGTTACCTAGTTAGAATAAAGAAATAAATGCAGTTGGAGCAGCTCTCCGAAAACTAACAACCCGTGCTGGATATTTCCCCCAGCCCTGGATGTCAAAGCCCAGAGCGAGAATAAAGCATTTGTGAGCCTCCAAAAGGAGCCCTCGCAATTGGAATTCACATCTCTGCCAAGGCCGGGCTTTGGGGCCGTTGTCACCGTCTCATTGTCATTCCACTCACTGTGGGTTCCCCAGGGTCCCGAACGGGAGCCCTGGCACTGTTAACACAGCAGATTAATGGCAGCGGGGACAGACACTCTCACAAACATGCTAAATATTAATATTAATCGATACCAATTTCCAGTTCCTCACGTGGGGCGCACAAACGCTCCCCGAGCCCGGAGGAGGGGAGGGAGGGCAGGGCAGGGAAGGGGACGGTGCCCACGGAGCGGGGAATGAAAGGGAATCAGGGAATCAATGCGGGACACAGGCCGGAGCCGTGAGGTGGGTGTCAAAGCAGAGCTCTATTTTCACAGGCTCACAGGCTCACATTTTAATGCCACAATATAAGTTGGATTTCCTTGCCCCGGCCAAAAAAATTCCAGGGACGCGCACCGATTTTGTGTCGGGGAAGGAGCAGCAGAGCTCTGCAAAAACAGAGGGGAAAAAAATCCTGCATCCCATTTTTGCCATCCTGAGTAAGGCTGTACTCTGCAAACTGTATTTTCCTCAGCGTTCAGGGCACCACACAGTTATTTTTAAAATTCAGATCTGTCCACATTTACCAGATTTCTAGATTTGTATTTCAAGCTATTTTCTGCCTCTTCATTTAAAAGCCCAAAACTCTATAAAACTTGTTCTATTTTTTTCCTAATGAATCAGCCCAATTTTTTACATTCAGCCTTTGAAAGCCTTTATCATTATTTCACACACTTTTTAATTACAAACAGCAGAAGTAGAACGCACGGCGCTGTTGCCAAAGGTTCCCGAATGATCCAGCCCCCAACATCGGTGGAAGGAAATCAAACAATTCCAGCTCGAGACCTTTCAGCAGAGCACAAACCCCGCTCAGTCACTGAGCCGAGTCCTCCTCGAGCTTTGCACAAACAGATGAGTTTTTTACTCAAAGCCACATTTTTGCAGCGGCCTCAAAGTTCAGCTGGACCCAGGAATGTTCCCCCCAGCCCCAGGAGTGAAGATGTGGGTGGAAACTCCTCCTTGCACAGAAAGGGCTGCCCGAGCTCTGCCCCAGGCAGGACACACAAAGGGCTCTCAAACGCTGCCTGCAGCTTTTCTCTCTCGGGCTCTGGTGCTTTCCTCCCAGAGAGGTGTGAGCCACGAGGACGCAGCTCCTCAGGCTGGACGTGGGCTGGGAGAAGAGGACTGTGCTCACAAATCCACTGGAAATGGCTTTCCCACCCTTATGGATTCACTCCCAAAGCCCATGGAAGGCTGTGGGGTTTTACAGCCAGCCCCTGATGGCTGTGGGGTTCATTCCAGTGCTCCACACACCCCAACGTGCCTAGAGCCCACCAAGCCACAATGGGAGTCACAGGGAGTTGTGTTTTTTCAGTGTTCTGAGCATCTTCTGGGCACCTTGAGAGCTCTGTGACCACACTGTCCCTCCTTTCTTCACACCCACTCCAAGCAGGAATCACCAGCTGCTTTTTCCTACCAGGAGTGGCCCGTGAACTGATGATGCAGCTTTGGGAAGGGACAAACATTGTGACAACCAAGGCACCACAGCAGCAACTGAACCTCAAATGTGCACCTGACCTTGGTGGCTGGGACACTTCTGTGACTGCAGCCATCCAGTTGTGTCCACCCAGCCACCTCACATTTCACCTGGCAGGTTTTGAACAAGTAAATAAGGAATATTCAGGGATCTACCAAGTATTCCCCACCACCGGGCTGAGGAGTCAGCTTCCTGATATTTTGGGACCAGAACTGAACTCCTTTCCTGAGCCAAACACCTCCTCTCTGGCTACCAGCATTCTGATGATTGTATAACTGCTGTGAAAACATGGAATTTTAACGGGGCATGCCACGACAGTAAGAAACAACTGGGGGTTTTCATGCTGTTCTCTGCAGAGATCTCTCGATTTCTTTTATCCCCATCCCAGTTTCAACAAATGTTTGCATTGGGAGCGCCTCTGCAGAGCTGCTGTTTGGGGCACTCTTTTCCTGATCACTCAAGAGCTCTTTTCTGCATAAGGACAAGAACCTGACAAAGAACTGAGCATATGTTTAATCCCACTGCTTTTCCCCACTGCAGTCTATTTACGAGTCGGTTCTGACACAGAAAGTGCTCCAAGAGTTTGTCTGCAAAATGTAGGACAGGAGAGATGAGAGGTTCAACAGCAGACAGTGGGGTGTGACACTCCATGAAATCCTTCCCCAAGCCAGTGTGAACAAGCACTGTCACTCAGGTGGAATTCCTGGGAGAATCCCATCCTCTCCAGAGGAAGTTTGCCAAATGCCAGAGAACTCCGCAGTAGTTTTAGACCCATTCAGTTCATAGCCACACCACAGTATCCTCCTATCTTAGCCTGACAGATCTATTAATGTTAATTTTAAGCTGATTTCATCAGATTCTGGTTCAGTCAGAGCCTGGGAGGCTGTGGGGGCAGGAGGATTTGGGGCTTTTGCAGGGCACCCCCCACATCCAGGCAGAGCTGCGCTGCCCTGCTTCCCTCTCCTCCTCCCAGTGCAATCCTGGGTGTTGCACCCAGCACCTGGCCCTATTTAAAGCCACTACATTATTCTAAACAGGATTATTTATACTAAAAACACTCCCGGGACTACTGTATTTGTATTTCAGGGCTGCTGCATCCCCTATTTCCTCACTGCTTTAATATGGCCCGAGGCAGAGCGGCTGAAATGACTTGCGATGCCACTGTAATTTTTATCAAGGCTTGTTCCTGGTAAAAAGCCTCTTTGTTTCAAAGAAATGTGATTTGGCCTTTTTCCTCCTCTGCTCTATTCCTTGGTTAATATACCACTTCCACTTGCCCCGGGGCTACGAAAGGTATTCCATGGAATTGGTCAAATCTCACTGTTTTTCTTCTAAATCACAACTGGCTTTTTTTCCTCGACCCTTGCTAAGCACTATCTAAGCTGACAGTCTGAACTTGAGATTTTATTTGTGCCTTAACTCTTCAGCTCCTGGATTTGAACAGTCACATGGCCGCGTTAAAGAGATGCACGTCAGGGCTGCTCAATCTGCTCTGGAAAACAGGGATTAAGGGCAGGCAGGAGGAGCAGCTCTGGCTCACATTATTTGTTATACAGGGTGAATTTGGCCATCTCTGGAAAGGTATAATCAGCCAGGTATTCATTTATTATCAATTTGAACATAGCAGTGACTTTTGTGAGAGTCCACAAAGTTGAAATGTAGTTTTCAAAGCCTTTTCCAAAAAAAAAAAAAAAAAAGGCTCTTCCTTTCTTATCTCCCACAAAGAATTCCGTTTTAAACACAGTAACGCTTAACCCAGATTTGGGATTGCTTAATCAAGTTTTAATTTAGTCCGTCTCATTGACAAATGGGGTGGATTTTGCTGTGAAATATATGCCAAGTGTTCAAGTACACTCATGAAATATCCCTGGAAAGCAGAAGCTGCAGCAGGATCTGTTTGTTGACCTGCATTTGTACAATGCCCAGGGTCTCTCATACAGTGAATAGTTATAAATTAGGGAGGCCAATATTTTTTTAGACATCTCTAAACTGGTCCTGTTTGGACTCCAGTCCTCATTTCCCATCACTACCACTCAGGGAAGAACACTTCACCTCAAAGGAAAACCTTGAACTTGGAAAATACAACGATATCCAAAATACCGTTGCATTTCTGCGCAGGAAATGGGAGTTAACACTCTAATGGGACATTCAACAATTAAAACAAATCAACACCTTGCTTAGTGTTTAGTCAGAGATCATCACCCTCCCAACTACCTGACAATTCACAATCCTTTACGCAGGAAGTTTTCACTGTTGTTCAGGGATTTAAACACATTTCTAAACTTTTCCACCCATAAAATCATACCCACAGAAAGTGGATGAAAATCACCAAAATGACATCCTGCTTCATGGATCATCAGCAAACATATTTACATTCAAATTAAATGCAGACAGGAAAATCAGTTCATTAAGAGAAACACAACCCAAAACTATCAAAGCTTTTACTTCTCCCAAGACAGCATCTACACCCAGTTGTGAAAAGTGAGGCATTTTTAAGTAGCACGAATATTTCTCCTCGTGTTCACCAAGAGAGCCTCTGTGAGAGCAGAGCTCCAGCATTCCAGGCAGCCCTTCCCACAGCACATCCCAAAAAATGGAGCTGCAGCATCACTCTGTGCCCTGGCTGCAACAGGACTCTGGTCACTTAACGTCCCCTCCACAAGGGCACTGAGGGCTTTGTTTGTTTGTTTGTTTGTTTGTTTTAAAGCTTCCCCATGTTTTCCCTCTCTAATCCCTGTTTTTCTGCTCCCTCCATAGCCAAATTCACGGTAACTTGGAAACCTTAAAGGTCCCTTGCAGGTCAAGTGGTATTTTTCTTCATATACGTGACTTTAACTGGTGAAATTGCTTGAAGATTTCCCTTAAGTGTTTGATAAAACAAACAAGGCCTCAGAGCAGGGTTCTTTGACTTTGGTTTTCTACTCAGTACCAGAATTTTCATTGGTCAGCCTGGCAAGAGTATAAAAATCACAGCTAAAGCAAGCCAAGGGTTGATCCAGGCTCCCTGAGAGGAGGGCATCCATCTGCAGAGGTCCCAAAAACCACCACCCAAGGCCTTGAGGAGTGTTCCTGCCATTCTCTCTGGAATTCTGAGCTGCTGATGGGCTGCACCCCAATTCTGGGGGTGAGACACCTGTTCCAGAGGTTGCACCTCAAAAATCACCTCACTAACAGGACCCAGCACTTCTCCTGGGCACAGCCGGAGCCAAAAGTGCTCACAATGCCAACCCAAACTCTTCCGTGATCAGCCGTGAGCGAGAGCTTGTTAATTAACAGGTAATCAAGTACTGGGGGGGGGCTGGAGCATCCCAAAATCCTGCTGACTCCTTCAGGGATGCTGCATTTGCTACGCCAGTCCCACTCCCACTCATTCTGGTCTCGAAACCCAGCAGGCACCAGACCAACCTCTCCCACAGGAGCACTCCCTGACCGGGCTCGGTGTCAGCAATTATCTCAATCCTGGTGGGATCGGAGGCTGGACAGGGCAAGGAATTGATAGAAAGGCAGAACCAGCCAGCGCTGGGCAAGCTCAGAGGCGGCTTTGCCCAAGTTCCGTGCCCAAGAGCAGCCAGGGCACTCCTTGAAGGAATGAGGGGAGGGATCCACCACCTCCTGATATCAAATATTCATCTTCGCCGCACCAGACGGAACCTCTTTGTTTCCAGCCTCCTCTCCCTCCCGAGGTAAACACAGACCCCAACTTCCCGAAGGCCTCCGTGCATCCGAGCACAAAGAAAGGCCCCACCAGCCCTCGCCACATCCCATCGCCGCCCTAATGAAGATGTTTATACTTTTAACCGCCGAATAAAGCGCTTTAATTCCGCCGAGCTTGTCCCCTCCGCTCCCTCCCTCCCTCCCTCCACGGCTTCATTTAGCAGGCCAGCGGTAAAAAAAATTCATTAATTTTTATTAACAGGGAGAGCCATTTGTTCCCTGTGACAATATTTGACTTGTCGAAATGATTTTCACCTCTGCCATGAGGTGCGCGCTCCCCACATACATCACCCGATTACTCCGGGAGCGGCCAGAGTTGCAGTCATTAGCCAGTGAATTAACGACAATCCACAGCGCTATTAATCACCCTGACAAAAGCCCGGGCTCGCTGCTGACCCGAGCACGGCTCTGGGACACGAGCACAGGCAAGGAGAGCACAGCCACAGGGCCAGGGAAGAAAGGAATTTTTTGTTGTGTTTTATTTTTTTCATTTTTTTCCCCCCTCCTCGCTCTCTAAGCTGCTGAGGCAGGGAAAAAAGGGAGAGGGGGAGAGAAATGAGGGAGGAAGGGTGGAGCGGGAGCTGAAGGCAGGTGTGGTCTGCGAGGTGAGGACACCTATCGCTGCTCCTGATGTCCCTCCTGCAACTTCCGAGCAGGAGAGGCAGCAGGAATCTGACCTTAAATGGGCAGGGCTTTAGCAGGGACTATTTGGGAAATTCTTGGAAGCACAGTTGGTTGGATCAAAGCTTGTTCCCCAAGGTCCATCCTCTCTCTCCCTGAAAATTTCAAGTATCTCAGAATCACTGAGGTTGGAAAAGATCTCCAGGACCATCAAGTCCAGCCTGTGACCAATCCCCACCCTGTCCCCAGCCCAGAGCACCGAGTGCCACATCCAGGCCTTCCGTGGACACCTCCAGGGATGAGGACTCCACCAATGCCTGACTATCCAGGCCCCTTCCAATGCCTGACCACCCTTTCCATGCAGAAATTCCCCCTGGTGTCCAACCTGACCCTCCCCTGGCACAGCTTGAGGCCGTTTCCTCTCGTCCTGAGAGCAACCACATTTCACAGGGATCCAAATGGATCCTCCCATCCACCTCCAAAACAACAATGCCTGAGAACTGTTGGCTTCCAAATCCCAGAGCACTGGCCACTCGTGCCTGGGAACACTTGGGAGGAGGCTGTCAGTGAACCTGGAGCCCCCGCTGTCTTCCTCTAACGTGGCTTCTAATTTCAAAATTTCTGAACATTTGTGCACAACATTTAGAAAAAAACCACCCCAGACCCAACCACTGCGGTCCTTTGGAAACAGAATCTTTTCCCAATGGCCCAGCCTTTGCGCTCTTTAGCACAGTGCTGCAGCAGTCCATGACAGGACATGGACAAAGCTGCAAGTTTTAAATCCAGCAGTCAGCAGAAACAGCTAGAAAGGGGGATCTGGGGGAATGCGGTCCCTGCGAAGGCACAAGGAAGAGGAACTCGCACGAGCTCTGGAAGAAAAGGGCAAAGAATGAATCTTTGCAATAGTTTTGAATGTTCCTGCTGTACTGGACAATCCGTGGCAGGGAAAGCACATTCCTGCAGCCTTGCCCTGTCCCATCGGTCCCCAACTCCCACCACAGCAGCTCCAACAGTGGGACCATTCAACGCCGGGAAGATGATAAAACCGTGGTGAGAATTCCAAAAATCTCCTTCGAAACTTTTTACTGCCTGGGTTTTTTTTCCCCATTCATGACCTAATGAGGGATTTAAGGGTGAATTTTCAGAAGTGCTCGGTGGATTCTTCCCCCGGTTCTGCAAGCACACACAGCCGAGTGCTGCAAGAGATGCTCGTTCTCTCTCTTCAAAGCCAGAGACCTGTTTGCTCCAAGAAAAACCTCTCAAAAAACCGAAACAGAGATAAAGAACCCATCACAGATTTCAGGAAATCAATTTTCAAAAAGAGAACTTTCTGGAATAACTTCCAGTAAGACAGGACTGCCGTCACACAGCCTCAGTTTTGGGGGTGTTTGTGGTGTATTCCCACCTCTAATATCTCCTGATCAAATCTCTGCCCTCTCCCTTCCCTCGGTGACACTTTCTCTTCTCCAAACCCCTTCTCTCGGAGCAGCAGAGCTGCCAGGGCGATGCTGTTTTGCTCTTGCCACACAGAATAATTCTAGAACCTGTTTCTTGTTACTCACTTTCACCGCTTTAATTCTCCTTTTGCAGCGAGGAATGTCGTAAGGAAAGCCGGGCTCGGAAATCCACGATTTCCTGCCGGTTAATTCATTTCAGCAAAACAGGAGGCAAGGTGATATTCCTGTTTAGTGCTGCAGCCCCTCTGCTCACTCCCCAGGGGCTCTGGGGGGTCCCACGTGCGCCCCTGTCCCTGCACCAAGTGCCACCTTGGGCCAATTTAGGCTCTCCCACCCCGGAGCCATTTTGTCCCATTTACAACTTTTCTGAATTTAAACATCAAAGCAGCAACAAGGACCAGTGGAGGTGCAAACCATGGCTCCCCCAGCCCTGGCAGGGGTTCCTGTGGCCTCACACGCGGCACAAGCAACTCCTTCTCATTTGAGAGCTCGGGTTGGATGCAGAAACAGCTTTAATGTTAAAAAGCAGAGTTCTGCTTAAAATTTGTGCCTGTTTGGAGTCACAGAATGGTTTGGGTTGGGAGGCACCCTCCTTCCACCCCCTGCCATGGGCAGGGACACCTTCCACTATCCCAGGGTGCTCCAAGCCCCGTCCAGCCTGGCCTCGGACACTGCCCACAGCTCTGTGGGTGACCTGTGCCCGTATGGGTCGTCCAACCCAGGCCGGTTTGGGGATAACTGCAAAATCAGGGCTCCCCAGGGCAGCCCCAGCATCCCTGTCCCTCAGACAGGAGCTTTTCCTCTCTCCCAGTCCCATTCCCAGGCACACAGAGAGCACAACTGCTGGAGGACCTTCAGGGCAGAGATGGGGAAAGAACTCCCGGCCCTACTACAGATCTACCCCATGAGTATCCCAAACCTCCTTGGTGGTACCACACCCAGCATCCTGATCCCCCCACTCACAGGAAGGGGATCACTGGTCTGAGCAACGAAATAAAGCCAATTTTCCCATTTAACAACCAGTGGTTCCCTCTTCATTCCACCACCTTTCACCCATGGCTACACTCCCCACGATTAGCTATGAACGTTTTCATTGCAGCTCCACAGGCACATCCAGAAGGGTTTGATATAAAAATCCATACAGCTGCTCCGTTCCTGGCGGGATCTCCACACACAGATCCACAACATCTCCTGTGTTACTCCTTCTAGAAATGCTTTTCTTGGGTCGTACACCGGGGCAGAATAATCCACATTCCAGCCTGCCCAGTGACACACCGAAATCCAAGGTTTCCCCTTCCCTGCGGCCCGGCTGTGCCAGGCCACAGCACGCAGCAGTCAGCTGCAGCCCGGCCAGCCATTTTTCTGCCTTTGAAGCTATTATTAAGAAAAATATTTAAGATAAAAATATTTTTACATTTTGCTTCTGCTGGCCAGCGATTGTCCCGCAGTTTGAAATATTAACTGCTGGCAAATGGAACTTTGAGCTTTCTTTTCAAGAGGAGAAATTCTTGTGCTGTCAACCAGGTGTCTAAAGGGCTGCTGCTTTTCACTGTTGATTTTTCAGGAAATAATGCAGATGCACTGAAAGGACAGCGCTCAAAATTGGCATTTTATTTTTATTTAGAATTAAATATTGCTCCTGTCAACTGCTGCCCAGAGAAGCTGTGGCTGCCCCATTCCTGGAAGTGTCCAAGGCCAGGTTGGACAGGGCTTGGAGCAGCCTGGTCTATTCTCTTTTTGAAGGAATGTTTTTAAATATTACTTTTGTTAAATCAGGGATGGGTTCTTTCTCTCTGTTTTGATTTTTGGGAGATTTTGCTTTGAGAAAGCAAATATCTGGCTTTGAAAAGGAGAATGACCATCTTCTACTTGCCTGGGGCAAGGTCCAAATCCAGAGTCTGAAGCTTTACTGCTCGTTTTATCCAGCAGGAAAATAGAAAGCTGAGTTACTTTAAAAAACAAATAAACAAAACCAAAATAAAACAAAACAAAAAAACCACCCCAACCAAACAAAAATCCCCAAACCCTCACAACTTTTCCAACCAATTCTTGGATATGCTCCTTACTATCATGGAATATGATTCTTTAAAGTTCATTTTTAAAGCAAAAAAAAAAAAGTAAAAGACTCAGTGGATGTCAAATGACAGATTTTTTTTCAACCTTTTCAATTCACTGAAAATAATCATAATTTAAAAAAAAATAGATAATTCAATTCACAGTGGAATCTTTTTCTACATCTGGGACATCTTAGTCCTTTTGTGCTTACCCTCTTCTGGTACTAAATTCAGGTCATTTCAGGTCAGAGCTCAACTTTTTAGCTTTTCTGAAACAAAACACTACAAAAAATATTCAAGTCTGGACATTTTCATAATTTTCCATTTTCTGATGGAAGCTGCTTTCCAAATTCTACCTCCAGTATTTATTTCTTCTTTTATAAAACAATTATCCGTTTAAAAAACACCCAACACTAACTAAACCCGGACAGAGCTGGCAATTTCTCACTCACGTCATCTTTTTTTGGAATTTTAAGGTTCATAAAGGCACTTAGAAAAATATGGGCAACCAAGAGGATGGATCCGAGCCTGGACATCCCTGGGTTTTCCAGCCCAGCCGGGGCTGCCCTGCCTTGGTGGACTCGGATTGGAGACCCGGAGATCACAGAAAGGAAAATCTGGCACTCGGAGTTTTTTCCGTGCCACTTTCTGGCTGCTTTAATTCTCCTTGTGAAATGCCTGGTGAGCGAAAACATCCAACGTTTCACAGACTTTTCAACTTAGGGTCTTCAGCCCCACATATTTTTCATATTACTCATATTCCCCTGCTTGAGTTAAACTCAAACAGGCCTGGAACAACTTCATTAACATAAAACCACATGATAATGGGAAACAGAGCCTTTTAATGGTTTATTTTCTTATTATCTTGTGATATATTTCATCTTCTCCCCCTTCTCAGAGTGCTACTACATTCTGGTTTCACTCTGCTGCTGGGCCTGGCAGGGATCGAGCATCCAATGCTGGATTCTGTAATTCCAGGCGTTTTTAAGCTCACGGGATCGGTTTGGTACCAGGGCGATCATAAAAGCTCCAATAAAAGTTAAAAAAAAAGGCCCTAATTTATTTTAAATTAATATATTAAATACTCTGTTCTATGCTGACATACCCTGCAGAGTGTCACACTTCAGCTGGGAAAAAAACCCCTCTAAATTTGGTAAGAATTCCTAGGCTGAGATGCTCAGGGAATATGGCAAGGGAAGCTCTTTTGCAATAACACATTTTCTTTTTGTCACAAGACCACGATTTCAAAATTCAGGAATTGCAACATTTTTTGTGAAAGTTAAAGAAATCAGAAATTGCATCTGGTTCGGGCTGGCTCTTCTATTTCAGAAATTCCTTTAATAATGAATAAATAATTTTTTACAGGATTTCTGCTTTAAAATAGATGCTTTATTTCCTTGCCTTTTGAAACATGTCTTAAAAAGCTTTCCCAGCAGTTTAAGTGCTAAAGAATTGCTACAACTTCCTCACTATTTTGTCCACACGAAGTTAAACCCTAATTAATCACAAATCTCCAGGTAAGTGTGTTATGTCTGGCTGTAAATCCATTAACTTGGGATTCACTGGCTCTATTTACTCTGCTGCTGGAGAGGCTCAGTAGCAGCCTCAGCCTCGTCTCCAAGAAGGGATGGCAGTTCCTGGGATTCACATTCTATCATAGCTCCAAGTGGGCTCTTGGAATGAGCGGGAGATGGAAATCAGTGAGATATATTAGCACCAGTCCGTATTTTTCATTTCCCTCTGTCTCTGCCTCCAAAAGAATATTGGTGATGAATTTGCAAATGGCTCTGGCTGATGACAGAGTTTTTTTGCCCTTCATTATTTATCCCCCCCACTGCACACCTCGATCTGGGATTACAGTGACAAATGCAGGAATAAAAGGCAAAGACAATATTGGAGCGCCGCGGTGTAAATCTCCTTTTACGCATTATTAATTTAGAGAAATCCATTATCCCATCGAGCTCTGAGGGGAGGACAAGGTTACATAAGAGCTGGTAGAGGCAGCTGGGGGTCACCTGGAGACAGAGCCCCGCTGCCACCACCCCGGGATGCTCAGCCTCTTCTGGGAAATGGGATTTTTTTTCCGTGTTCTTCCTCTTAATTCCCCTTTTTGCTTTGGTTTAGCAGAGGCAGGAGGCTGCTGAGTCCTGCCTGCCTCGGACCGGGCACCACACGGACAGAGAGGGGTCACCAGCGTGCCTCAAACATGGACTATTCATGGAAGGAACCCCACACCGAGGGTAAAAGAAGAATAAACCCTCCTTTGCCAGCTCAGCACGTTCGACCTCTCACTGGAGTTGTGAAGAGAAGGGTGTGTGGGGATGGGAGAGGAAAGAGGGAGAAATTAGCACTTGGAAAAGGTTTTTCTCTGTTGTGGACCCTTAATTCACCATGACCTGGACAAGGGCCCAAACTCGTATCACTTGGGCCACCCACAAGCTCTTAGGTAGCAGAGCTCCTGCTCTGCCCGGGCTCCGAGCCTTCCACACATCCTTTCTGCAAAGCCTTTGAATAAATGGACAAAAAAATTGCTCCTTCTCCCCTCTTTCCCTCTTTTCTTTGCCCAAAGACAGGGATTAAACCCCGGGCAACATCCTCCAGCACAGAGCTGAGGAAGGCTCTGCACAGGCTCCCTCTCCACCCCTCCAGCAGCGTCACGAGGGGAGGAAATGCTGCCCCTATCAAGAGGAAGGAAATAGGAAAACAGATGGAAAGTCCCCAGAACTGGAACAAGTGCGTCTCGAACAATACCACAGGTCCCTTTTACTCCAAAATAACAGAGCCCTTCTGTGGAAATCTCTGTACAATCAGGGCATCGACAACAAAGATAACGGGGAAATAATTCTGTGAACCCGGAGCGGGGCTGGGAGAGACGCCAGGCGCAGGCACCGTCCCCGTGCAGCTCCCTCCACGCAAGCCCAGGCCTTTGATTGCGCTGGGTTTATTTATTTTTTAAAACCTCACAACAAAAGCCTCGGGACTAAAATACCCACGGCTCGCACCCACCGCCCACCCATGGGCAGGGATTTACCACCAGCTCGGTCCTTGGGCTGGGACTCCCTGGATTATTTCAGCTCCCAGCAAATCCAGTCTGGGCTTGTGCTCTTTCACTGGCAGTTTGCTGGCAGATTCTGTGTTGCTCTGATTAAGCTCAGTCCTAAGATTTCACTGAGGTTCTCTTTCTGTGTGCTTAGAGGTCAACGTGAGAATAAGGATGACCAGCACACTGTAAATATATATATACACACAAATAAAAATATCCCATCTGAGTATACAACACTTCTGCTTCTCCTGATGACACAGCTCAAACAAATCCAAATAAACACATTAAAGGAGGAAGAAGCTCAAATATGAAGTTCCTTAAAAACCTGAAATGGGCGAAATTCTGACTTGATCACCTGGTTCACTCACCAGTGTTGGTAACTTCCCCCCATCATCAGTGTTTGAAAGAACTTTTAGGAAAATAGTCAATTTGGGTTGGTTTTGACATTATGAAGTACAAGAAATTCCATCCTTTCATAGCAGAACAGACATTGGGAAATAAACTATTATCAAAGATACTTCAATTTAAGGAACTTTCAGTTCTAATTTAGGTGTCCCAGCATTTGCTACCCACTGGAAACACCAAAAAGGAAATGTCTGTGCAGAATGTAGGCACTTGCAGCTTTCTCAAAAATTGGGTTTCTTTAAGATGCTCAATATTGGAAACTTAAGCTCTCCAGTTCTCTTTCAAAGTGCAGACTATGGTTCATTGATTTCCTCCCTTCTGAACTGAGGGACTCAGTCAAGGGGGCTGAAAATAAGATACTTAATAGTAATTTTAAACCCCTAATTTGTTTGCCCTCCCTCATGCCCCCTATACCTTCACAATAAATCCTTTGAAAAACTGGAAATGCTTTAGTGAAAAGACCGATGGGAAACGCTAAAAACCATGGGGCGAGGAACGCGGAGTTATCTCTGTTGGTTTAGGCCAAAAGCGTTTCCTGCTTTCCTCCCCTTCACACTCTCCTCAGCCCCACGGTGCAGCCTGGGCTGGTCCCACCCCGGTGCTGGGGTTCCCTGGGGGCCAAACCCCCCCACAGCAGCACCTTGACCCCGGGAACCACGGAACGGTCCCAGCCAGGCACGGGAAGGGCTCATCCCAGCACATCCCAATCCAGCCGTGCATTCCATGGCTGCTGCCGCGGGCCCCACCGGGAAGGAACCCAGGGATTGTCTCAGCTCTGGGACAGGGGACACCTTGGGTGAAGGCTTTTCCTCCATAGGGACTCCAGCTTTTAAAACGTTGATATTCCATAAGATGCAACACCTCAAAGCCCAGAGTGTCACACTCCGCGCCACCCGTGTCTGAAATCTGCCATGGGAACTATCACGAGATACTAAAATTTGTGGAAAAAGCATAAAAAACACTTCCATAGCCCCTCACTGCAGCCAATGAAAAGGGTCATTACTGCACCCCGGCGATCCTGTCCTAATAAACCAGAAGTGAGTGTGTTTAATAACAGTGCAGAGCGCAGGGTGTGCAGTGCGGCCGTGGGGAATTTGTCAGTGATTAGAAGGTCAATGGGTCAGCTCGGGAACAAGCGAGGGGCTTCACCTGAGGGGAGCCCTGTCTGGAACGGGAGAAAGCCCCTCCTTTGTCCAGGCCATCTCACCCTGGAGCTCTCCCCAAACAGGGCTGGCACGGATCAGCCAGGAGGGAGGCAGAGCCAGGTGACTGCAGAGTGCATCGCGGAGCCTGCAGCTCCCACGCTTCGCTCGAAGCCCTCTGAGAAAACAAGAGCTGTTTCTCCCCAGTGTAAATATTTCCCTTGTTTTTTTGAGAAGGCCAATTGCACTTTCATCACAAACTTTTGTGGGATTGCATCACTTCTGAGGGAGTGGGTATTTTATCACAGTCATCTCAAGTGGGAAAGTCTGCAGGAATCACATTTTTGCTCAGTCCTCTGATCCCATCCTGGATAACTCCAGGTCTGTTAAACACCGTGCTGGTCTCATCACTGAATAAATCCCTACAAAAAATGCTCCTTGAGAACCCAGAAAGGTGAATCGGTACCTGCCAGCCCTCAAACTCTAAATTCTGGTTTTTTCTGCACACCTTTGCTGGTATCACTGACAAGGGGCAGCCACGCTCTCCACACTCTGCTGGGTTTTGTTGGCATTGGCAGCTGTAACCAGGGAGGAAAATCCAGAGCCATGAACTGCAGGCTCATAGAATTTCTGGGCATATTGCAGGAATTTGCATATCCATTTTCGGGCCCAGGTTTGGTGTGCACCCAGCCCTGTTCCAGCTCTACCTGTGTGTGCAGTAATGTCATTTATAGAGGCCACAGCTCAGAGCAAGCCCCTCTTGTACCAGGTGCCAGGGAGACAAAAGCTGCACAAAATCCATGCCCAGAAAACTTTAGACTTGAACAGACAGAAAAACACAGATGAGGAACAAGACCCTAAAAACCCAAACCCTAGAGATGTGATTTGGCCAAGTGATGGAGTGAGGACCACGGATCTGTCCTTGCTTTTACTAAATCCTATTTTAAAGCCTTTGATGCAAAACCATCTCTGCTTTTCACTGCTGGGGCTCCCAAGAGCTGAGCCAGGGGGCACTTGGGTCAATATGGGCACGCACCACTCCTTGTCCTGACCCCTCACAGGAATTCCACGGAGCAGGAATGATCCTGCAAAGTGCTGGGCACATTTCCTGGGAGCATCCCATCCAGTCAGTGAATCCCACAGAGCTTCCCCTGCTCTGAGCACCGAGCTTGAAAGTTCCTGGAAGATCACAGGTGTCACCTGGGCAAAGGTTTTCCTAACAACGTGTTTGGGGTATAATGTGACCCGATATTCCTGTGTCCTTCTCAAAATTTAATTCACAAACAGGCAACAAAGCCCATTTCTGGTCTTTGAAAAGGCTGAAAGTTCAGGTACGCAAATAATATTTATTATTTAAATGTAGAATAATTAAAAATGTGAGTTTATTCCATTCATTTCTAACACAGAGTAAAGAAGGTTGAACATCTCAGGGAGAGTTTTGAGTGCACGTGTGCGCACACAGCAGCAGGTAAAGCAGCTCTGTTTCACAGGATCAGGTTCCATTCAGAGTGAAGGGACAGAAAAGCTGAATTTGAATTGATAATAACATTGTGACTTGAGCTCCCAGGAATTCCCTCCCCCCACAACCACCTTTTTTTTCTTTTTCCCCTTTTCGCTTAAAATAATTAAATTGGATGAGGCAAGATACCTGATCAGCGAACTTTTCCATTCCTCCATTTCCAAGGAAATAAAATCTAGCAACAACTTTATGCAAAAGATTGTGTTCTGTGCCAGTGGGTCAGTGGCCAATTTAACCACAACAAATAATAGTCTAGTCTTTCAAAGTTTCAGCTATTTTTTTTTTTTAAGGGAAAAAAGACTCCGAGTGCTGGAAGACAGTTTGGACTTCCTCGGCATCCTCCCCCTGCCAAGTCGCGTTTTCCCTCTGGCTGGCGACCACATCTCCCTGTGAACATCTGCACAGCTCCAGACAGCCCCGCTGCAGCAGCGCCTGACAGCAACCGGGGGCACATCAGCCCTGGAATGAGGTCATTCCATAGCAGGAATCCTGCTAAATCCAGGGAATATCCACGTTCGGTGCAACTTCCCTGGATTTGCTGTTCCTGCAGCTTCAACGGCTCTGGTTGCGGAGGAGTTAAAATATTTCAGTTCTGAGTTAAGGAACAGTAAAAGTTCTAGTCCAGAGACACTTTTTTCCCCCTCTCTGATAGTGATTGGCTTCCCCTGCACCTCTTTTGTTTTGAGAATTCTGGAGTATGCAGACTTGTGTAATGCAGAGATTGCTTCCAATTTAATTTAGTTGTTTTGTCTTTTATCATAATGGAAACGAGCACAGGATCCTTCCCAGGCTCTCTGCCATGGAAGAGGAGGCAGATTTCACCCCCGTGGTTCCCCAGAACGATGGGGGAGGGAGAGCAGGGGAGAAGGATTCAATGAGATGCTCATGGGGGGTCATACAGCAACTTCTGCACGGCCAGCAAGCCCTAAACTCTGCTCTGGAACCCTAGGAACTGACATGTGTGCAAACTCTGGATGTCATCCCCTAAGAGTCTAAAAGAGCCCTTTCTATGATTTTGGGGTTTTTTTTGTTTTGTTTTGGTTGGTTGGGGTTTTTAAGGAAGAAATTCTCAACTTCAGGGAGGGAGGTGAGGCCCTGGCACAGGGTGCCCAGAGAAGCTGTGGCTGCCCCACCCCTGGAAGTGTCCAAGGCCAGGTTGGACGGGGCTTGGAGCAGCCTGGGATAGTGGAAGGTGTCCCTGCCCATGGCAGGGGTGGGATGAGATGATCTTTAAGGTCCCTCCCAACACAAACCATTCTAGGATCCTCCGATTCCTGGAGAAGAGCAGGATAATGGGGGACCCAATGAGTAGATCCTCTTCAGCTACACCCCAAAATCAACGATTTCTTGGACAGCCTGGATTCCAGGACAGCTGGAGGTCACAAATCCCTGTGGAATGGCACATCAGGCATTAGGACACCTGATTTTGGTGGCAGAGATACTTCTGCCTGTGGGAGAAAATGGATTTCATCACATTCCCAGCAGACAGACAGCCATCCCCTTATTATCCATGTGAAAAGGTCCAAGAAATGTCACCCTGAAGGGATGAAAGGAGGAGGCAAATCCTGAGGACTAGGAGATGTGGCTCTGCTTCTACTCTTACACACACCAGGCAAATTCAGGACTTCTGGCACCAACTGCAAGGGATTATGAACGAACAAGAAGGTTTTATCCCTCTGGACAAAATGTGTGTTGGGATCAAATCACCTAAGCCCACTCTTCGTATGGGAATAAACATCTCAGTCACTGTCAGTGGAGCGATTTCCACTGCAGTGCTCTGTCTTGCTTTTAATTCCTTACATTTTACAGTAAAGTAGCTGAAATTTCTCTTGGAAAAGAGGAATAGGGATGGGAACTTTAATGCACACAGATCCATCGTGGAATAAAACTGAATTGTTCACAGCACCTTCATACTAACAACAATCAGAGAGGACCAGGCAGGGGATTCATGCCCTGGGCATTCTGGCCCTGGTGATGACAGGACACGACATCCAACCTGCAATGCCATGGACAATCCCTCCTCCACTGTGCACACTGGCTGGGAATCATCCCAGTATTTGCACAGCCCCAGGGCGGACACAGCCCTGCACCGGCCTGAGCAGTGGGAGCCCCTGGGGACTCCCCAGCCATGGATGCAATAGGTAATCAGAGCATTAGGATCACTCCTAAGCAAAATGCCAACGTATTTGGGGATATACAACACGAAATCAGCACATTCCAGAACTTCTCCAAAGGCATTTCCCAAGAGGCTGCCTCAGCCACGTGACCTGATAATCCCTGTTAGAAGGACAGAGCAGGTTACGTGGAATCACAGAGCGACACTGAATTATGACACGCCACAAACAGGGCAGGAGAGCCCCACTTGTCGACGTGCTGGATAAATTCAAATACCTGCTCCTCGCTCCTTGGGCAGCCCGTGAGCCAGAGCTCTCAGCGATTTGCTGGAAACCCCTGCAGGGAGCCAAGTTTCTGATTGCACTGCTGAACTCTTCTCCGAACATGATTCAGCAAGACACAACCTGCACCCCTGCGAGGGCAAGAGCTCCTCTGCTCCGGGGCTCGAGGGGTGGGGAGGAGAGAGGAAGAAACCCACACACAACACAACACAAACAGAGCCAAGCCCTGCCGAGGTATTTGTCCACCTGCTTGGACTGCACAGGACTGCAGCAAAGCAAACACAAGCCCTGTGCTATCAGCAGATAGCACAGTTCATGGTTAACTTCAAGTAGCACGGAACACACCTCTTGAGAACCAGCAGCAGCTCAAACAAATTCAGGACAAAACCGAAAACACACACACCCACCTCCTTCCGAAGGGTGGATGTCCCTGGCTCCCAAAAGCAGAACCCAAAGTACACGAGGTCAGTGCTGCTGTGCTTACACACCAACATGAGCACAGCGGGAAATGCTCTCTAATCCCCACCAGGCAGCGTTTTTCAGGGGGCTCATTTTCACTACATTAAGCCCCAGAAGATTCCTTCTGGCCTCCAGATCCCCGCTCCACGCAGAGCACCAACCCCTGGGGTGGTTCTGTCTCTGATAAGAGTTTGCAGCGTATCCAGCACGGGGTTTGTGGGTGGGTTCTCTTGCAGAGAATGGGCCTCTGAAATTCCCCAGGCTGAACAATCCCAGCTCTGCCAGCCTTTCCTCCCAGCAGAGCTGCTCCATCCCTCTGATCATCCTGGTGCCTCCTCTGGACTCTCTCCAGCAGCTCCACATCCTCCCTGTGCTGGCCCCCAGGGCTGGGACAGCTCTGCAGGTGGGGTCTCACCTGAGGGGGCAGAGGGGCAGAATCCCAATCCCTTTCCTGCTGCCCAGGCTGTGGGATCAGCCCAGGACTCGGGCGTTTCTGGGCTGGGGCAGGTCCAGCTCTCACCCACCAGCACCCAGCTCCCTCTCCCCAGGGTAGTTCTTGATCTGGTTTGATCCCAGGGCTTGCCCTGATCCAGAGTGAACCTGGCAGCAGAGCTAATCCCAGGGAAGACAGCATTTCCAGCCACAGCAAACATTAGAGCCTGCTAATGTCAGGATTACAGGTATTAATAACTCCTCCAGCGGATATCAATATCCTGGCTTCAACCCTTCGCAGTGGAACGCCCTCGCCAACAAATCTCCCTCCTCACACCCCAACCTTTTTTCTTTCCCGTTCTTCTCTAAAGAGAAGCCTATAAAATATCTTTATTAAAGCCTGGTCTCAGGTTAGCACGAGGCCAATAGCACCAGGCACACACATTCCCCCCACGGGTGACAGAGGGGGGCAGAGGGACGGGAGGGCTCCTCGCAGCCCCTGATTTACGGCCGGCTCCGGCCATAGGTCAGAGCATGAGCAGCACCTGGGGAGCACGGCCCAGGCAGGAGAGCAGCCCCAGAGTGCAGGGGAGATAACTACCCCGACCGGGCAGACAAATTAGATAATTAAATGGAAACAGGCGAGATAAATTGCACTTTCTTAATTGGGTTATCAAGAAACAATAGTGACTGCGAATGACCTCACTGTCTGTGTAGTCTAACACTTCTCTCCGTAGGAACTAGGAGGGAGTTATTCGTCTAGGCCGGGGTTATTGTTGGCCTAGAAAATGAATGTTTAAGAACAACTGGGTTTTTTCCTCTCACCAGAAGCCATCGCAGATAAAAATCTTAGGTCTGCTGATTTGGAAGCGGGAGCGTGCACGGGATGGAAGGAAAAGGATTGCACGGACCTGGCAGGAGATACCTGACCAAAGTGAGCCGGAGTGCAGGCACTGGTGCTAAAGCTGGGCTTACTCACACCCACTCGGGCCGCTCACGGGGAATGGGTGTGTGCCCTGTGCCTGTGCAGAGACAAACACTGCAGAGCTGCTGAGACGCTCCAGAGAGCACAACGGGCAGAGGGCAGGAGGCTGGGAACCAGTCAGCCCCAGCCAGGCCCAAAAAGAACCCAGAACTGGGATTTTGTGGCTCAAACCTTCCCTGATCCAGAGTCACGAGGGTGGATCTTCATGGAGGTCGGCACTGGGAGAGGGGAGGGTGGGAAAGGGAGGACAAATCCTCAGCTTCCCCTCAACCAAGAGTGGTGGAGGTGAAAGGAATGGACAGACTCAGGAGCACGGGGTCCAAACCGACCTGTGCTGAGCGGGGCTGGTGGATCAGGATGTTCTGACCAACATTGCCCTTAAGGACATGCAAGGACTTGGCTCCTGGCTCACCCCCATGGCTAAAAGACTGTCAAAAGCTGTCACACCAGACAAGACCTCTTCTATTCCTTCCTTATAGGGCCTTACCCTGTAAGGTATTTAGTAAATATTAAATTTTAAGAGGAATGAATAATTCACAAAAAATGCTTCACACTCACCTACATTGCGAGACGAGGTGGCCAATAATTTCTTATTTGTACAGACCTGGGAAAACACCGCTCCAAAAATGAGCCTGTGGCGACTGAGCCAACCAAATAGTGAGCCAAGTCACCTCTTCGGCAAAAATTGAATTACACCCACTTCTTACCATGCTGCTACAGAACAGAGCCTAGAGCGATCCAAATTCACTACTTTAAAACATTTTTAGTAATGTCAGGGTCTTGATACTATCTGTTGGGCTGTCACTCCATCACACTCAGATCCTGTTTGAAAAAAATATGAAAAAAAAAAAAATCATATCCAGAAGTCTTTTGGAGCAAACCACACCAAACAACTCCCATGCTCGCAGGACACGGGGAGGAGTGCAGGGCTGGGAAGCTGAACATGGACTTTCAAAGCACATTTGGAAGAAAGAACAAGCATATGGCTTATGTTTAGAAACCTCTCTTGATTCAGCGACCCTGAGGCTACGGGGCTGCCTTGAAGCCCGGGCGTAGCTGGGGCTGGGTTGTCTGTGAGCTGTGTTTGGTTAAAACAGCCCCTTTCCCTCTCATTGAGTTAATGAATATTGTGATCTCGCTTGTGCTCGGTTATTAACATCCTGAACTGGATTCTAATTCCACACACACTCCCGTGGACCTCTGTTCCCCATTTACGACGCCGAAAGTTGCTGTACCCGACCAACTTAACGGCAGAAAATGCATTTCAGGATGTTTGCAGCTTGTTAGCTTGAATTTTAAGCACTTCCTCAAAGGCACTGCTACCTAAAGCTACTTTTGCTCAAGGTTCCTATTAAGATACCACATTCTCCCTCCTTATTTTTATTCAAAATGACAGGAAACCAAAAACATCAAGTGTAGACCTTCTCTTTAAGCCTCCAAGAGATGTAATGAAAAACATAACCAGGGCTGCATCCAAGAACATTTAAATCCTCCAGCTAGGAGAGGGCCATGGACATTTTTCAGCTGCTTACCCAGAATGGGACAGGTTTGGGCATTGGGAGACCCAAACAATATCAAGAAAAAGATTCTTCTTCACCTTGAGTTCAAAGATCTCGAGCACTTGGGCAATGTCCACGCCCTCAAAGCAGCAGGGAAGGAGTGACATCCTCATTTTCAGCAATAACCAGCCTGAGGCACAGAGAAAAACAGATCCAAGAGAGCATCCTATGGCTCCTAGACAACGGATAATTGGGGGAAAAATGAATATGAACAAAAAAGCCACAGAGTGGTTGACCAGTCACATGCCCTGGTCCCTTCCCGTGTCCCAGCCCATTAAATATTAACAGGCTGGCTGCAGACGGAATGCCTTCTGAAAGAAAAGATGCCAAGACTTTCCACTTTGAGAAATACCAGGAATTTACTCCATCAGGCACCACTTTCCTCCAAGCCCCTCAGGATATTGGCTGCCTGGTTGGACCTGCTGCAGAGAGCAGGCACTGGAGAAGATCCCAGTGCTCCTCCTCTCACTCTCACAGGCAGGGGAATCCTCTCCTCTTTTTACTTTTCAGGGAATTCTGAAAGGAGAAATTGTTCCCAGCATTTTTATGTAAATGGATTTTTCTCTATTAGTGGATGGGACTCCCTCCAAAAAAAAAAAAAA
>VZRJ01007880.1:440386-450855 GCA_013397565.1 Ptilonorhynchus violaceus | reverse complement strand
AAAAAAAAAAAATCCCAAAAATATCTGAAATCAGCCCTATCAAATCAAGCATCTCTATAGGCTGAAGTTTAACAAGGCAACTCTACCAGCATGAATATTAACATGGCAAAGTCTTCTACTTTTATCTCGTTAACATCAGGCATCCAAATAAATCTTTAATTATTTACAACTTTGGATTTCCTGTGCACTGAATTCAGGCAGAGTAATAATCACATTTAATTTTAGCTAAAGTCAGGTCATTTTACTCCTAAATGTTTAAAAATAAATTAATTAAATCATCCCCCCAGCTCCTGCCAGAGAACTAAAATTTGCTTTTGAATTCATTCAGCCTCTTCTTAAAGGAACAAAGCCATGAATGTTCCCCCAAAAGCAGTATCCGTGATGGATAATTTCCCTTTATGTTGGAGATCAATGGATATGGGTTCAACATAAAAATCCCAGTTACCATTCGGGAGATTTACATGAACCCTCTGCAGTCCTGCTTTATAGTCAAGCAGGGGAGAGTTAATTATTTCTCCAGAATTTATCTTCTAAATGGATATTCCCTGGCTCTGTTATTCACCCCACTTTGCAATGAACTCTGCACTTCCCCACTTTCCTCCCAGGAAGAGGCAATCGAAGACAAAAGCCTGCAAATGATAGACAAGGGCAGAGGCCGTGTCCAACTTTGATATCTTGTTGATAACGTATTGTACAATTAGATCAATTTGACAATTTCCATTATGGCTGATAAAATATTTATCGAGCCTTGGAGATGATGTCTGATCCCTGTGCCATTTGTTTCACTAATGGGGGGGATATTTACCAAATCAGGGGAAAGCATTCAAATTTCACATCCTCATAGCCTCCCCAACATTAGATTTGCAAATTACTGGCTGGAGCCATAAATTACAGCAGAGCACAGGCAGGCTGATGCCAGGCTGACAGGGTAGGTAGATGGCTGGCGATGACATTGTTTCAGAGGAGCATTAATCATGGCAGGAAAGAAAATACTCTCAAATTGGTCCATAAGTCTAAATATTAAGGAATGAGAAGCAGGTTGCCGGGAGATAGCTTTAGCTGCAGCTGGAAAATTAGGAAATGAAAAACCCTTTCTATTATTTAACAAATCATCTTAATAATGTTTTATGCTGTAGTGCCAGCAAGCAAAGGAAATTCCTATTCTTTCCCATTTGCTCTTTATCCTCATTGCTCTTTAATAGGAATATTAATAATCTGAGGATTGGTGCAGATGTTGCCTGAGCTGTATTTTTCTTCTGCTGTAGCTTAACTAAAAACAGGATAAATACTGAGGGAAAATAGAATTTTGATTTCCATGTTTAAACCCTTTGCTTTGTCAGCGACACCAACGGGGGCTTTAGCACCTCTTCTGTTCTGCTCAAGGTCAAGCACATGTTTACTCCTGTGCAGGCCAAACTTATTAAAATCCCACAAATCAGATAAACAGCAGAATCCAGCTTACCATGGAAGGCTGAGAGAGGGCTCTGTAATCTTAGGAGGAAAAAAAAAAATACAGGTATCATTGTTGCTTAAACACGAGCCCTGCTGATTAACTGAAGAGCAAAGCAGCACCTTCCAGGGGGGATTGTCCGAGGAACAGCCTGGAATGCTCCGTGCTCAGGGCACTGTGAGCCCAGCAGCCCGGCCCTGGGAGGCTCAGACACCTCTGAAATAAGTGCAAGGTGACACATTTGTGTGGCTGACATAATTAAAGGTATAATGCTGGTGTTAGAGGTCAGAGCTGTGGAGTCCTAAGGCAAAAGCGCTTGGAAGGAAAGGGCTCTGAAATAAGGGAATGAAGGATGAGGCTGGTCAGGCACCTGACACCTCTCAGGGGGTTGAGGGAGGGGATTCTCTCTGCTCTGCTCTCCTGAGATCCCACCTGGAATACTGCTCACAGGTCTGGTGCCCCCAGCATAGGGACAGGGAATTGTTGGAGTGAATCCAGAGGAGACCACGAAGTTGCCAAGGGGACTGGAGCATCTCCCCCATGGAGCCAGGCTGGGAGAGCTGGGACTGTTCACCCTGGAGAAGAGAAGGTTGTGTGGAGACCTCACAGCACCTCCCAGGATGTGAAGGGGCTACAGAGAACTGAAGAGGGGCTCCCCTTCCCGAGGGAACATGTAATTTTCTTGTTCCACTGGGGAAAAACGTCTGAATGGCCGGAGCCTGCAGACTGCCAGCCTGTGCTGCCGAGGCAGCTCCTCCTGCACGGAGGGGCACGGCAGGGAAACGCCCCCGTCAGCTGAGCGGTTTAAAGATGCTCTTCCTGTTCGCAGGCTGGGCACAAGTGAAATAACTCATAATAGCTGTGTTTTCCCAGCAGATTTTCTGGAATCCAAAGAACCTTTGCTCAGTGTCACCAAAACAAACGAGGTGATGGGAAACAGAAACAAGAGGTGCCCCACAGAGGGTCATTGTGCAGAGGAGTTACACAGGCAGCACGTCCCAAAACAGGGCCGTGTTTTGAGGACATTCTGAGGATCCACATCGCTCCCTGCACACCTGGAGCACTGAACTGGGTGGTGCTTTGGAACCTCCCCACTTCCCACTGTTTCCTCTGCTCCACACCACACCTGAGCAGTTTTCGCTGGTTTATACTTCCCTTAGGGCTGTAAGATGGATTTCCCTTAGGCCTGTGAGATGCATTTCTTTCTAGGCTGTGAGATGTGTTTCTCTTGGGCCCATAAGATGTATTTCTCTTAGGGCTCTAAGATGTATTTCTTGGCCCAGGGCACCTCTCATGGAACCTCTCCTTTACAAAAATTCACCTCCAAGCTCTCTGCAAAGCCCTTATTACCCCTGTAGATTTGTTGTCCAAACCCAGAGCTGCTGGAAGCTTCTCTCAGGATGCTCTGAGGTTCAGAAAACAAGCTGAACTCCTCATTGCTCTCGACGTCTTAAAATCTGACACAGCCTCCCAAAGGCACCTCCGTGCTCGTGCTTAGACATTTTACCAGACCATCACAGACCCAAACCAGCAACAAAAGCCCCTTCCCTCCAGCCCCTGGCACCCTCACCAGCCCCTTGCTGCGGCGGGGGCGAAGCTGCTGCAACTTTAAGAGGGAAGTGCGCGGGCAGCGCTGCCCGCCGGGCGCGAGATAGCGGAGTTATTGTCCCCTGGGCTGTCTGGCAGCCCCTGGTGTCCCTTGGATTTATCTCACACACATGATGCAGCTTTGTGGAAGGGATCGGGAGGGACTTTGCATTCCTCTGGTGGGATGATATGAGTCTGTATCTAAATCTGTTCCATATGACCCACCTCACATGGCCGCTGTCTCGCCGATTCACTCGGAAAGGTCAAGAAGTGTTTCGGCTGAGGCTTCAAAGTCAAGGGGTTTGTTAACGAAAAAGCCCCCCTAGCGACAGCATTAGGACCTCATAAAGATGCTGTGAGTGCTCCTTATCCTTTTGCATTGATAAATTTCGGGGACAGAACAGGCACAGGTGAGGCTTCCCCTGTGGGGCTGCGGGTGCAGTGCTGAGGCTCCCACAACCTTCCCACCTTAGAGGACTGAGCCTTAAAACAACCTGGGATAACAAAGATCCTCCCAGGTCCCACAAAATCTGATAAGTCAAGAGTGTTTCTCAGCAGATTTTTAACAAATAACACCACTTTCTGAACTAATTGAGACACTCTCGTTTTGCTCCTGGCCCAACAGAACCTGGAAGTGCAAAGCTGTGCAGAAAAGGGAACCGAAGCCTACAAACTGTAGAGATTAAACAAGTTCAAGCCCATTTCCAAAAGCCTCCCAGGTCACCTGCCTCAATAATGAGCTACCGGGGACCAGTGGAAGCGACAGGGGCCAGCCCTGCCCCCAGGCTGGTTAAGCAGGGCGCCCTCCCCATGCCATAACCTCGGCGTTCAAATCAACACCTCACAGCAGCCAACATCCCCCGGGGGTTATCTCGGGCAGAGCAGTTCTCCTTCCTCTGGACAGCACAGCCTCACACCCAGCGCCTCCACTTCACTCCCAAATGGATATTTTTGGGAGATGATGGCAGACATCATATCCCCGACTACCGGGATAGGTGAAGCAGAAACCAGGCAAGACTTTTGCAAGGAGAGAATTTGAGGGATGGGTGTAAAGCACACCTGAGATTTTGTATTGCATGCAATGATTTCTAGAATTTAAAACCTCTCTAAAGGGTTGCAATTTCAAATCGTGAAAACCAAAGCAGAGAAAGGAATGAACAGAGAACTGAGTTTGCAGCCAGGGCTGCTGCATTTTCTGATTGCCAAGGTCTGAAGATCACCAACAGGGACAGAGCAGGGAGTGGCACCACAAAAAAGGTAAAAGGCTTAGAAATATTTCTCCCAGGTTCTGATCTCAGGGAAAAGGAAATCAAGCTTCTTTTGAACCAACAGGTAAAAGGAAGGTTCAGGTACCTGGTTTCTACCTGATTGTTTCTGCTGAAGTCTGAGGGCAAAAAGCTGGGCTGCAGTTCTGTGCTCCACCTCTTTGGGGGATTTGTGGATGACATGGAAGTACCTGGTTCTCATCAGCCACCGTGACCCCTCTAATCACCAGTGATTCTCAGACAGTGATGCTGTTTAATGCAAACCCTCAAAACACAAATCAACCAAAATAAACCTATAAAAATTGCCATACTTAGAAAAAAAAAATCCATATTGGCATTGGCTGAGATGATTTGAGGTTCCATTGTCTGAACACAGACAGGCAATAGAAGAATTTGTTCAGGAACACTCTTAGAAAATCTGATTATTGCTACCAGTTTTGATGGTAAAATCCATCCAGCCTCTCCAAATGAGGTTTGACAGATCCTGCTTCATTCTTGGGCCACAGGACTCACACAGACCCCAGCCAGGAACAAGAGAAAAACTTTCAGGACAATGCCCTGTACATGACCTACATGGACTGAAGGCAGCCATCACCATTTGAAGTCCCCACAGTGTTGCATGTTCATGAGCAGCTTTTATCCCCTCAAATGAGACATGAATAGATTAATAACTGACCACCTCCAACATCAGCACCTTCCCTTCCTTCCCGATGCAGACACTTCAAACACTGCCCTTTTCCATGTGCCTGTCGTGAGGAATCACGGCAGGTTTGGGTTGGAAGGGACCTTAAATCCTATCCAATCCCACCCTGCCACGGGCAGGGACACCTTCCACTATCCCAGGCTGCTCCAAGCCCCGTCCAACCTGGCCTTGGACACTTCCAGGGATGGGGCAGCCACAGCTTCTCTGGGAAATCCATTCCAGGTCCTCCCCACCCTCACAGGGAGCAATTCCTTCCCAATATCCCCTTTCACCCGGCCCTCTGGCAGTTCAAAACCATTGCCCCTTGGCTTGTCACTGTCTGCCCCTATAAGAACTCCCTCTCCTTCCTTTAATAAGCCGTTCCAGGCACGGGAAGGCTGCAATGAGTTCTCCCTGAGGCCTTTTCTCCTCCGTGCTGAACACCCCCGGCACTCCCAGCCTGCCTGAAGGTCTCAGAACCCCCCAAGGGCGGGATTTCGGAACTTGCATCCGCTTGAGAGGCCACATGAACCCGCAGGAGCCTCTGTCCCCACACCTTTAGGGCAGCTCGGCGCTCACACGGGGAACCCGGGGCTGCCCCTGGTTTGGAGGAGCCTTTCAGCAGCTCCTCTGTCCCCCGCGCCTGGTGGGTGGCCGGTGTTTGCGCTGCTGCGCTGGCAGCTCGGGCTCCTAATCCCCAGCTAATTCCCGGGGCTGACTCGCTTTGCTGGCCGCGGATAAGTCGTGTCCGCGGGTCCCGCACACGGTGACCGGACAGCACCTCCGTGGGCCGAGCCGGAGAGCGCCGGGCCCACACAAAAGGCAGCCTGTTTGGTCACCCTTCCCTCAGAGGGGCTTAAGGACATTTTTGTCATTTTTGAACAGCTAATATCTTGCAGAGGGGGGCAAAAAAAAAAAAAAAGAAAAAAAAGAAAAAAATTAAAAGGTTGACTAATCTCTTTAAATTTAATCTTTGCTTCTTGAAAAATCTGAGCGCAGATGCTTAGTGCTGGACTATGTTCCATTAGACTAATTAGGTCAAGATTACCTACAACAGTATGGCTCCACCAACTCCATCTAAATTCCCTCCCTCCTGGCCCTAAACTTGCACTGTTTGGAATTTTAGTCCCTTTTTCTCCCTGCTCCCCCAGGGAGCACGAAGTGTGTGGGCAACTGTTATTAAAAAGGAATCAACACACGAACAAAACACCTGAATGAAGGAATGAAGGGATATCACAGGGAATCACAGAATTCCAGGATGGTTTTGGTTGGGAGGATCCTCCAAGTCCATCCCATTCCACCCCTGCCATGGGCAGGGACACCTTCCACTATCCCAGGCTGCTCCAAGCCCCATCCAACCTGACCGTGGACACTTTTCAGGATGGGGCAGCCACAGCTTCTCTGGGCAGCCTGTGCCAGGGCCTCCCCACCCTCACAGGGAAGGATTTCTTCCCAATTTCCCATCCAACCCTGCCCTCTGGCAGTGGGAAGCCATTCCCCCTTGTCCTGTCCTTGTAAAGAGTCCCTCTCCATCTTTCCTGTCGGCTCCTTCAGGCACTGGAAGGTCACAATTCAATCACCTTGGAGCCTTCTCTCCTCCAGGCTGGACAATCCCAGCTCTCCCAGCCTTTCCTCCCAGCAGAGCTGCTCCGTCCCTGTCATCCCTTGGTGCCTCCTCTGGGCTCGCTCCGTGGGGTGACAGGGACACTGCCCCGAGCCCTGCAGCCCCCCCGAGGTGACGTGTGCCGGCTCCTGCCGCTCGCAGCAAAACCTTCCACAGGAGAGCAGAACCTGCAAGGGCTGCTTTAAATGGAATTATGGAATCACAGCATATCCCGAGCTGGGAGGGACCCACAAGGATCACAAATCCAGCCCCTGGCCCTGCACGGACAGCCCAACAATCCCACCCCTGGGATTGTGCATCCCTGGGAGCGCTGTCCGAGCTCCCCTGGGGCTGTGGCAGCCTCGGGGCTGGGGCAGCTCCTGGTGCCCCCTGTGGAGGGGACGGAGCCACAGTGTGACCCCAGAGAGGCAACACGACCCCAGTTAATCACCGATGGTGAAGTTTACACCAAGACCAAAAGCATCTGCTCACTGAATAAGTGCTGCAAAATGGGGCAGGATCGGGTGATTCACCCATCCGTTGATATTTTCCAGTTTTCTTTCCTCCAGATACACATTTCAATGTTTGGAACCTTTTTACACTCTGTTAAAATGCCAGAGAGAGCCCAGAACAATCCCATGATAAACAACCACGGGAGGAAAAGGTGTGAGGTGTCTGGTGTGAGCCAGGTATCTCGGGCTGGGTGTTTGCTTCTCCCTCACAACCAACCCGATCCTCTTGACCAGAAACAACCTTTAGGAAAAGCTTTATCAGAATTTCCCGTTATCTTCAGGGCAAAGGCTTTGAGAAAGTCAAAGGTTCCCCAGGATTTTAGCAAAAGCAGGCCTGGAGCAGTTCATTTTTCATCCCACAAACATTTAAGCACAAGCATAACTTTACACACTCATTCACCCAGTGATGCGTATCAAATGTGGGCTTGTCATTTCCTTTCCCTAAAAATATGTTTTATCCGACTTAATGTGGAATTTATTTAAGACACAAGATCAGTTATTAATATGTTCTTTCAATTTTGGGAAGATATGAATATCTCCTTTGGCTGCACAGCATAATAGTCCATTTATCAGCGAGGAAAGCCTCTGGAGGAATGAGATTTTTTATTTCAAATACACTTTAGCAGTTATTGGAAAAGATTCAGCGTTTTTCTTGGAGAAATATGTCATTAAAGTAGAAAGATGAGGGAAATGCTTGTATGCAACACAGGCTTTTCTCCGACAGCAGCCTGGTGCCCGTCTGGACAGATCCCTGAAGACTCCAGCAATCCCAGTTAAATCAGGAGTGCAGAGCTCTGCCTACATGGAGCTGATGTCTGGATCAAGACCTTGGAATGTCAGCTTCGAAATTTCCCTGGCAATTGCATCACTCGGCCTCCTGATAGGAAAAGCTGGAGTGCAGGCAGGCTTTTCCCTCCTCCTATTTTAGAGACCTCTAAGGGCAGGGAAAAAAAGAAGGCAAAGATGACAACGACAGAGAACCAAACCAGCCAATTTCAAAACCAACCAACCAACCAGGAAAACAAAACATTTGCTGCATTAGGCAGGAAAATATGAAAGGAGGGACTCTGAGGGGTCGCTGAGCCAAGGAGTAGCTGATTAAGTTCAGCCTGATGATATCTCCAATATTTCAGTCAAATCTGTGGCATGAAATACAACATGAAATACAACACGGGTTTGATCTCTCTCACACTAACTCATATGAAGCAATAAATATTTCCCTACAGAGTAATTTCCCCGTAAGCAGAGATTTACTGTAACCCAAATCACAATTTACTCATTTCAGAGCATAAAAAGCTAATCAGCCTCTCTCTAGAATTAGAATTTCCTCACTGGAAGAGGATTCCACAGCACAACTCCCAGACAGTACCCACAGAAAAAAACCCAACTGCTACAGATGTTTTTATCCACTAAGTTGGGGCATGGGGCTGATTTTTGTTCTCCTTCTAGCCATTTAGAAGACAGGAAAAAATAAGATTATTAAGAGGAAAACAATAAACAATGGTGGCCTTTTAGTGACTGGGTGGTTATGTTTAGAACTAACATTTCCAAACGAAAATTGACAGGAACTAAACACAATCAGGCTTGGGTCAAACAAAACTTCTGCAACTAAAACAATGAAAACTATACTGGCTCCAGCAGAATTCCCTGCCTTGGAAAGGTTAATTCTCTCTCCTCACTCTCACAAATCCATAAAAAATGATGTATTTGCTGCATCCTGAAGTGGGAAATAATGTCGTCCCAATAAGCCAAAAATTATGGGCAGCAAAGAAGAGAATATAAAGGAAAAAGAGTGCAAAAAATTATTTGGGGAAGGTGGACTTCTGGCAAGTACAAACACAAGCGTTAATGGATTTTTTAATAACTCTGTGGCACTCAGTAATAGGGAACCACCTGCCAAAAGCACAGCAAGGTCAAGCAGGCGTCACATCCCCGTTAGAGCCAGCGGAATTCTGCCACCACCGGCCCTGACCTTCCCAGCTCCGCCACTGAGACACCCCCGGAGCAGCACGGAGGGTTTAGACCTTGCTCTTCCCTCTGGTCTGCTTTCTTCTCTTCAAACCTGTTTGTTCTGTTGCACACAGCGCTGAGGAATAAACACAAGCGCTTCAGGATGCCCACGCTTCTCCTCTTCCCCACCAGCCTCCCCTGCTCCCGCTCCGACTGCCATCCCGGGATTATTTGGTGGGGGAGAGCGTCAGAACACGCTGGGAGCAACCCCAACCCCACGGCAGGCGGAGCACACGGTGCAGAGGGAACGTGTTTGTGGGAAATCCATCCCTGGGGGCTGCCCTGCTGCCAGCAGCCGAGCAGGGAGGGTGGCCAGGCACCCCTGGGGCTCCATCCCCACCCGCCCCGGCTCAGGCCTGCGGAGAGACTCGCCTTGGCCCATCCATTCCCTCTCATCCTCATCCCAGAACAGCCCCTTCCCCTGCCAGGAAGGTCCTGCCTGTGCCCAGATGCCTGGACCAGGCACACGTGGGCAAGGGATGGCCCTGGTGGCAGTGACACATGGGTGCCACCGACCTGGCCACACACCTGGGCTGGCCACTGCCCGGGCACTTGGAACCATGGAATGTCCTGAGCTGGAGGACACCCACCCTGGCTGGAGGCATCATCCAGCCCAGCTCCTGGCCCTGCCCAGACACCCCAACAATCCCACCCTGTCCCTGGGAGCGTTGTCCAAACGCTCCTGGAGCTCTGGCAGCCTCGGGGCCGGGACCATTCCCTGGGGAGCCTGTTCAGTGCCCACCACCCTCTGGGGGAAGGACCTTCTCCTGAGATCCAACCTAACCCTCGCTGACACAGCTCCAGCCGTTCCCGGAGTGCTGTCCCTGTCCCAGGGAGCAGGGATCAGTGCTACCCTTTGTGAGGAAGCTGCAGACCCCGCTGGTGTCCCCCCTCAGCCTCCTCTCCTGCGGCTGAACAAACCCAGCGCCCTCAGCCGCTCCTCGTGTGGCCCCTCCAGACCCTTCCCCATCCTCGTAGCTCTTTTTTTGGACACTTTTTTGGCTCTCCTGGCTGCCGGGACACCCGGGCTGCCGTGGCCAAACCTCGGTGCTCACTCCCCCGTGCGCTGACCCCCGGCCCCAGCCCCCTGCCCACGGGGGGACCCCCGGCCGCCCTCCCCAGCCCCCCGAGCGCTGCTCCCCTCCAGCTCCCGGGGCAGGTCAGAATATTTAAACAGTTGTATATTCACAGCCCACAATGGAGGGACGAGAATTACCCAAGGACAGGGTTAGCCGTGCGATCAATGCATAATCAGATAACTGCTCCAGCTTTTTTACAAGTCTTTAAGCAAAGATCAGCCACTCAAATTCTAATTCCTTTTGCTAATTAAGCAGCCTGTTAATTGCTCTCGGGGTCTCTA
>VZRJ01007880.1:414827-440157 GCA_013397565.1 Ptilonorhynchus violaceus | reverse complement strand
CGTCCCCATCCTCATCCTCATCCCTATCCCCACCCCCGTCCCCATCCCCCGGCCCCGGGCCGGGCTCAGCACAACATGTGGCTCCAGCTGAGCGACTCCGGTTTCCGCAGTCCATTATCCCGGCAGGAATTCCCCCGGTGAGCCGCTGAGTGAGGGGCCGTGGCTGCCCCGCACAGAGTAGGGGCCGTCAGGGGGGCGAGGGGTGCCCGCACCCCCCAGGGTGACCTTTATCCCAACAGGGACACGCACAGAAAGACACGATTCCACAGGATTTTCCAGTCCCACTCCCAGGTTGGGAAAAGCTGCATCCGGCAGCGTGAAAGACACAGGGCCCCTTCCCAGCAGGAGGAAGTGGGGTGTGAGGAATTTCTGTGCCCGGAGAAGCTGTGGCTGCCCCATCCTTGGAAATGTCCAAGGCCAGGTTGGACGGGGCTTGGAGCAGCCTGGGATAGTGGAAGGGGTCCCTGCCCATGGAACTGGGTGAGCTTTAAGGTCCCTACCGACCCAAACCATTCCATGATCCTGTGAATCGTTCTTGGGGTGCCAGGGGTGCACTCCAGCCTCCCCACAACCCCATGCCAAGCTGGGGGCTGCAGAGCTGGGCACGAGGGGTGGCTCCTGTCCCCTCGGGATGAAGGCAGAGGGAGGCCTGGACCGAGGAAGGAGCAGTCGCGGGTCCAGCACCATCCCGAGGGCTGTGACACTTCTGCAAAGACCTGCACTGCCTCTCCTGGGACATCTGAGCCCCAGCCCCGGCCCCCAGGCACTGCCAAACAGACCCCTGGGGCTGCAGCCACACATCTCCACCTCGGCTCACGTCTTCTCATGGTTGTTTTTATTCCTGTTTGTGGCGTGGACAGACTGAATTCATCCCTTCTCAATGTCCCCACCTCATCCTGTGGCAAAAGGGCAGAGCTGCTCCTCTCAGGGGCGGGTTCCAGGCAGCAGGACCCCAGTGGCTGCTCTGTTTAGCCCCGAGAGCAAAACATGACCAGTAGTTATGAGAGGTCAAGTTAAAACTCTGCCCTAGGAGCACCTCCGGACCCTGGGAACTGCCCTGAGGAATCTCAGGCTGCTGCGAGATCACCTAAAACCACACAGACCTTCCCTGTGAGTGAACAGCCCCCATCCCTGTCCCAAGCAAGGGAGGAAGGAAAGCGAGAGAACAGCCTGGATCCCCCTGCCTCTCAGCAGTGACGCTACAGACAGCAGGGAGATTCTGGCATCCTTACCACGTCAGGGTCTGCATGACCCACGCTGCAGCTGAAGAGTCACTGTTGTAACGCGTGGAAAATATTTTCAGTTCTACTCAGAATACACAAATTGTCTTATTTGCAAACCGGGGCAAGTCTGGGTAAAGTATAAAACCACGAACAAGGTGCTAGGGCAGACAGAGCTGCACTGGAGCAGAGTCAAAGCAAAGTAACCAAAGTGTGATTTGTGCTGGATATGCCCAAACTCAGCCGTTATTTCAGGCTTTGTTTTCTCATTTTAAGAAATTGCCAGTGAGCTGGGGGAAGGATTCCGCACACAAACGTGTATCCAAAAATCCAGGAGCACAAACAAAAAGAAGTCCTAGAATATCCTAGAAAAAATAAATGAGTGTAGGCACAAACCATCTCTTTCCATTTGTTTCTTAAGGAAACTGAGGTCACAGTCTAGAAAATGCTAATTCATATTCCTATTTTTTCACCGGTGTGAAAGCCCAACACTTAATATGATTTAAGGGCATTTAATGTTCTTACATAGACAAAGCTGAGCACAGTCTTAAACCACAGGTACAGCAACTCAAAGTAAAAAGATTAAGAAATAAAAGCTCTTTTACCTAAATTATTAAAGCATATTTTTGTACTTTGCAGCAGAAAGCAAAAATGTTTTAGCAGCTGGCAAAGTGTTCATTCGCAGGCAGAAGATTTTATAAAATGCTGAGCTGCAATTAATAGAACAAGAAATAATTATTATTAGAAGCTAAATTAGGGATGACTCCTCTTTTCCCAGACGTTTGGTTTCCACTGTCAGGTTTTTAGTGGCTTTTGGTGCAGAAATTTGGTGTTTGGGCAAAACAAATCCTCGCTGGGAGCTGACAGCGCAGCTCTCGGGGTCTCGGGGCCCAGGGCGGTGACAGAAGGGATCTTTCAGCACCCAGAAAGCAGCACTTGGGGAACTCTCCCAGGTGATGAGAGGGTGAGTGACTCAGGCTTGGAGATCTGAGCCTGGTGCTGCTGAGGAAGTGACCCCAGGCCCCTCACTGCTGCCCTCCTCCTCCTCCTCCTCCTTTTCCTCCTCCTCCCCAGCCAGGATCCACAGCACACACAAACTGCAGTGACCCAGCGGGGGCTGCCTGTGGCCACTCATCGTTTCTGAGCTCTGAGAAGACAGAGAAAGTCTCAGGTACACCTGGCAGGAACTTTTGCCCACGTTTTCTCACTTTTTATGCAAAACGCTTCACCTCAAAGCAGCCAAAAATGTGGTGGCAAGGGAGCCTTGGCTGGTGAGAATGGGAATTTTAACCGAGGTCCCCCTCATGGCAGGTAAATCCTGTCAGGATGGAAAACACCCTCCCCAGTGCTCTCCCTCTGCAGGGGCCTGGGGTTTGCTGCCCCAGGGCCACCGCTCCTGGGGTTGTTTTCAGGGGTGTCACAGGCTGAGGGAGATCCAGGTTTAAATTCCAGCTTCCCATTAAGAATTCTGGATCTGCACCTTCATCCCAAATATTTTCCCTATTAATTAAGCATTTTGGAGACCAAATCTGCCCAGATTTTGGTGCAAATGCTGGAAGTTGTCCACGGGAAAATTTAAAAGAAATTCTGCTCTTTTTCCAGGCACGGCTGTTTGCTGCCCACTGTCCAGCCGGGCTCCTCCACCTCAGCTGCGCTCACACACCCCTTCCCCACTGTTTTTCCATTGTGTCCCCCTCTCCTCTCCGGTGGAATCCATCTTTCACTCGCCTCTTCCCCCTCTCCTTCCCCTCCTTCCTTCCCTGCCCGTTTTCCAGCGCAGCAGCGATGCCCCCGCCCGCACTGACGCTTTCCATCTGCTGCTCTCTCCTGCGCTGCCCGCGCTCCGGGAAACTCTCCTGTCCCCTCACCACTGCCTCTGGATCCTGGGATGGCTCCTCCAACAGCCAGGACGAGCCCAGGGCTCTGCACCCCCAGCCTGGTTCCGTCCCAGAGCCACCAGCGCAATCCCAGTCGCTTCCCTTCCCGCTCGGCCTTGCCGTGGTGCTCAGATCGGCCCCTGCAGTTCGCATCAAACGTGCCCAGCGATCACTGACACCGAACACCCATTGCGCTTTCGCTTCCATCTCTTTTTCGAGGAAATTTTGGCGCACCAGAAAGAGACAGAAATGTTTAATGTGTGCCCTTCTGCAGCGTGGGGCTGTCTGAGGAACAGCCACTGCTGGAATCACACAGAATTAACCCTTTGGCTGCTGACTTAATATTGAACTTAAAAATGAGGAAAAATCAGGCAAAACCCCCACACATCTGCCATCTCAAATACGCTGCTGTCCCTAAGTGGGATTAATCTGAGGTCCCTGTGAATGCCCGTGAAGGTACAGATATTTATGTGACAGGTAAAAATGCGCACACACACACACGCAGGGAATAATTTTCCGCATCTCCTATGTCTGCTGCAGGATGGCAGCACAATTAAGTCACCGTGACGGAGACAATTATCCCCAGAGCCAGTAAAATGAGATGTCCACAGTGAGCTGCAGAGTTCTGAAACACGTGGGAATAGAGCACAGAAACTCTGTAGAGTCATGCAGCTAATGAGCAATAAATACACACTGGCACACCCTCATCAATTTTAAAGTCCTGGTATGAAAAGAATGTAATTAATTAAGATATGTTGATTTATAAGAGGTGACATAACAAGATGGATAGAGAAATCTTTTCCCTCCAATCTGTCATGGTTTCTTTCTAGAAGACGGCCCAGCACGTGATGGTCTCTCCTTGGGCAGTCACAGAAATCCTGGGTTTGGGTTTAATTTCCCCCACCATCCTAAAGAACATAAACTTCCTTCTCAATACTCATTTGCGTTGGGCACAGCTGTATTTGAAGCGAAACCATTTTTTAAAGACACAAAAGGACCCAAAAAAAAAAAAAAGAGCCCAAAAAAATTATATTCAGAGAAATCCTTTCCACTTTTTGCCTGTATTACATTTCTGCGCTTGGAAACACAACCCCATTTCCCTTTCTCCCCTCCGAAGTCAGATGACTTTTCTGTAACTTGGCACACAGACAGTCTGGTATAAGACAGCACTGGAGCATTTGTTGAGTCAAGATGTTTAATTTTTTTTTTTCCCTCACATAATGATCCTTTTTTCCCTCCAGCCACTTGAGTTTTGTTTATGTTGCCTGAGCCCTAAACTAATACATGAATTCTCCTCCCTGCCAAGATGACGACAGCGGCACCGGGCGGGATGAGCCGGAGGAATACGCTCGTTTTTAAGGAGAGAAAGTATTTTAAAAGACTTTTTCTCCAGTTGTGACAAATTAAATGCATTAAAGGAAACAACTGCTGCTGCTGCTGGGCTCTGAGGAGGAACTGGGAGAGCTGTATTTTCTTTGCAAGCACTTGACTTTTGCAAGGGGGCACTTTGCTCCTGTGCCAACTCTGGCTTATATTTTATTATTCTTAGAACAAAAGGTTGCAGTAATTAGAATTGGGGAAGTTGTGCTCAAAGAGATGGAGTCATCAGATACATTTGATACCATTAAGTGGTTATAAAAGGTGGGATTTTTAAAAGCAAGAATAACTGCTTCAATATATTGGGTTTATCCTGTCAGGAGAAGATGAATGAGAAGTCCAGCTACTTTCACTCAGGCCAGACATGTAAACCTTGTACTTAATGACTGATGAGCAAAATTTTTTCTCTTCCAAGTGCAGATGGGCAAATCCCTCGCAATTACAAAACACAAGAAAATGTAATTTTACCGGGAGAAAGCAGCGCACTGTCCAAACGGTTCCCAAGCAAGAGCTTTAGGTGCTTGTTGAAGGGGAAAAAAAAAAAGCCAAACAACATTTCTTCTAATGTGATCCATATTCTGCCCCATGCACATTTAATATAAAAGTTATGTTTGATATATGCCGCCGTAGCATTTTTCTATTTTAACTGAAAGCCTTTTGTTCTGTCAAGATTACGGGAGGATTTGCTTTCATTTTTCACCATGTTTCACTCCATACATCACCAACATTAGCAGGACTTAATAAGCACTCACCTTTTCCTTCCCCCCGCCCCGTCCCAGCCCTTTGGATGCCCATTCCCCGGGAACCCCCGGCCGTCCCCGCTCTTTGGGACGCGGCCTCTCCGTCCCCTCCCGGAGAGAGGATGAGGAGGGCGAGGCTGCCGAGCGCTGTGTGGGGGCAGGCACGGGGAGCGGGACGCTCTGCAGCTTCCAGCGCTGCCCGTGGCCGGGTGCCTGTGCCGGGCTCCCCTTCCTGCCGCTGCCGCTGCAGCTCCACATCTGTTTCTGTGCAGCTGGGACCGCGTTCATTTTTCACCGCTGCCCTTTGTCCCACACTCGCTCGCTCCCGCCAAGGGCTTCATTTCACTTATTCAATAAGCGAGAGGCACTGCAGGCTGGGGAGAGCTTTAGGACAAAGCTCAAACTTCTATTAGGCCTCAACAAAAATGTTTTTGTTCCCCATCAGGGCACTTTTTCCCTGTAGCTCGTCGTGGGCTTGTTTTGTTTCACGCGAACGCTTGCGGCCTGCCGCGGCCCAGACGGCGCGGGGCTTCCGAGCTTTGGAACAAATAAAAGAGGGATGCACCAAAAATCTGTGTTATCTGTCACCAGGAATACTTTGTAGGAGGAAATCCCATCTGTCCTCCAGTCTTTTTCCTGCGCAGGCTGTGGCTGGGAACATCCCCAAGCACCGCTGCCCTTGTGCTGCTCACGTCCCTGTTTCTCTGTGCCCACGCGTGTGTGAGCTGCACGCACACGTGTTGATGTCTCACTGGCTTTATACACATTCTACTGGGAACCAGGAGAGAATTCTCAACTGCCAAGCCATCCCAGGTTGTCCCCTCCAGCCCATCCTGCCCGCGCAGCACCGGTCACTGTGCCTTGCCACACACCAAACTAGAGGGGAAAACCACGTGGGTTTTCCTCCAACACCGGATTTTTGACACATTAACGAGTTTGTTAGACCCTGTTGCTCATCTAAATAGCAAAGAGCTGCTCTTTGGAGAGGAAACAACAAGGATGACACTTCCAACATGTCTCTGTTCTACTCACAGCTTAATGCCCACACGTGAAATGGTTGAACTCTTGTGGCTGTGCTCATTTTGCCACAAGCACGTGAGTCAGATGCAGGTTTTTCATACCAAATCACCATCCCACTGTGGTGCCAGTGTTATAAACCCTCTTGTAAAAGCATGAGGTTCGGGAAATATTTCCAAGTGTGTGTTCCTCAGCCTCAGATTCCTGACAGTCCCATTTTTCCCTTGCTGTATTCAGCTCCTCCTGGCAGAAGCTCATCTGATGCCGCAGCCCAGAGTCACCTGCATGTGCCTCATTAGGAAACACATCCTATCCTACAGCCTGAGGCTTTAGAAGGCACAGAACAGGAAAGTCAACAACAAATGGATTTCTGTGACTGTGATGTCCAAGGAGAAAAGTAACAAATTACAACAAGTTGTCCGTGTTTGTGGGTTTAGTGCCTCTCCCCACCTTTCACCTAAATATTCTTTGGGGCAAGAGGAAAAACCTGTGTGAAAGCAGCGATGCTGCTCTCTGAGGTGGGCTCTGACAGTGCTTTCTCTGCTGGGGAAACACCCTCAGAAACACGGCATGGGGGGTGTCTCCCATCCCTCCCATTCCCGTTCAATCCGTGGTGTTCCCCATCACCACCTTGTGCCCCACACCCTCTCGTTCCAGAGTGCTCTGGGTAATCAGGAGCAGTCCCCGTGTTCCTGGTCAGCAGGAGCAGTCCCAGTGCTGCAAACACGAGTGAGGAGCAGGCACTGCTCCCTCCTGCCCTGCTTTCCTTAGGAATTCCCCTCCCTATTCCTCCTGTTTCTGCTCCGTGTCGCTGCAGCTGCCCTGGTCACACTGCCCAGTCTGGGCTCTGCCTCCTCACAAGCAGTTTTGAGGGAGTTCTCTTAACACCCAACACCCTCTGCAGCCTCCTGACTGTCCCAGCTCTTGTTTACCGTGGAAGTTTGGAGTGTGGATGGGCTTTCCAAAGATATTTACACTTGTTCCAGGCTCTGGGGATTCAAGCCCATAAGTCAAAGTGAGCAACTGGTGACAGTAATGAGGCTTCAGAAGAATGAAACTGGTGGCAACTTGCATCCCATGGGAGGGGTGTTGATGATGGAAAAGGGAAACTTAATATTTGTGAAATTAAATAATGCTGAACAAACAAAAGGTCCAAACCAGACTGCATCCATCTTTTTAATTATTTTGGGGTTGGTGTGTTGTTTTTTTTTTTAACTAGAACCTGACTCTTAAAAGTATTTCTATTTTCCCCAGGCTCCTCTGGGACACAGAAGCCCGATATTAAAAGCCTTGACATGGCTCTCAGAGGCCCGGGAGGGGTTTGGTTGCACAAAGCACCTTTAGAGAGATGAATTAATGCCTTGGTCTTCAGACAGTGCCTACACAAACCTGCCAAGTTTCCATCCCAAGGGGACTGAGCATCTGTTGGAGAGAAGACCACAGGGCTACCATGGGTCAGTGCTGGAGAGGGACCACCCGGGTTCGTGCGGGAGGTGGGAAAACTGGGAGAGAGAAGGGGGAGTTGAGCAGAATTTGAGAGGCAAAAGCTGCAGCCTCGTTCAGGTATCTCCAAAAATAGAAGATTTCCCAAACCAGCTTCCAAGACCTTACGGACTCATGCACCAGCTTCTTCAGCACAGTATAAAATGTTAGGATCTATATTGGGAGACAGGGAGAAAAGAGAAGGGGGCAGGGGTAAAAAGGGGGAAAGGGAGCAGCTGATTTTTGATTACAAGAAAGTTTTTGGCATCAGACGTCTTTCCCCAACAGATCTTCACAGCCCTTCACTTGTTGAATCTGGTCAAATAGTTGCACTTCGCTTTATGCAGCATTAAAAATAGTTAAAGGGAAGGAAGGAAAAAACTAACCATAAAACACGTTTTGGAAAAGAGGTGGCTTTCAGTTCTGGTTCTACCCCATCCAAGCTCTTAATATTTACACTTAAAATTGTCAGATTCTGACCACTTCTCCCCACCCCCGGCTGCCCATCGGAACAAACCGGCACATGAATATTCACAAAGGCGCGGGAGGAATTCGATTGAAATATCATTCCGAGCTGGAACCACGCGGAAGATCATTAAAGGGGCTTGCAAAGGGACAAACCCCCGCCCGGCTCTCCCGTGCGGCAGCACAAGGGGCCACCCCTGCGTGAGCCGGCCCGGTGGCACCTCGGGCTGTCCCGGGGCCGGGGACAGCGCCGCTGACCGAGCCCGGCCGGGGCTGCTCGGGAGAGGCAGCAGCCGGAGATCCGCGGCTTGTCCCACCGGCTCGGCACGGAATCCACGNATGGGGATGGGGATGGGGATGCGGTGCCGCGGGGTCCCCGCGCTGGCGGAGCCGGGCGGGGCGAGCATCCTGCGCATCCTGCGCATCCTGCTGCTCCCTCCGCGGGATTGCGGCGCCAGAACGCGGAGTTCTCCCAACCTGTGCCCCCCACTAGCCCGTGGTCCCATTCAAATCAGGGCCGCGATAAAGACAAATGACTGTGGCGCATTCAAGGCGTTTTTCCTTGTCAAGCGCCACGCACAAACTTCCCTCGCTGGAGGAACTCGCCGCCCCAGCCTGACAGCACCGAGAGCTCCCAACCCGCACCCTGGCCCTTTCCAGGGCTCCTGTTTGAGACAAAATCCTTCTGAAAACCCTAAATGTCCTGATTTCGTGCCACACACACACAAGGGCGTGCAAATCCCTGGCACTGCCAGATGAGGAATCCTTCGGTCACAGCCAAGTCCGAGGTTCCTGATTTTCGTAAAGAAAACTAAATTAGCAGATTCCTCTGAGATAGCTGAATGGGGAGTCAGCTCCAATTTATTATATACATCAAGCAATTCCAATTAATGCCTCCGTGAAGCAATGCATTTGTTATTGAGGGGAAGCAGGGAAGGGATGTGAGCATTCCTTGGGATCCTCCGAGCTTGCCCCTGCCCCTCCACCCCTGAGATGTGCAGTTTCCCTGGCCCAGGCAACCGTGTTACAAGGGGAGAGAAGCCAAAGTAAACGCCAAGCTCTCCTTTCCCCTCCAGTTTCTTCGAGCACACATTATGCATAAATTACAGTGGGGGGGAAGAGAGAAAAGCTATTAAGAGAGAGGTTTCTGTTTGTTGTTTGGGTTAAATTGCTGGTGTTCAAGAAAATTCAGGAAAGCAGAGGCAACATTCAAAATATTTGTGAAATGGCTTCGCTTTCTCATTCTCAGCAAAGCATTTCTGTGATTTTAGTCCAGTCTGACAACCAGGAGCAGTGAGATCATGGCAGTAACCAAGCCAGCCAGACAATACCGAGACTAAACTTCTCTCTGCCTGCTCCCCCTCCCACCATTCACCCCCAAAATCTGATTTGCAGCCAGGGCAGCCCCCTCAGAGCAGAGATCCTTAACTGGCAACTCTCTCCTGTAACCTCCCTGCACCAGGAATAAAAGCAGGGGATACGAGCATTCCCTCTTCTCCAGCCTTCTTGGAAAGAGGGGAGAGGATGTCAGTCGAAAAAGTATTTGAGCAGCAAATTCCAGCTCCATGATGACTCCTATGCCTTAGTGATTCCCTTTCAGCTTCCCTATTGCCCTTGGAATGTGTTCTTGGTAGGAAATAAGGGGGCACCCCCTGGCAAGGTGGGTGGGAAGGGAGAGGGAGCACTGGTTTGGGCAGGCTCTTCCCTTAGGGAATGGCACAGATAGGATGGCTCAGCCTTCCCAATCCCCCATTTATCCTCCTGCATTGCACGAGGCAGCTCAGGAATTGCCCCCACTGTGAGAACCAGCCTTTCCCAGATGAATTTATTTTTAAATTATTTTATTTTACAAATTGTCCCCATCGGTTACTGCAACTCATGTACATTTTATCACCTCTGTGCCAACTGAGAGTACTTGATTTTAATTAAATACTACACCATGAAAAATATTTACATCGTTCATAACTAAATTTCTCCATGACTTATTTCTATATATTTTGCTTGGAATTTAATTTGCTTTTGTTTATTATATGGCCTTCATTTAAACCCCGCCTTTCCAAAGCATAGTTATATATATATAATTTCTAAAATAGCAGCTTGTTAGGCCCTAATAAAAAATACTTGCTGGGCCCTCCAAAAAGTTCCCTCAGATTAGATAATGCCTATTTATCTAAAATATCAAATGGGTAGAGAGAAACATCAACAGAGAAACCGATAGGCACACCAGAGGCCTTCTTTCCTTCTCCTTCTGAAGAGACTTTAAAGCTGAATAAACACCTTGGAAAAGCACAAGCAATAGAGGGATCTCCTGGGTTCTGAACCTGACCTCTCCAAGTTAAAAATACACATTTTCAAGGCTGGTCCTACAAACCCTCCCTCACAGGAGCCTTCCCACTGATTCCACATGAGCCCTTCAATGGGATCCAGAGGATGGGATCCATTGAGGTTTTGTTAATTCTTCCTGTTTTCTGGACCAACCAAAGCATTCCCACCATGCCTGCTCAGCACTCATTTCCTGCTCGTGGTCATTAGCATATAAATCTAAAAGCATGTGTTGGGAATTTTTTTTCCCCATATTCAATACGACATTAATCTTATTAGCTCAGGTAAACAACTAACAGCTATTAAAGAGAGTGCAATTTGTCAGGAGGCAGTTAACCCTTTGGAGCACCGTGGATGGAAGGGGAAAGCTCACACGACGGGAATGTGGATTTCACAGAATCACTGAGGTTGGAAATTCCCTCCAGGATCATCGAGGCCAAGCTGTGCCCCATCCCCACCTTGTCCCCAGCCTGGAGCTCTGAGTGCCACGTCCAGGCATTCCTGGGACACCTCCTGGGCAGCCCCTTCCAATCCCTGACCACCCGTTCCTGTCTGAACACCCAAATCCCTGCCAGGAAACATCCATCTCCCGATGGCATCTCCCGATGGCATCTCCCTGCTGCTGCTGCTGCAATGAGTAAATTGCACACTCAGGGTCCGTGTCCCTCTCCGGGCAGTGGAGCCCCAGCCAAGCCCCCCCCGTGCCCTGGGGCAGCTCAGGCTCCTCATGGGGAGCCCAGTCCCTGGAAAGGACGGGGAGGAAGGGAGCAGCCGGGCTGGGAAGCAGCAGGACTCTGGACTCGCCCATGGTGGGGAGGAGTGTCCAGAACCTCAGTGCAGAACGGAGCCAAAGCGGCCCCTGGAATCCGTGTGGCAGCTGGGGGCTGCTTCTGAGAGTCGTGCCAAAGGGTTCTGTGCACCAGCACACATCCAGGTACAGCCTGCTCCCGGGAGAGCCATCTGGGCTTCTCCCTGGGCTCCGGGAGGAGCCGGAGATGCGCACATTCCTCACTCCCCTCCTGCCGCTGCAGTGACATTTCCACGGTGCATAGAAATGAGCACACGCTCACACTTCTCCTTCACTGCCCAGAGAGGAAGCCCTAAACTGCTCCTCACCTCATCCCCTGGGATTTTCCCTCTCCGTTTGTGAGGACCATTCCCATTTAGAGTGCCCCATGTCCCCTGCCCTCATCACTTACAAAAAATTTTAGGTCCCCGGTGCAAGCAGCAGCTGAAAAGAACATTGACCCCAAATCTTTATCCCTACACCTCTGGTGGCCCCTGATAGTGGAAATGTGTCTTTAGGGGAAATGGGAGCCAGCCCAGGTAATGGGAATCCTGCCAGACAGGGAGACAGTGCTTGGAGGACAGTGTGAGGGTTCCTGGGACATCCCACTTGCCTGAGCTTGGCACTGCACCCAGTCTGGAATCAACCACACAGGATCTGCCTATCCCAGACCACTGCCAGCTGCTTTTTTCCCATATGTACAAAAACACCTATTTTTATTGAAGAAGTGCCACCTTTCTGCACCACCAGCCAAATAGCACAGAAAACTCACATCCCATCAGTTTTTCTGAGCCCCACATGGAGTGAGCCCAGCTTGGACCAACTGGAGTCCGGGGAACAGAAGTGAACACAGACAGGAAAAAAATGTATTCTTTTTATGTGCTCGAAGTCCTAGAAATAAACCTCTCTTTTCTGTCTCCATAACTCCTCCATTCCACATCCCTGCCCCTAGGGGGGAAAAAAATCTCAGGAAAAAAAGGAAAGAGAAGGTTTGGAGGAGAGAAGCAACGTGAGCCCAGCGCTTGGCAGTGCCCAAACCCTGCGGAGACACAGACTGTGCTCACGGCCGCTTCCAGCAGCAAGGGGAGGGTTCCCCCCGGGCAGTGGAAATCCCAGTGCCCAGAATTCCCCCCGCAGGCTCCCCCTGGGGCTGTGCAGGCAGCGCTATCAGCACATCTCCCTGCCTGCCCCGCCGTTCCCAGGGGCTGCAGCTCCGTGGCCTGATGGAGTATCGATCCCCGGAGTGCAAAGTCCAGCATGCCATTAGTCCAATCTGTTTTCAAGCTGACACAATCCCGTCATTTGTCATCTTCTCCTGTCCTGCTGTGTTTGTTTAGGAGCAGGATATTTGCTTTATCTGTCACTTCCCAATCCTCACTGTATTCTTTGCCTGACACGGGGTTTATTGGGTCCACAGTTTTCTCAGAGCCATTAACGAGGGAGATTTTGGCACGCCGCTGGAATCGCTGGGAAATGGTGATGCTGATAGCTTGGAAAGCCTTTGAGAATTAAAATATGGTTTGAGCTTGTACTTGAAACTCGATTTCAGGGGAGAAATTCCTAAAAACCACTTCGCTTTCTACAGCAAACGTGAAAAAGGCCAGCGGAAGCCTGGCAGGCGACTGCATCCATGAGAATACCTGGGAGAAACAGCCAGCTCAGAAACCAGCCTCAGAATTTCTTAAAAGCAAGAATGGGAATCCCTGAAATCGTCAGTCATGAAATCAGAACTCACAGGAAATGCTCAGAGACATAAATCCCATGCTATGAGTTTCTCACATTGCAAACTTGCAGGTTTCTTTTCTACATTTCCTATTTGAGAGCTGTTTGTATCTCGTAGCAAAAATCTCTCAAAAAAAATCTGTTGAAAGTTCTGTTTAATCATTTTCATCTACTTCATCACTCACCACCAGCTCTAGAAATGGGAGCCAGCACAGAAATTTTTATCATCACCATTGATATTTTTACACTGACAGACATAAAAGCACCACTAGAGCAGCATCTGCTTAATTTATAGCATTTTATGATTATTTTTTAATGCAGCAGCAGCAGAGGCTCTCGTGGCTCAAGTGCCCAGTGACACAGTGATGGGAGGAGTGCCTGACCAATCCCCCAGGGCAGATATTCCAGTTATTAAAGCACTAAACCCCAAACTTTGGCTCATATTGGCTCAATCCCACCTAGAAATGTGCATTGCCTCCCGGGGAATCCACAAACAGAAAGTGCAGAACTTCATTTTCCACTTCTTGCTCTTACAAAATCCGTGTTTATGTGGAGGGGAATAGGCACTTTTTAAATTTGCGGATTCCATTGGAACTTCCCAAGTTTTGTCATTCCAGAGGATCTTAAAATCACTGCAAGCAGGGCAGGTCTGCCCAGGCCACGCTCTGGGGTGTTTCATTACAAAGTGAGAGGCAGCAGCCTGGAGCTGGGGCTGCCAGCAAGGCACCTCCGAGCCAGCATTCCCAGGAAAACCAGGCCAGCCCTCGTAAAAGCCTCCCAGCATTGGTTATCCTTTCCCTTTCCCAGAGTTCAGGGTGCCTCTGTGGGAGGGGATCGGGCCCTCTGCATCCCACAGTGCAGCTGGGGAGGTTTGAGGTCACGTTCAGTGGACTGAGGTTCACACTGACCTCTGCACACTCAGGATCATTTATCTGCATTGAAGAGCAGCTCCAGCCGAGCCTGGAAATGTCTCATTTCCAGCAGAACTCTCCCCAAATCTCCCTCCACGCTCCAGCTGTGACAGCAGCACTTTGCAACTGCAGGTCCTGCTTTTGTCCTTCGGCACTGTCTAATAATTTACTCAATATCAGAGCCTTTCTGAAAGGCAAACTGCTCGAGCTGCTCACGCTTCTCGGCCTTTCCCCACTTGTTTTTAGGGCAGCAAAAGCTCTGAGGTACGAAGGGGCTAAAGGCACATTGATATCATTTTATATCTCCCAAATGCTCCAAACTTGATTTGCTCCACTCTGGGTGACAGCACAGCACCCCTGGCCCTGCACATCCCCTCCCTGTGTGCCCTCAGCTGTGCTTTTCCATAATTCCTTTCTGAAGTAGATTACCCAGTTTTCATATTGAACTACGTTCTGTGTGATGGGCAAAGTAGTAAAAAGACAGGGAGGGAGGAAATAAGAAGCCTGGGTAATTTTGGAGGTGGCATTTCGAGGGTTCTGGAAACCCCTCCCGGCTCAGCATCCCTCCGAGACTGGGATCAGGGAGGTTGCAGATCACAGGATGCACTCTGCAGTAAAATGTTAACCATTCTCATTAGGCAGCAGAAGTCTCCACACAGCAAACATCTGTCCAGCTGCTGGGGTTGTCTCTGCTCCCTTGGAGCTGCCAAGGCAGCACTTCCAGGGAAGGGGGGGAGGCTCTCTCTTCTCCAGGACAGGGAATTCACACCAGGCTCTGAATCCCTGTCACTCAGCCCCACAGATGTTCCCTGAGTTTACTGCTCCTTGCTTGCAGGTTGCTGGAGTAATTGGTTGAGAGGGGAAAAAAAAAAACCAGCAAACTACTGCTAATAATACAATAAAAGCAAATTCTGGCCAGCACAATAAAATTCAGAGGCAGTTTATGCTTTCTGGGCGAGCAGTATGTGAATTTATGGACAAACAGGCCTCTGCCTTCTCTCCCTTACACATATTGGGGATAAGGTTACATTTTATTTGTAGGGAATTTTATGGCAGCAAAGGCCATTCATTAAAGAAAGCAAAAGAGCAGAGAAAAAACAGATGATTGTTACCCAGAAATCCTCATCAGCTCTCCCCCAGTTGTTTATCCCTTAACTTTTTAAAGGAATTTTTAGACAAAGATGCTTTCTTTCCGCTTTGGAAAAGAAAAAGGAGTGGGGGGAAGACGTACAGTTTCACCCAGGCGCCTTTCAGCGCTCTCTGGGCAGCGCCCTGAAAACAACTTTCCCTTTAATGAAGACCTTTCTGGAGCTCTCTTCAATATTCACTTCAAAAAAATTAAAACTTCACAAGTTCATAAGGACGGATCCCCGGGTAGGACTTTTATTAAGTCTTTTCTATTTACTTCCTACCTAGATAAGATCTTAATCACAGCCCCCAAATTATCCGCAATGACATTTATCAACTCCAGTCATCTTTTCTTTAGCATGCTCCGCCTGACCAGTCGGCTTTTCTTCCACCCCTTCCTTTCAATGGAAGTTAATTTCGAGTACATGATTTATCTTGCTGGGCTAACAGCGCTGAGGCAGCCCACCTTTTGAAAGGGCTGGCCAGGGAGTGAATTATAGCCGAGTTGTCCGGTGATTGCGTTCCGTGGGGAAGGAGAATAGGCAGCCAGTGTGTTGCCCCGATGTGGCGCTGGGACCTTTTCAGCGAGGGAAGAAAAAAAGATTGGGCCTCTGACCGTGGGGCTGACAGGCAGGCGTTATATCAGCAGACAAAGGCTCGAATACCTGAAAGGATCAGAACTCCATGTACTCCGAGATGTGATGTTGTTTACAACACCGTACGCTGACCCTACCCCGAATTTACATGATATCGGTGCAGCGCTCCTTTAACCTCTCCCCATTCTTCTTCCTGCATCCTCACACGGCCATTAGCATAGGGAGAATTAGCCGGGGCCGCATTAAATCCACCGACACTTTGAAATCCTTCGCACGCATTCTGCGGCGAGCGCCGCCGCGATGTGTCATTTCCCTGCACGCCCTGCATCCATCCAGGGGCTCTGTTTGGCTTGGCAGTGGGTTTCATTCAGTATCTATTAACATTCAACTTCTATTTGTAAAGGGCATGTACAACCCACTCAAGTACATATTTGGCACAAGCCACAGTCATTTAGTGTTGGTCCAGGAGTACAGCTGGTGCCATCTGGGGCGGGATAATGGGAATCTTTCACAGAGCTCGCAGAAGCTGTGTTTTCATACTCCTTGTTCCTTCTCTGCCTCACTCAAATGGGGGTGGTTATGAATATGCTCCAGTTCGGGGTCAGGGGCTTGTCCTGAACCACAAACTCCAACTGCATTAGGAGGGGATGTCTCCTGTAGCTCGGGAGGTGCCATTTCAAACAGGCACCCCAAATCTGCGCAGTCCTGGCTACCAACTGCGAAACAACGCCAAACCCCGCGGATTTGCAAGCACGAGGCAGATTTCCAGCACATTCTGGTTTAATTCCAGAAAACTAGGCATTTCCTTGCTGATAATTCCACTTTCCCTACCAACAGGGCTGGGGAATTGAGAAGTTGTGGCTTGCCTGAGGAAGAGGGAGAGGATTTCTCCGACATAACAGAAGATTCTGCGGGGTTTGGTGCCAAAGTCTCAGCTGGTTCTTAACACACATCACTGCCCGAGCCGGCGGTGAAAGGAAATTTTGTACACACAAAAATCACTTGACACTGTTGAAAAACCTGGGGCCAGAGGACTTGCAGCGTTCTGCATCCACGGGGCTGTTTATTTTCCTGCTCGGGGAGTTATTCGAGACGGGACCCTGCGCGACTCCGGCGTCGACTTGGAAGAAATAAAAGCCCTCCACATTCCAGTTGATTCATCCACTCCCACCCTCCCCTGCCTGCAGAGCGGGGACAGCAGCCTGCAGAGCGGGGACAGCCTGTGCCAAACCCGCCCTGGGCACCTCCAGCGTGGGATCCCAACCCTTGGGTCCGGGTTCTGTTCATGGACCAGACCAGCTCACGCTGGGGATGAACATCCACAGCAACTCCAAAGGACAGAGGAGCAACTGCAGCCACGAGAAAGCCACCAATCAACTGAGGGAACATCACATTATATTTGAGATTAATACACAGGGGTGCAAAACTGAGAAATAATTACATTTCTGGGTATTACCAGAACAGGGATCCTTTCTCAAAGGAGATTTTCATGCCATATCCCTGTACCCCCAGTACCCCACAAAGCCAGGATGAGAACAGATGTCATCCTCTGACCAAACCAGGCACCTGCTTTGCTCCTCTCTTTCAACCAGGTGGGATTTGTTTTCTCCGCAGCCCTCCATGGAAAGACCCACATTTCTGTTAGTTTGGGGGTTTTTGGGTTTCAAGAGAGGGAAATGCTGCTTTGAAGAGACCAATGACATTTTGGAAGGTCCACTGCAAATTTCCCATGGAGGCAACACTCGGAATTTGCCGCACAAACCCGCCCAGCCTCCAAAGACCAGCACTGCCACCCGTCCTCCTCGTCCCCAACGCCAAACACAGGCAGCCCCTCCCAAACATTTACATTTCCCAGCACGATTTTTAAAATGCTTCTCCCCACTGCCCACGTTCCCGGAGCCTTTGTTGCGTTCCCGTGGAAAGCAGGGAATCCAGCAGCTGCATTCCTCCCACAGCCGCCACCACGCCCCGGCTCGTGACCACCCGGCCCCGGCTCTTTGCAAAGAGGGAACCTTTGGTTCTTTCTGGTTCTGTTCAAATGCCTGAAATCACAGCCATGATAAACCTGTAAAAATATCCTGATTTTTTTTTTTTTTTTGTCTAAATTGTGATTTGCCCCCCTCTGGCACGAGGCTGCAGCCGTGAGAGCTGACCCCGAGCAGAGGCACAGGCAATAATGACTCTCCGTGTGCGCTGCCTGGGAGCAGTGGGGAATTTTCTGGAGTCCTTTCGCCCTCCACTTGCAGCGAGAGCAGCTCCCCAAGGAGAGCTGAAACACGAGCTCCGTCATTCCCCGCTGGTTGGATGCACCATCCACACGGTGCCAGTTCTGCCCTGCAGTTGGTGAGCACACGGGAGCTGAACACGAGTTCTTGGGGATGTTTTAATGTTCAAACAGAAAATGAAGTTCTGTTACAACAGGCACGACATTCCCAAACGCTGCTCCAGCTGCAGGGAAGCCCAGTTGGCAGGAGAGTTGGTAACATGGAAAACCAAAGGCTAAGCAGGCAGAATGCAAGATTTTTGTGAAAATTATCAGTACTAAAGATAGTGTGATTCATATAATTAAATATTCCACTGGAGAAAAATAAGTTGATAACCAAAATAAATATTCATCCCTTACTCATGCTTTGTCTGTGGGGTGTGGATATTTTGGTTCCCCAGTAGCCATTGACATGGGAATGGTGAAATCACTGAGCACCTCCTGGGTTGTTAAAAGATGTCCAACTTCTTGAAGCTCTGCAAATCCCAAGCCCTCGAACATCTGCCTGCTGAGCTGCTCGTGCCTCCTCTCCAACCTCATCCTTCCAAAGTGGGGCACGAATTAACAACTGAAAAATTTTCACATGTACACAAAAAACATCTCCAGGTTTTGCTGACACAAGGTTTGTCAACATTTTATAAAGAGGAAGGAAGATGGCAACAAAAGTGCATTTCTATTCTAGTGATAAACACGATCACAGAATCCCAGAATCATCCAGGTTGGAAAATCCCTCCAAGATCAAGTTCAACCTGATCGATCCCCACCTTGTCCCCAGCCCAGAGCACTGAGTGCCATGTCCAGGCTTTCCTCGGACACCTCCAGGGATGGGGACTCCAAACCTCCCTGGGCAGCCCCTTCCAGTGCCTGACCACCCTTCCCATGCAGAAATTCCTCCTGAATTAAAGGCAAAGAAAGTCACTGCTGCTAATAAGATAAGCAGTTATTTTATAGAGCTGAAACTGTGTGTACCAACACTCGAGCAGAAATTGCCTCTCATTTAAATGAAGATCATCTCATGACAGTCAAACTCATTACAAAAGTCGTAAACACAGCTCCTATTTTTACTGAAAACTCTGTGACCTGTGGCTCTCTGTAAGCATATCCAGGAAGGAAAGTGTGTTCTGTCGGAGCCAGAGCGCTCTGCTTGCTCTCATTATTCATACCCTCGGATTTCAACAATGCAAGAATAAACTGCAGAGGTGAAGAGGGGAAAAATAATTAGGAGTGCAACAAAATGCACGAGCACGTTAAGGTGTTAAAAGGGTTGGAGGTGTGAAACCCAAAAATAAACATTCTGCTTAATATCTCAAGGTAATGTTTTGATGTGTGCTAAGCGAATCAATATTTGAAATCGTGGTAGGGGCTTGCATTTCCAGCTGGTGCAAAGGCATAAAAACGGAACAGATTGTATTTAGAGCAAACCCTACCACTGCAGGCTCTGCAACAGCACAAGTTTGCATTTAGTGGCACATAAATAGTGTTATTCTGTGTTGACATTGGGATTAACTTTGTGGATTGACGCTAAAGAACTGTAAAAAGAGTTTTAAAACCTCCTCACTTTTGTGATCTCTCCTTAACCACAGCAGCTACTGTAAGCTACCCTGACTGCCCATAAAGACAACTGGATCTTGAGGGCTTTTTTAAGCAGGATCCTCCCAGGCACACTCCAGTTTGGAAACTGCCATTGCAAGGGCTGCTGGAATGGAGCTGGTTGGGATTTTCCCTCATCTCAACTATTGGCATTAGAACATCTTCTAAAAAAACCCTAAAACCCCACCGAACACCCTTCCAAGAGCAATGAACCTGCTGTTCTCCTTATTCTCCCCGTGTTGAAAGGCACCACGAGGACCAGCAGCAAATGAAACATTTTGTGAGGAAAAAAATGAAAGCAAACAAAGCAAAGAGCTGATGAAATCCCCCAGTGAGCTTCAGTTCAGCTTCTCTCTCACCAGAGACACAACCCTGAGGCTGACAGGGGATTCCTGATGGACAGAGTACCCCAGCAGCCAAACCTGTTCTGCCCTGCCTAAATCTGGAGCCATCCTCAGTTGTAGAAAATCCCTCCATCCTCAAAGCAGGAACACCACAGCTCCACACTGCAGAGGCTGGATGGAGCACAAGTGTCAGGAGCAAAACATGGCATTCAGGGAAAGACCCTGAACGTGTCCCAGAAAAAACAATCCACAGACTTTGTAAAAGCATTGGACAGGTGGAGGGCAGTGCCCAATGGGACAAGCATCCTTGATTTCAGAGCGTTTCAGGAATGTAGGAAGCTCAGTTTCCCTTTGTGCCCAGGCATAATTTATTCACTCATCCAACTTCCACTGAGCTGAACAGAGCTGAGCTGAGCCAGACCTGCTTCCATCTGAAATGGCAAAGCTTCCGTGGTTAGCTCAGCTTAAATGGTGTCTCAGCAAAAGAAACCCCAACTTGGGTTAGATAAGATTAGCACAAATTTTCCTTCCCCATGAGGGAGGTGAGGCCCTGGCACAGGTTGCCCAGAGAAGCTGTGGCTGCCCCTGGATCCCTGGAAGTGCCCAAGGCCAGGCTGGACAGGGCTTGGAGCAGCGTGGGATAGTGGAAGGTGTCCCTGCCCATGGCAGGGGTGGCACTGGACGGGCTTTAAGGTCCCTTCCTACCCAACCCATCCAATGAGTCCATGATTCCAAGGAGAGAAGAGGGGGAGAGAGCTCAGCCAAGGCAGCCAGGGCTGGGAGCATCCAGCCTGCTCTGGAGCAGAGTCACTGCTCGCTCAGAAGCTCAAGCAAACCTGGGACAACCCCCAGTGACGCTTGGAGCTCACCATGAAGACCCGCAGATGCCAGCCTGAGGCTCAGGCATTGCAGGGAGCCGCATTCCGAGGCAGCCGAGCCTCTGTGCCCGGGAATTGCGGCTGTGCCAGCGGCCAGGCCCCGCACAGGAGGTCCATCTTCATGGCCAGTCTGACAAATGTCTTATTATTACTATTATTTTTTCTAAGTGGGCTTGTTCTCTCTGGGTCACTTTGCTCAGGCCTGCCCAAGCTTGGCAATAATGAGGCGAGGCTGGTTAAGCAGCTAATTAGCATGCCGTTTGTTAGACCAGTTAAGAACGTAATTATTGTGAGTAGGCAGAGCCTGCCGATGGAATGCATTTCGAAGGTTACCATAGGAATCCTTCCTCGCTCTATTCATTCCCAGTGTAATACTAATCACTATCATAAGGAAAGGATTGCTTGGATATGGACTGTAGGTTAACATCTGATTAGATTTCCAGTGAACAAAGCCATCCAGGCAGTTTGTTTGTTAACCCTTTTGGGGCCTGCCACAGTGTCCTGACCCTCGGGGAGAGCTCCCTGCCCGGGGTCCCCTCCCCTGCCCGGGGTTTGGAGTCCCAGCTGCAGAGCCCACGGAGGAGGCAGGCTCAGTGCCGGCTCCAAAGGGGCTGGAATCAGGGAGGGGGCCACCCCAAATGGCACAGAAAGCCATCCCTGGTTTTGTCACTCGTGGGTCCCTCTGGTGCAAGTTGCACTGGGTAATTCAGAGATCTGATTAAGGCAGTAACTGTGGGTAACTGAAGAGCAGAACTCCAGCACTTTTATTCGTGTGAAATCCATGGTTCCTCAAGCTTTCCGTGTGGGATCCTGCAAGCAAACACCCTGGGCACGGATCCATCCAGGTGTTGTCACAGCTCTGCTCTGCAGCACTTCCAGGGGGTCACTTTGCTCGAGTGAGAAGCCAAACGCCACCATCCTTCATTCCATCACCTGGGAGAGCACCAGCACGTGCCCACATCCCACACGATCCCAGGGATTCCATGGACACACTGCCCTGAGCAAGCCTGTGCAGATACAATGGGATACTCATGGGACAGATCCCAGTGCCCTGGGAGCTCCAGTGCCCAGGCCTTGGCTATTTCCATGATCCTTCAACCCCATCAGCAGGAGATTCCCAGGATGTGCCGAACCCAAGCTTCTCTCCCACCCTGGGATCCCCTCCCCGGGCGGGAGCCCCCGGGAGCGCAGCACCCACAGCGGAGCCTGCCCAGTGCCATTCCCGGTGGGAGAGGACCGGCTCCCTGCCTAAGGGGTGGGAACTGCTCCCTTTTGTCAGGAAGGAAATCCAGGAACATTCGTCCTTTGTTCCCCTGCCCCCAAAGTCGCAGCCAGGGATCGCAGCTCCACCGGAGCCTCTCTAAAGAGCCCTGGATGTTCATTAAATCGCCTCTGCATATTTTGCTCCTTTTTTTTTTTTTCCCCCCCTCGAGGCTGCCTACCAAAATCTCCCCGTGGTGTTCCTTAGCTCTTATCCTAAAAGTGTTGCAAGAATGAAGTGGTGAATGCCCCAATCTGAGCGCATTCTGTGTCCAGCCCCACGCTGTTCACAGCTCGCTGCCGAGGCCCGGGGCTCGGTGGGAATTTACAATTCATCGGCGACCAAACTCTTTGAATGTTATCAACACATCTTTCCCCTGGCACACGAGAGTGTGACTTATGACGAGAGGAGCAATTTGTTTCATGAATTTCATCCTTTGTTATTGAAAGCTGCTGGATTTGGATGTATAAAGACCTGTGCCATTAAGCCGCAGGGCAGAAGCATCCCATGGGCTAACAAGTTTGTTTGCTTGTTATTATTATTTTTAAATACAAATTACTTCGAAAGTAGCATTATGGAGGGCTCTGAAGGTGCTTTAAGCAAAGCTTGTGCTGTTTCCAAAAGATTGGGGAATATGGAGAAAAATGCATGGAGCAGTCCATGACCTCAGTGCAATAGGAAAATATCAGCTGATTTCTAACCAAATTAATGGGTATTATTCAGTGGTTTTACATTGTCCAACCCAGTGTACCTCTAAACAACTGTATTCAATATAAAATATGGGTGTATTAAAACAGAAATCTGTCTGGTGTCTTTAAAACTTCAAATGGTAAAGGAGGATCAGTGTGAAAAGACAGTTTGACAACTGCTGCTTTTTTTCCTGCAAAACGCTGTCTGCTCAAATGAGAGGTTTGATTTGCAAATAAAAGTCTTCAAAGCACAGGAGAAAGTGAAATAAATACTTAAGGTTACTGAAACTATTAATTAATTAATGATCAAACCCAATCAAGTGCTTGGAACAGGGCCTGGATTCTGAGGGAGCCGGTGCAGGGTCGGGCTCTGGGGTGGACGGGGCAGTTCTGCCCCAAAGCTCCAGTTCCCTTGGCCAACACTGCACGAGTGACCAGCAGGTAAAAACTACCCCATGGCACTGATTGCAGCTCCAGCAATGTCCTCCCAAACCTTTTTTGTATTCCTGAATTAATACAAGTTTTGTGGGAGAACAACTCTGGGTTTTCCTTGAGCAAAACTTGAGAAGTGAGGCAATTTTAGGCAGCAGATAAACTGTAGGATAGCAAGGAACTAGATCAGTTCTTTCAGAGAGAGGTTGGGAAAAGTCTTCTCTGTATTATTCCAAATACAACCCCCCCCCCTCAAAACATTACTCTGATCATTTATTTTCTCGAGTTAGTATTGAAACAAGAGGCCAGGAAACTCAGAGGAATAATATCTCAATCCAGCTTCCCCAGATTACCAGAACCAACAAGAAACAGAAAAAAGTGTTCTTTGGGAACTATTGTTCTCCAGCCAGTTCTTTCACTCCATTTTTGGCTAATTAAATTAATCTGGTAAGCAGGTGTAAACCCACTTGTTTGAGCAATGGTTCGGGTGGCTAAAAGGAGAGATTGGAGGTATTTGCACAGCGAGAGATTTGTACAGGGGAGCATTAAACCCTATCAACAAGAGGAAACTCCACTCAGGATGCAGAAAATCCTGTTTAGCACTTCCCAAATCGCACCAAGGCCGCCCCTAATCCAACACCCCAACACCGAGGTGAGGTTTAATCATCTGCTTGTGGAACTGCAAAGCCCAGATCGCTGTGTTGGGGATGTTTTACGTGGTTAATATTTTATGTGGTAAATAGAAACAAATACTGCTGTCCTCTGGCATTTGCATTGTAAATGCACAGCCAGCAGCACGCTCAGGTTTGATCCAAGACCAGTTCAAGACCAACCTTTTATTGCAGTAAGGAACTTCTTCCATATGCATTTGTTTTGCAGAAATAGAAACCAACCAGGCTACCAATAAACACAACATCACAACCCAATCATCACCAAAGGCAGGGTAATAGTTAATAAAAAAGAATAAATTCCAATCAGAGAGGAAAATAATAGAAATACTATCAGCAAAGAGGCAGAATTCAGTCTCACCTACATAGTTATAATGGTTTCACCCCGAATTTGCAGATATTAAAGTTTGGTTTGTGCAATTGTTCTAATTTAGCACTAAGGAATGGCAGCTAACATGAAAAATAAGAGGTTGTTTGCCCTTTCCCTGGATTGTAACCATCCTGGAGAAGGATGAGTCCATCACTGGAGTGCAAAGGCAGCTGGGCCCAATCCACCCCCTGGGATCCCACAGCCAGCAGAGTGTTGAACACCCCGTTACGTGACACCCACCAGCCACGCGCGTCCCTCTCTGCTGCGGATCAAAAGTGCTTCTTTGAACCACCAAAAACAACGGGACAAGGTTCATTCCACCGAGGGGGGACAGCAGATCCAGCTGGGAACGCTGCAAGGGTTACCAGAGGCGGGGAGGAGGAGGAGGAGGCGATCCCAGCGACACCAGTGTGACTGCGTGTCCCACGTCCCCGCAGCGCTGGGACCTTGCCAGCCACCAGAGGAAGCCTTTCCAGAGGAAGCCTTTCCAGAGGCAGCAGCGGTGGCGTTGCCTGAGGGCTCCCGGAGACATCACACCCGCCCGGAACATCCCTCCTCTCCCAGCTCCCGGCGCAGCCCAGCCCCCCCAAACCCGCACAGAACCCCCGGCCCAGCCCAGCCGGGTGGCACAGGGTGCTGCCAGCACCCCGACCTGAGCCCTGGCGTCACCCAAAGGCTGGATCCTCCCTCGGGGTCCCTAAAGAAGATCCTAAAGAGGATCACACCGTCACTGTGAGACTCCCTGGACCGTGCGAGGACCTCCCTCTGCCAGAACCACCCTGGCACTGAGGGATGCTCGGAGCTGCTCCCGGTGTTTCTGTGGATGGGGGAAGCCGGACAGTCCCCCCGAGCAGCCTCCTCCGGCAACAGCGCCCTGCACCGACCATGAACACCCCTGCTCCTTCCCCGGCCCGGGGCTCTCCTGCTCTTCCCCCTCCCGCCCGCCCCTTCCACATTTGCTCCTGTTTTTCGTCCATTTGTGAAGGTGCCCAAGACAGGAGCTCACTTAATACGTTCCCTTACGCTTGTGGCGCAACAGCCTATTCAGGACAGATAAGCCCCTTTAGAAATGAAGGGGAATTTAATTCAGTGCTTGAGTGACAGCAGGAAGATTTATCCCCTCAGTAGACAATACGGCTTTTGGGGCTTTAATCTTGCCCAGACAATGGGCCGTTTCTCGGCCCTCATCTT
>VZRJ01007880.1:400585-414693 GCA_013397565.1 Ptilonorhynchus violaceus | reverse complement strand
GAGGGAGGGAGGTGGGAAGAAGAGAAAGGAAGGGGAGGGGGAGAGAAGCTGAACTCATCTGGGAGCGGTGCCGGGGTGTGCGGGCGGGTGCGGTGTCCGCAGCGGGCAGGGCGGGGTGACCGGGCAGGGGGACCGGGCGGGGGACAGTGTCACCGGCGGCGCTGGCACGGCCGGGACGGAGCTGGGCAGGGCGCTCCGGGCGTGTTTCGGCCGGCAGAAGCTCCTCAGTTGTTTCTGTGGGGTTGTTATTGGGAACAGCCCCTGGGACACGCCGGGATCCACTGCTCCTGAGGTGCGCGCTGCCTGAATAGAAGCGATTCTCAAAATCTGAGGAATCCAAGCAGGCTCTGAATCCCTGGAAGTGTCCAAGGCCAGGCTGGACGGGGCTTGGAGCAGCTTGGGATAGCGGAAGGTGTCCCTGCCCGTGGCACTGGATGAGCTTTGAGGTCCCTTCCCACCCAAACCCTTCCACAACTCTGTGACCATCAGAAAGTTCACCACCAGTGAGTTTCTCATCCCTAGGGAAGGGCAACCATCACCTTTACTCTCACCTACAAATTAGTCTTTGTGGCCAAAAAAAAAAGGTGGTTTATACCCTTCTTGCTGAAAGAAAACACCGTGGACACCAAAGCTTCAATTTTGGTAATGAGTGGAAACACAGATTTAGCCTCAAAGTGATGTCCCACTGCTCTGGGGGGATGTTTGTGGCAGTAACTCCGTCAATTCAGCCTCAATGGTCCCTTCCAAGTCAGGATATTCACTGATTTTATATCAAAGTATTGCAGGGTCAGGATCCTAATTTGGGATCCACCCCGAACCACTAAACACTGCAGCAAGCGGAGCAGAACCACTGCACCCAATGGCTGTGAAATGGAAAAAAATACCCCATACATAACATAAATAACATAAATAACAAGATTAGTTTTGAAATCTCTGAATCTCTGACTTTCCAGTTTTCAGTTATCAACAAAAAAAAACCAAACTAAGAAGATGACAAGATTTTTCAGGCAGGAGATGAACAGCGTGAGAGGTGTGAGAGCACCACGAGGGCCAGGAGTGTGCACGTGGATCACCCACGATGGCACCTTTCTCTATTAAATGTACCCTCATGGCAGATCCTCTTTCTCACTACTTTGTTTTTGTTCCTGAAATTTAAGAAAATCAACATGGAAAACAACCAGAGCCTTTAAGCCTCAACACACATCAGTACGAGGACGTGAAAGGGAATAGTTTGAGATTTCCTTAACATCATATTCGGGACTTTTCAGCTCCTTCAACTGCAAGTTCAAGTCCCTGAGGAGTCACTGAAGTTCTTCAGTCCCTTCAATGGGATCAGCTGGGTGAATGGGGGACATCTGAGTGGCCTTTAAATGCAAATGGCTTGAAAAGGAATGAAAAGAAAAGGTTTTATGGAGCATTTTAAGGTTTTCAGTGAGCTTTTTAGTTGGTTCGGGCTTTTTTTGGGGGGGGGAGGGGTTGTTTGGGTTTTATTTAATTATTTATTTTAATTTGACCCCAATCAGACCACATTTTGGAGCAGGTTGGCGACTTGCAGCCCAGCACTGCTCACCTGCCACGCAGCCTTTCTGTGAGCAACCCCCCAGGAACCCTCGGGGCAGGAACCCCCAGTCTGGGGCAGAGAGAGTCTCTAAAGCAAACGCCAGCGAGAGGCGTTTGAGCAGCAGACAGAGCCCAGAGCTCACACCAGGAACTCCCTGCCTGCACTCTCTGCCCTCTTCATTTCGTCCTTGACTCTTCTGAACCCGTTTCAGGCTCCTTTGAGGTTCCTGGGAACCTTTTCAACACCTCCACCCTGAGCTGAGGCAGCGTTAACAGCCGAGCCCAGCAGCACCTCTGGGCACCCCAGCAGGGCTCGGCTTTGCCTTTCTGCCCCTCTGCCTCACAGGATGAAGTCCCTGTCCTCCCCATTCCCTGGTGCAGCTCAGGCATGTGAGACCAGTGTATCCCAGTGAGCAACTGGGGCTGCCCAGAGCTGGCCCCTTCCCTTCCCCCACAAGGCACTAGCAGCCCCCAGACCCCTGCAAAGGAGGAACTCCATGGGCATCCTGGAATACTTTCTCCATCTTGCCTTCCAAGCAGCTTCAAACAGTGTTTTTCTGTTCTATTTTAAATGGTGAGCATAGGGAGGAGGGAGGAAAGAACAGCAGAGGAACGAAAATAAGATTAAAATAAAAGCCCATATAGGGAGCCCACAGAAAAACAAATGTCACAACCCAATTCCCTCGTTGGCTCAACCACCCCGAACCCAGAGCTGCTCCATTTAACTTGGAGAGATCAAACTGTGGCTTATAATTTTTACAGCACCTTTGTCTGGCCCAGCATTTACAGGAAGTGGGGAAAGTAGAAGGAAAATTATTCAGTACAGGCTTCCTGAAAACTGGGAGGGACTTTTGTGGTGGGAGCAGTGGGGTAGGAGAGCTCTGAGTTTAGAAGAAATGCACCATAAAAATCAAATTTATTTAGCAACCCCCCTGACCAGGCTGGTGGCCAGAGCCAGGCCAGCACCTGTGTGGGACACGAGACCTGAAGGAGAAAATGCACCGGGATTTGGGGCCTGGATTTCTGGTCAAGGTGGAACACGCTGTTCCACCAAGCTGGGGCTGCCTTAGCTCATCCGAGGGGATGATTTGTGCTGCAGGAATCACCAGAGATCTCGAATGGACACCGGGAATGATAGAATTTGTTAGTAAGAGGGTTCTTTTCCCAAAGAACCCACAAATCCTCACGTTGCTGGTTCATCTTACACTGCAGAGCAAGGAGAAGAAGTGGCCACACAAAGGTCACCCTGCAGAGGCAGAAATCCAGCCCACCCGGATCCAAATCCTGCCTTCCTGAATCCAAATCCTGCTTCCCCGAATCCAAATCCCGCTTTCCCGAACACAAACCTCTGAGTTCTGCCTTCCCATCTCCGAGCCCTGCCTCCCCCAAGCCAGCCTAGCTAAGGACAGCTCGGTCCGAGCCACACCCACGCGCCCTGAGCGCAAACAAAAAGGTGTTAAATGAACCCAAAGAGCGTCCCAGCACCCCCTGCTCGCCTTATGGGGTGCGTTTGACGCGGGGCTGGTTTAGCAGTGTGCTTGCTGCCCCGGAGTTGAGCAGCACGAAGCACCCCGGGAGTACAAACCCCTTTGCCCTCCAGCAGCCTTTGCCCAGGGCCGGGGGCTGACAGGCAGCGATGGGACACGGAGCCTCGGCTTGTTCCTCGAGCGGGTTTTTGTTCCAAGCACCCGCAATTTCCGAGCCCCGGGTCGGTGTAACACAGAAGCACGAGGGCTCGGGAAGCTCCTTCGCTTTAGAACTGCTGCATTTTGGCAGCAGCGCCAGCTCTGCACGAGATTCCTCCTTTGCCTCTGATAACCCCCTCGAATATCCGTGGAGGGAACTCGTCCGGAGCAGCTGCAGGCGCTGCAGGAGCACAAGGGCAGGGAGCAGCTCAGGCGTGCCGTTCGCGGGCCTTTCAGTCCCCGCTGCAGGTGAGTGTTTGCCCCAGCAGCTGCAGAGCCTCCAGAAGCAGAGCTTGTTTCCCTCCCTCGGCTGCCGGACGGCGCGGGTCAGCCTGGTACCAGGAATCCCTTCTTCTCCCCGGGATTTTCCCCACGTAAACCCAACCACAATCACACCAACCCACCCTGGCTGTTACAGATGCAGAACTTCCGAGGCAGCAGAACCCCTTTGTTGAGGGAGATATCCTTAGACTTTTGTCCTGGCCCAGCACATGAGGCACAACTGACAGGCCCGGGGATCAAAGTCTCCCCTTTATCGCCATGCACTTGGCAGAAATGTAAACTGCCCCATGCAAGGCTCAGAAATGGGTTTGAACTCGCTCAAAGGGAGCCCAAAGACGTCTCAAGGAGTGAAAACTCCCTGACCCCTCCTGAGGGAGAAAGGCAGCCCAGGTGGATTGTACTGGGCAGGGGAATTATTTTTTTCCATCTGCTGTTTTTGAGTTTTCAGGGAAGAGCTGTCTTAAGAGTGGTGTATTGGGTATCTTTCAGTAACAACAGAGAGGAAAAAAAAAAAGGATGGTGTTTTTTTCGTATAAACACAATTGGTTTGATAGTGAAATGCTTATTTACAGAAATAATCAATTGGTGCAACTTCAAATGAAAAGATTGTGCAGCATCGAGTCCACCTCCCATCCCTGCCTGTCCCAGCTGCAGAAAGGGAGTAAGGGAGGAGCAGATAAGCCAGGCAAGAAAGAAATAAATGAAGAACAACCTTATCAGGAGGAATAATTAACAAGACAGAGAACCTGCAGTGCTGAACGTTCCCAGGCGTGGATCACCAAGAGCTAAGCAGGCTCTGGAGAGGAAAACTCCTGCTCTCACACAGCTCTGCAATTCCTGCAGCCCTTTACAAGGAGAATTGTTCAAAAAGTTTGATTTTGAAATTTCCTTGTAGCATAAAAAAAAAAATACTGAAAGAAAATGTCAATTGTTTCAAGCTATCCTATGAAATATTTTGTATATTCCTTTCTTCCTTATTCCTGCAGCCATCCTTGCCCTGGAGCAAAATGTGACACTGCAGTACAGAAAAGGAGCTGGGAAGTGTGGGGTGGGTGGCAGTGACCCCTTGGGAAGGGGTGCCCAGAGCCCCCGGGCTGGGGTTCAGCCAAGCAACCGCAGCCAAACCCCCAAGGCCCGATCCAAAAGCCAAGGTGGGTGTCCCAGGCTGAAGCTCCAGGGGAGCCTAAAGACAGAGTGAAGGTTGCCAGTGGCTGTAAAAGCCCCGAGCCAACAACAACAGCTTAGGTGTGTGCTTGGATTTCGTACCTGCAGAGAAGGGGGTTTTGTTTGGCAGCAGAAACAGCCTCTAACATCCTCCTGCTCCGGGTCTCGAGCAGATACACCCAGACACAGACAGCCCAGTGCCCCTCAGAACACTGGGAACGACGGGAAACGGGGAGGAATCACAAAGATGTGGCTGACAACATCGCAGGGACAGAACTGGGGGAAAGTTAAGGATGAATTCAAGCACAATCATGCAAAAACACCTCCTTTTTTTTTTTCTGAATAAAGGGACTTTTAGAGCAAAGCCATCAGGAAAAGGAAATAGAAGCACCTACCCCAAGTCTGCCAGCAGCCAGCCTGATCCAGTGCTCTCCACGTTCCCACTGCCCTGGGGTGGGAATCCTCTGTGAAGGGCTCTGATGAGAAACCTGGGCTGCTCCTCGGACCCACAGCCCTCAGGGACAGCAAACACCCGAGCCCTTTCCTTTCCCCAGGGACTGATCAGGCTTTACCTGACCAGCTTCAAAGAGGAGGAATTGGAGATGTGGGGTTTGTCTATAAAAAAAGGCAAGACAGCAGCCAGAGGCAGAAAGGGGAAGGAAAGAGGGGAAGAACCAAGAAGGAAGTGCCAGTTCTTTGACACCTTTGTGATGGAGTTTGATTTGTAAAGCAGAACAGAGCCCCTTCCCTTTCCCTGGCCTGCCCTCTCTAATCTGATTTTAGGAGAACTCTGAGATGAATCATCGCTGCTGCCCCAGGCCCTGCAGCAGTTCTGCCTTGGAGGGGCTCTGCGGGTCACCCTGCCCTGCCCTCCCCAGCCCTGCCCGGGCTGCAGCAGGAGCTGCTGCGACCCCAAACCCCAGCCGGACCCGGGCTGGGCGTGCTCCGGGTGCCTCCACAGGGATGGACACCCAGGGCGGTGCCCCTTGGCTGAGATGGCCCCTGGAGGGCAGGGATTCCAGAGCAGGCCAGGGTCCGGGGCTGCAATCCCCTCGGATGGGGAAGGCAGTGCCTCGGGTTTTGCTTTCACCGCTCCCTGCGCTTTGCCAGCACAGTTCTCGTATTGCCTGAGCCCCGTCTCTCCCCTTGATCCCCCCCAAACACGCAGGGGTTTGGTTTTTACGAGGTGCTGAGCAGCCACAGCTCCTGTTCTCCGTGCTGAGGTCGGAGGAGGAGGGAGGGATGCCCAGCTCAGCGTCCCTGAGAGCAGAGCCCGAGGAAGGACATCCCTCAGGAATGCTCAGGCTGGGAAAGCAGCTGGGAACCCACGGCTGGGACCCTCAGCCCCACACAGCAGCACCCGGGCCTCTGAGTTGTCACTTGACTCTTTACCAAGGAAAGAGGGAAGGGACAAGCCCTGGAGAGAGGTTTCTCTGGGCATGGAGCTCTCCCAGCTTTGTGGGAACAGATGAGTTCCCTGCCCTGAGCTCCACGTGGCCACAGGATTTAATTCTGGGGCTAAAGACCCTCTCCAGTGGCAATACCAGCAAGGGGAGCCTCCCCTAATTGCTCTGGCAGCACGATGCAGCCAAGACAGCACAGAATGCATCCAATTCCTGGGTTTCCCTGCATTTGGAACCCCAAATCTCTCTCTTTGCCTTGGCCTCTGCCCACCCGTGCTCTCCAGGACAGTGCGGAGCAGGAGTCACTCAGTGCCCAGGACAACCACCCTTGCTGTGCATCTCTTGCACCTTCCAAGGCCCCAGAATCCAAGGGGAATGCTTTTATAGGCACCTCAGGGGGGAAAAAATCATCTCAAAGCAGGAACAATCTATTGCTGATGCTCGCAGTGAGACCCAGCGGTAACTGAGGCAGCCGCTGCGCCCGTGCCAGCTCACAGGGGCTGTGCCAGCAGAGAGGGGTGAGCAGCCCTGCCCAGGGGCACACAGGGAGCTCACAGCAACACCAGGAACAGATCCCAGCTGTCCTGCATCCCAGCCCTGCTTGCAGACACGAGGGGTTTCATTTCCCTCCTTGTATGTGATGAAGTTTCACGGGAGCGCAGCAGTGACACTGCCCAGGGCAGGTGTGCCCCTTGCCAGGGGACAGTGGGAGCTTCCTGAGGAGATGATGGAAGCAGGAGACATTTCCATGTCCAAATGACAGGGAAAGGATTGTCAGCTGAATCTAACCAGTGCCTGGTGGCTGTGCTGCATTTCCTGGGTGGATGGAGGGATGGATGGAGGGATGGATGGATGGATGGATGGATGGATGGATGGATGGATGGATGGATGGATAGAGGGATGGAGGGATGGATGGATGGATGGAGGGATGGATGGATGAAAGGATGGATGGATGGATGGATGGATGGATGGATGGATGGATGGATGGAAGGATGGAGGGGTAACTCCTGCTTGGGCAGCACAGTGCAAGGGCTTGGAACAAGATGATCCCTAAGGATCGTACCCAAACCATTCTACAATTCCATATCTAAATTTTTCCAACAGTTTCCTGAGCTGAAATTAAATAAAAATTTAAGAAAAAGAAGTAAGCCACTTATATTTGATCTTTATATTCCACCACAGCTGGATGAGGGCTGCAGGCTGCTCTCCCCTGCCATGGGGCTGTCCTGTGCTCAGAATAGGTCACTTCTCCTCATTTTAGTTTGTGCAGAAGAACATCTGCACTTCCCTGAGCAGGCACAGGGCCTGGCAGGAGCGAGACTCAGTGAGCAGGGCATGGACACCCTCGTGTTCTCTGAGCCACAGACCTGTGTGTGACCACAGCCAAGTTCCTCCTCTCTCCACCACTGTTCCCTTTTTCACCTTTTTCTCCTCAGGTTAAGCTCATGACAGGATTTATGACCTCCTGGTTTGGCAGATCTCACACCTCTAAGGCCTTTTTAAAGCAGTGCTCATTTCCCTGAGCATCCCCACAGCACCCGCCTGTTGGGACAGGGATTGCAGACAGGCACGAGACCAAAAACACATTGATAACTCATAGAATGAGGAAATGCCATTCAAATAATTATTTCCCTTCATTTCTGTGTCATCACTGGAAAAGCAACATGGTAAACTGATTTAAAATGTGGATTACAAAACCAAACCAGAAGTGTGCAGTAACCCCAGTAAGAAAAAAATTCCTCTGTGCCAAAATTTACATTAACAAAAAAAAAAAAGGTGTTTACCCTGGCAACGCCACAGCTTTTCCCTCTGAACTTTGTATAACTTCATCCCCAAATGGATTGACTTCTACATTATCTGACATTTCCTCATTAGCTTCTTTCCTTTCTCCCTTTTCTCTGCAAAAAGGCCCTTGAGTCTAACGATGTCAGAAGTCTCTGAAATTTGACAGATCTTACATTTCCAGCTCATTTTCTAATGAGTTTGTACATCAGGACTGATTAGTGTAATAAAGAATTCATGAAGCAAATAAATGTAACATGAAGACACCTTGAAGAGAGGGAAGAAAGAGCGAGTCAAACATGTTGAGAAAAGGTCTGGCCTTTTTAACCTTCATTTAATCGTTCTGACAAAGACACTTCATCAAAGGGGCTTGGCAGGTATTTGTGCACAGGAACACCAGGCTTTGAACTTTTCCTGCCCCGCATGGCCCAGCAGAACCCATCATTAGCCTCATTCGGCACCCACGGCTGGGGCTGCGGAGGGGACAGGGCGCCCCGGGGAGGGGCTGGCACCGGCCCCTCACATGCTCCAGGCTCACGATTCCCTTACAAACACCCCCGTTCTGTTTGTAAATCCACGGGAAAAGCTCCCCCAGTGTTCCCGTCCCAGCTCTCCCCCCCCCTAAAACCGTGGGTCCATCGGGGTGGCCCCGCTGGGGGGGAGCCCCAGGGTGCCAGGGGAGTGCTGCAGGTTCCCCACAGCAGGCACCCATCCATCTTTTGCTTCCCCACCGTGAAATATTAAAAAAAAAGGGAAGCTCAGCGTGTTCACTCCTGGGATCCCATCCCCGGATTCGCTCGCGTTCCTCAGCGTCGCTCCTCTGTCACCTTTCCCTCAGCTTCCCACAGAGCTTCACCCCCCCAGAGATAAATCAGTTCTGTGTTCCCTCTGCAGAACTGGCAAAGAACAACCACCCAGATGTGCAGGTCCTATGGGAAGGAAATGCCAGGATGTTGTAGTTCTATGTATTTTTATCTACGGCATTAAATATAGGCTTTGTTTAAAATAGGAGCAGACTCAATATCTTCGCTAAGGAAACCATACATTTGAGATGTTTATGTGGAAAACGTGCCAGAGGTTTTTTGAAGAGCTTTAGCTTGGGATCTTTCCCGCTCTGGACATGACTTTTGGCATCAGAGGCCTCAGGCTCAGCAGGAATTGCACATGTCTGATGATAGAAAGCGTAACAATAACGAATATTAAGAAAGAATAATTCTGCTGCCTGTGTTCAGATGAATGAACATGATGAGAATTTCAGTGTTCAGATCTGTTTCACCACTGGACAGGGAACACAGCACAGCAATCCTGCCCCTTTCCCTCAGGAATGCTCAGTGTGCATTGCCCAGTTGTAATCCTGTTCTCCCCATGTCTTCGCCCAAATGGAACATTGTCAGGGCTCCTCAGGAAGCTGCAGGAAGATCCTTTTGAATAGGGACAGTATGGAAAATTGTTCAAAAGAGTCCTTGTCCCACACAGGCCAGATCTGCATGGGAAGTTACTTTTTTGTTCTTCAGAAGAAAGCAAAAACCCACAAGGAAAAAAAAAAAAAAAGGAGAAAAAGAAAGAAACCAAAGAAACCTCAAAGAGTTCAAAGGGTGTTTCATCAGCATCTCAGGCCTCGAGAGCAAGGCCCCCTTTGTCATCTTTGGGTGACTGACTTCTCCCCTCCTCTGGGTGTGCAGGGAGCATCTGATGGGTGGTTACAGGGAAATCATCCTCCCCGAGCCACGCTGGGGATCCCCTGCCCTTGGCAAACCCCCCTGGCTGTCTCCTGCCCCCTCTCAGCTGTGGGGACAGGACTCTGTGCCCAGAAACAGGGAATGTGCAGCAGGATCGGTGCCTGAGCCCCACACAGCCCTGCAGCAGCCTGGACACCCTCGTGGCTGAGCATCGTCTGCCTCTGCAATTTAAACATCTCTATTAAAGTGTTCAGAGGGAAAAGTTTCAATAAAAATAAAATATCCAATCTAAATTGTGTTGTCCTTGGAGTTATAACATTTTAGCATTTCTGAGGTTCTCCCTGCTGATGTTTTAAACTGATGTCTATCTTAAAAACTCGCACAAAAACTGCAGCAGGGACACGCTCCCCCTCTGCTCCACTTCTTATTTTCTGTGCCCTTTTGACCCCTTTTGTCCCAGCTACCTTTTTCCCCTTATTCTCCTTTTGCATCTGATCACACTCTGCATCCTCTTTATTCTTATCTTCCATCGCTTCAGCTCTTCTCCCTCCCAGTTCTGCAAACCCCAAAGCCCCTCCTGTGCCTTTGGCCGCCTCTGCACCGAATACCAGGACAGAAAATCCCTTCCCTTCCTGGGGCAGCTGCTCTTTCCAGGATTTCCACGGACAGCAAAGCCTGTGTGACTTCCAAAAGGGAAAACACACCCTCGGGTCCATCCAGGCACAGAGGGATGCACTGCAGAGGGTGTTGGCACCGTGATGCACTTCAAACTTCTTTTTTTTCCCCTTTCCCACCCATTTTTAGGGAATTTGCCCAAGCAGCATTGCTATGGCACAAGGTCACAACCAAGGCTCTTTTCCAGAAACGGGAAAACTCAATGCACATGGAGAAGGTGGTCAGAAACCCAAACTAGGAACTGGATGCTGGGAGAAAAGTGTCCAGACGTTTTGGCACAAGAAATCGTTTGTAACACAGATGATAAAAACAAGATACAACATAATTAGCACAGACCTGGCAAAGCTCCAGAGCGCTGAGCTAAATAAATGATTCTGTATTTGTTTTAAAGCATCCAGAGCTATTTATACTGTCAGCCCAGCGCCTGGGGGATCACTCTTTCCTGGAGTAACTCTCCATAGCACAGCTCTGCAATATTGGCCCTTTATTTCTAACTCAGGTTCCAAACCGTGGCTTAAATCCCACTCATTCCCTGGTTTTGCAGCTCTCGCTTGTGCAAAATCACGGAAATGCTCCAAAAAACGCCCGGGTGAGCCTGGATCTCCGGTCCCGGCTCCCACAGAGCCAGGGCTCAGCCTGGCAGAGCTGGACAGAGGCTTCCAGCATGGGATTTGATGGAAAAAGCCACTTCCCAGCTCTCTTTGTGACCAAATTGGCCAGCAACAAATGCTGAAGCTTTTTCCGTCTTTCCCCCTCCCCACCTTTCCAGTAGCCAAATGGAAAAGGGAAACTCCACAGCGTTTATTGCAATAAAAGTTTCCATAAGTTTTCCTGAAGAGTGTCCAACTCCTCACCCTCCTCAAAGACAGAAAAACTGCTTTTCTTTTCAAGACCTTATTTTAAAGCCTTCGGAACTGCTCAGTTTTGGGGGAAAAACCTTTTAGGACTCATTCCAACCAACCTCCTGCGACACCACCTGCCCTGGCCCCGGGGTTCTTTGTGCCCCTTTTGGGGCTCTGGCAGCTCCTGCAGGTCCCCAATTGTGACACCAAGCGAGGAAAACTTCCAGGTAGTTCCACCACCTCACCACTTCTGTTAACAAACTTCTCGATTCAGACTGACCACATGAAACTGCTTCACCACAGCAGCAGAAACTGTCCTTATCACCCGGGAGAGGCGCCCGTGGGGACACCTCTTTCCCAGGGAGGAGAGAGTTTGTGTGAAAGCCTGGTCACCCCTGGTTCCAGTTCCCTGAGAGGAGACAGAGCTGCCTGTGGAATCACCCAAGAGCTGTCAGGGGCCAAACCAGCAAGGAGAGGAGCCTCGTCAGCCTCGTGGTCTGGCTGTGACCTCCACGTGGTCACCAATCCCAGGTAAATCCCAGCAGGACAAAGGCTGCCAGGTGGGTTTGAACCCAGGGTTTGGAGCAATCATGGATGAAACAAAGCCAGGATTTTCCATAAAACGAGCTGCAATGAGGTGGAAAATAGAAGTACCTGCGACTGCCCCCTGCTTTAATTAGCTCTAATTTCAGCAGGAGCAAAAGGACACCTTTACCTTCCAAAATATAAAATATTCACGAAAACTCCTGATTCCAACTTGGAGCTTGAAGCCCAAAGTGCCCCTGACAGTGACCTCATAAAGGGCAAGGTCAAGAGGGAAGGTGCTGTGGTTTTCCAGGCTGGCCTCCTGCTCCACAGCACTTCCTCAAACGAATTCCTGCCTGGTGCACGCGGAGCTCTCCAGGGGCACCAAACCCCAGCGCTCCAGTGCTCAGCCACGGACTTGGAGTCACTGCTGGGCTGTCCGAGGGGGGAAGCGTTGGAGTGTTGGAGAACAAACACCTGGCAGACCCAGCAAGGAGAGGATTCTCTTTCTGGGGTTTGTGGGATGAACGAGCTGCTCTTCCAACTCCATTTTCCCTCAATTCCTACTTTTTTTCCTTCTTTTTTTTTATAATAGAGGTTTGTATTAAACAAGGGGTTGTCACACCTCCAGCCCATTGACTCCAGTTTTGCTGTAGGTGAGTCCTCCAAGGTGGCATTTCTGTCACCTTTCCACTTTCTCCTCGTTAAACTAAACAGATTAAGCTTTTGGGATAACAAGACAACTCTTTGAGATTTATGGAAATTATTCACGAAGGTTTATGTTCCAAAGCACCAAAACACGTTTTGTGTCCTTCTCCTTTTAAAAACCCATTTCTCAGTGAAATCCAAGGGAGAATCTCAAAACAAAATGCATCATAATCCTCTATTTTAGAATGTTTTAATGAAATTAAATGTGAAGATACTACAGTAGGGCCTTACCCAGTGCTCCCAGCTGAAAGAGGGAAGGAATTAACTGACTCTAAAATGAAACAGGTTTCTCTTCTGTCTGACTGAAAGTTACAGGATGTTGGTAGTGAACCAATTAAAACACATCTTAAAACGATAAATACAAACCAAATGTACATTATCAGCATGTTCAGCCTTTTGTTTCTTGGTTCTATTTTGTATCAGCTTATTGCAATCATATGTGTTGGGAAGGAGGGGGAAAATCAAATCATTTTAGGAAATAATAAATAAAGAATTCGGCGGAGGAAACAAAGGAGGGCTGCGTTTGTTCAAACATGAAATAAACCATGTTTCAGAGAGAAAGCTGAAAGAGAAGCCACAACATTCACGGATCAGTGGAGCTCAGAAATATCTAGAAAATGTAAAAAAATCTGTCTCAACTGAAGACAGGGAAGTGGCTGTGCAGGATCAGGATGTTCCCGCTTTCCTCCTTCCCCAGGCACTGATTTCCTCAGACACCTCTTGTCTGTCCCTGCTGCTTTGCCACCTGAAATACCTGACCCACAATGCCCCTGTTTGAGCCCGGATTCAGCCTCTGCTGCACCAAGAATCACAGAATTACTGGGGTTGGAAAATCCCTCCAAGCCCATCGAGTCCNCACAGAATTACTGGGGTTGGAAAGTCCCTCCAAGCCCATCGAGTGCAGTGGTGCCCATCCCCACCTTGTCCCCTGCAACAAGGAAAAAAAGCCACGTCCAGGCCTTCCCTGGACACCTCCAGGGATGGGGACTCCAAACCTCCCCGGGCAGCCCCTGCCAAGGCCTGACCACCCTTTCCTGACCACCCTTTCTTCAGGAAGAATTTCTTCCTGAATTTATTCTGTCATGTATGTTCATTCACAAACAGTTACAGATGGATGCTGGAAGAAAATTGCCATTTCTGCTGAAGGGCAGAGTTTTCTGCAGTTGCACTGACTGGAATTAAGTATCTGTGTGTATAAATACATATAAAAATTACACCCACTACAGGTATTCACTGTTTTCCCAGTAAAACACACGAGGATTTTAGAAGTGAAAATATTTCACTTTTTACAAGCCCCAGAAAAATAGATTTTTTTCCCCGCTACGTTTTTCCTCCCCAGCTTTTGCTTTCCCAAGACAGGATTTTTTTTCCCATTGATCTGTTCCCAATCCCACACCCCGAGTGGATTCCTCTTAATGAAAGACTGCAGCAAGTTTGCACAATTTTGTCATTCTTTGGGGCTGCAGGTAAGTAGCTGCTCAGTCCTGTGCTTAGGGGAAGGAAGTATTGAAAATCTCCTTTGCTATTCCTCATTTCACGGTTTATAACGTGATACTTATAAATACTTTGGTAGCAGATTAAGCTCCAGAGAAATGAAAACATTTCAGAAAGAGCACAAAGCCTGCAAGTGTCCAAATGAGGGAGCAGAAAGTCGGCTTTAAGCTGCAGGAGGGGGTTTATGAGATGTAGTGCCATGTGCCATACAATACAAGATCAACATCTGTTGTTATTTCAGTAAACTTAAATCAGATGTTCAGCTTTTTCTTCAGGGGGAGAGTGGCACAAAGAGAGATTTTATTAATT
>VZRJ01007880.1:384033-400547 GCA_013397565.1 Ptilonorhynchus violaceus | reverse complement strand
CCCTCTTTACCAAGGTGGCTGTTCCTGTGCCAGGAAGAGTAGGAGAAGATTCTGGAGCGGACTTAAACACCCTTCAAGTGATAGAGTGGTGATAAGGGGACCTTTTGTCACCTCTGTTGTATCCTAGACCTTCAGCCTTGGATTTCTGCCCAGGAAGATATTTATTAATGAAGCCACTACTGCCAGTAACCAGGAGCAGTTATTCCATTCACACGAGGAAGAACAAACCCAGAACTGGATGAATCGACTTTCTCAGGCTGAGAATGTTGGGGCTGCTCAGCCTGGAGAAGGGAAGGTTGTGGGGAGACCTCAGAGCACCTTCCAGGGCCTGAAGGGGCCACAGGAGAGCCAGAGAGGGGCTCTGCATCAGGAACTGCAGTGACAGGAAGAGGGGGAATGGGTTCACACTGAAAGAAAGTGGGTTTAGATTGGATACAAGGAAAAAAATTCGTCCGTGTGACGGAGGTGAGGCCCTGGCACAGGTTGCCCAGAGAAGCTGGGGCTGCCCCATCCCTGGAAGTGTCCAAGGGCAGGTTGGACGGGGCTTGGAGCAGCCTGGGATAGTGCAAGGTGTCCCTGCCCATGGCAGGGGTGGAACTGGATGATCTTTAAGGTCCCTTCCAACCCAAACCATCCTGTGATTCCATGATTCTATGAATCCAAGGGAAAGATCTTTATAGTCCTTGATGGGTTTTGGATTAAACTTTCCAAGGCTGCCTCGATGACCACCCTGTGCTGGAGAGCTGCCCTGGGCCCCTGAGTGGATGAAGGGAAACACTCAGAGCCCCGTGGCCATCCCGAGGCAGCACGAACTTGCCAGGTTGCTTCTCAAGGAACAGCGTTTGCTTTGCTCCCAAATCCAGCCTGCTTCCATCCTCATTCTCCGTGAGAAATCATCCTTCCAGTTCCCAGGTGAAAGCTGCCCGGCTCCTAACCTGGCTGGCCCCAGGGTGTGCCCTGTGCAGGGCACTTTTTCTGCCAAAGGTTTCGGAGTTCAGCGCTGGGAATTGCCGGGTGCATTCCAGGCGTGTGCTCCATCCCAGGGGGGAATGATGGAGATGGGGGGCACCTCCTGCAGCCCTGGAGGGGACAGTCCCGCTGTCCCACGGACACCTGAAGGGCTGCAGAAGCCCAAGGGGGGTCACACACTGAACTCAAATCAATCCAGTGGTGATTTGGCACGGGCAGCCCGCGGTGGTTCCCTGTCAGCAACACCCCTTGATTAAACAACACCAAATACTCCGGGTTTATACCTGATATTCCACATTTTAGACTGCACAGGGCCCATCTAAATTGCTCAGTGTGACTGCCTGTCCCTGTCCCTCGTTACACACCGAGGCACAGCTCAGTGAATGTTCCAGGCTGGAAGGGGCTGGAGTGGTTGAGAGGGCCCGGATACCCCCGGCAGCAGCAGCAGGAGCATCTGGAGCTCAGCCCCAGCCTGGGGCCAAAGCTGCCGGGGGTCGTGCTGGCCGTGCTGGCTGTAAAAGGGGGGTTTGCGAGGTGGGGATCCAGCAGTTTGTGTTTCCCCACACGGCAATTCCCGGCAAATGAACCACGGATCCAGCGCAGCACTCGGGAGAGCGGCACAGGAATTCTGTGTCCCGCTCCAGATGTGTTTCTGTTCAGCTTTTAATTCGGAAATTTTGGGGCACAAAGCGATTTAACAATGCCCTTTTAATGACCTAACATACATATACATACCTTTTGTTTCGTTTTTATTTACCTTAGCAGCGCACTAAAACCCGCTGCAGGTTTTTACATTATATTTTAATTAGTGCTTTTATATATGAAAGACAAAGACGCCACTCAGCACAAACACACGTCCACTGTGCTGCATTTCCCAAGGCACATAACTTAATCCCCAGAACACCAAGTCTCTCCCCATCAAAATTAATATTCCCTTGCTGGGTGCTGGGTCCATCTGGTAGCTGGGTTTGGGAGCTGCGTGAGGAGGGAACAGTGTTTGTTGTTCTTGTCGAAGTAGTTAATGTTTTATAAACTCATGAAACTCCACAGCATCAGGATCACTGAGAAAGGAACCCAGGGCAAGCAGATGTGCCCCTCAATTAATTAATTTTAGTTGGGGGGGCGGGGTTGTTGTTTTCTTTTCTTTTTAATAGTCACATATTCAATAAGGAAAATGTGAGAGAGAAGACCAGGACTTTTCCAAAAATGAACACTGACTCCAGCCCCCCCCAGCATTCTGTATTGCTTATTCCTCTCGACCTGTACATTTTCCTATGGATTTTCAGGATGGAAATTTCTCCCACACCAGAGACACCATCCCTGACTCCAAGTGAGGGTGACTGAGGTGCCACCTCACAAACTCCAGTGCAGGAGGTGCCCAGAGCCACTCTGGGGGAGCAGCACTTGGCAAAGCTGCTGGAGACAGGGGGGATTGAACACGGAAACAACCAAGACAAAATCCCCCACATCCACCCAAAATAACCCATTAATGCTCCACTGCCCAGGATCCCCGAGTGGTCTTTGCTTCCCCAGCCCCCCTCAGCCCTGACAGCATCACCCCACACTCCATTTGGGCTGGGAAGGCCCGGGAGAAGGAGGGAGAAGGAAGCACAGACGCCTCTCAAAGGCAAACTGTGGTTGGTGGCTCCTCCGGGCTGCAGGTTCAGGCTCCGAGTCTCCATCCTTTAATCCCGTGCAACATTTATGGAACATTCCTTCCCTCCTCCTCTGGAGCAAGTGCAAATACAGTTTGGCAAAGAGGAACTGCCCACAAGGAAGGAGCTCCTCGGAGCAGTTGCACCAGAGCTTGAGCTAAACCATAACATAACACGTCTGAATAACGCTGTGAAAAATATATAAAATCTGTTATGGCATTAAAAGTTTAAACACCATAAATCTTCAGCGTGCTATTTACTGGGCTGAGAAGGTGAGAGAAACAACATTCTGAAGTGGAATAGGAGAAGAAAAGAAAATGTAACGTGGAGGCCAGAGAGCAGGGAAAGCCCTCGGGACCTGGCCAAAACCACGGCTCCGACTGGAGCGTCGGGGCTGGGGCTGGCAGAATGTCCCTGAGCACTGCGGACACACACCCTCACAAACTGCTCCATTAGTGCTCTGGAAAAAAAGCTCTGAAAGGAATTTAACAAAAGAGACAGGAATTTAGAAGGAAAAAAGAGCCAGGTCATGATTAGCAGCAAAGGAAACGTGGAACAACTAAAATGTTGTTCCTTGGAAGGTGCCATTGAGAGTCCCCGTTCCCTTCATGCTCCTGGGTGCTCCCAGTGCCTGGGAGGGGATGATTCTACAGAAAACAGGGATTAAAATTGCCAGCTACAAGATTTGCTCCAACGTTTGCCAAATTTCAATACAAACTCGAAGTTCAAGCTGAAATAAAACCCTCACATTTTGTCAGTTTTCAAGCTGGAGCTTTGCTAAAGTACCAGCCTGGTTTGAGCTCCTTCCCGCAGACACAGTCCCTGAGTTGTGGCTCTCAGCTCCGTGTTGCAGTGCAAAAAATAGAATATTTCAGTAGTTACTGTGAAAAGGATTTAAACAACCCACTGCGAATTTTGCAACCTGTCAGCCCAAACCGTGGGGAAGTTATCTGGGGGTTCCAGCTGGAGACCATCCCTCATGCAAACCAACTTTCTTTCAGTTATAATTGAGAACAAATTCCATTTTCATCTGTGACTGAACTTTTTGAGCTTTTGTAGCTTCAAGTCAGCTCATTAACATTACTTAGCCATCGGTTTTATAGTTGAATTATACCATGTTTATACTGTGGAATTCCATTACTTAATTGCTTCACTACTGGAAATTTCAGTGGGGTTCTCATTTTTCGCATAAATCTCGAGAATAAACATGTTTCTGTATTTCTCTTACTTAATTAAGTGCATGTTTCATAAAAAAAAAAAATAGCCAACATAGACAAATTAGGCAAAGAATCATTTGTTTAATCAAAGGGGAAACTCGCGCCGCGAGTGAACGGGGAAACTCCTGAAGATTTGGCTCCTGCTTCCGGTGAGTGCTGGGGACTCAGGCCCCTTCAAACTCTCCAAATGTGTCCATCCTATGGAAAACCTGTGCTGGGAATCACTCACACAGTGCTCTGGCAGCAAAGGCAAAAGCTGGGCCCGGGTCCCTGCAGAATAACGAGGCTGGGCCGTAACGAGGGGGCACCGCGGTGGCTCCAGGGGTGGAGGGAAGGAAGCTCTGCCAGCCCCTCCACCACATGCCAGGGGCAATTAAAGCATGGAATCATTAAGGCTGGAAAGGACCTCCAAGGCCATAAAGCCCAACCTTTGACCAAATACCACCCTGCCCACTAAACCACGTCACATCCCACCCGGCCATCCCAACGTGGAAAACATCTGCACTTCCATCTCCTCTCTCCCCAGAAATCTGCTCTGGATTCACCTGGGGTTTGTCTTCTTAGGGTTTTTATCTGGATAAAGTGTCGAGGATCCATTTGGGTCACTGCGGTGGTGGATTTTGGGGAGATTTGTGGGTTTTTTTTCCCTGTATGCAGCAAATCTGTTTGTAGCCGAGTGGCTCTGGGGGACAGGGCTGGAGTAAAAGTCCATCAGCAGCACTTCCAGCTCCTGCCCTCTCCCAGTGTGGGAGCACCAAACAGTTGTTCTTGCAATGAAGGAGATAAACAAGAGATGAAACCAAGAAATACCAGGAATAAATGTCGGACTTTAAGTCAATAGTGGGATCACTTTGTCTTTTCACAAATTTGCTGCCTCCTCTGTACAAAAGTTTTCACAGCTGAGTAGGTTTGGAGTTTAACAAGGGATAAAATAATGCTTAGCAATTAATAATGGCTAGAATTAAAGTAATTAAAGTTTTAACAGCTATTTTCTAGGACATGAACTAAGGAAAAGAAGAGCACACTTTAAAAAAAGATGGATTAGTTACCAGCAAAATGTGAAATATCTTATTTTAGCCAGACATTCATTTGCATTCTAATTTCTCTTCTTACGTATCTTTATGATTTGTAGGTCAAGGCAAAGGGATGGAACTTTGGCTTTTTCTGCCACTGCAAAATGACTCTCAGAATTCATTTCCCTTACAAAGAGTTTTCCCTGTTACAGCTGGAATCTCCCACCATCCCAGCTGTCCCCTTCTGCAAAGCCAGTCAGACATTGTCTGTTTATCCCATGGTGCAAAATTCCAGCACTTGACACCCAATAACTCCTTTTGCCAGAAGCTGCTCCTACAATAACTGCGTAGACAAAAATCATTCAGAAAAAAAACCCCCAAATTTAAGATTTTCTTTCCTGTTGCCCTCTTAGAGGTGGCATCACCTGCCCCCTCTGCCCCCTCCTTCCAGGAGTTTGCCCTGGCAGACAGCTCCCCGTGTTCAAGACCCACAAATACTGAAAGATCCTGTTTGGGACAACCTTTTACTCAAACATTTGAGAAATTATCACCTGCCTTGGCAGGGCAGCAGCAGCAAAAACCCACAGGAGCATCAGGACTCTGTGACAGCACCAAACCTCAGCCCCACTGCTGAATCCCAGGCAGGTCCGTACTCTCCTGGTGAGATCTGCCTGCCCAGCCACACTCCCTGCACCCTGCAGGGATCAGGTGATTTACAGAAACCACTTAATCACACTTGAAGGCTGGGCTAAATAATAATCAATAATTTATCAATATTTTTAATATGATGTTATGGGCTCTGATTTTTCTTCCTCTGAGACGTCTGGGGTGCTATAAATAATGTCCCTGTGACACAGGGGGGAGGTCTGTCCACAGGAGTGACCTCTGCCAGAGCCCTCTGTCCAACCTGCTCCGTGCCACAGCTCCTGGGGGCTGCAACCCGCTCCGGGCACTCACAGAGCACCAGGAAACACCTCTGTGAAAGCTGGAGTGAGGGAGATGTTTCCACTGGGCAGGTCCAGGCATAGAAAAAAATCAAAGGTGTATTTTTCAAACCAAAAGAGAGGAAATTTATGTTAGAAATGTGGAAGAAATTCTTCCCTGTCAGAGCGGGGAGATCCTGGCACAGGGTGCCCAGAGAAGCTGGGGCTGCCCCATCCCTAGAAGTGTCCAAGGGCAGGTTGGGGCTTGGAGCAGCCTGGGATAGTGGAAGGTGTCCCTGCCCACGGCAGGGGTTGGGATATGATGATCTTTAAGGTCCCTTCCAACCCAAACCATTCCATGGTTTTATGATTTTTGACCTTCCAACTGATTTCACTTTGGTCCAAATGCCCCAGCTGACACCTTTCCAAAACCAGGTTTGGTTTTCAGATGTAGAGATGCTTCCAAATTTAGCTCACGTGTTCCCGCTGGTCTCCACAACACGGAGCCTTCTCTTACACGCAAAACCAAGTGGGATTCCACTGCCCAGGGAGCTTCTGCAGCTGGAAGAGTTTTAGGGCAGATCACCTTAGAGATAAGGGACGCCCCTTGGCGACACGGGAATGACTCCTCTGTACTACCTGGGGTGGCCCCTGACCCACCTTCACCCGCAGGACACCACCTGGTGCACTCTAAAGGGCACCTGGCCCGGGACAAAGGCTCCACTTCCAGCTGTTGGGTTCTCCTGCCCATCCGTGCGGCTCAGGGGGGTTATCCCGGGCCGGCGCGGGCCTGCGGCGAGCCACGGATTGTGGTGGTAACCCCCAAAATCTCCCACGTGCTGGCACAGGGATGCCTTTAATCCCATTCCACGTGCAAAGCCCTCTCCCCTGGCAGGAAGCTCCGGCCCAGGCCCGAGCCCTCTGGGCGTGAAGCCGCCGGTGGCTTCGGGAGCAAACCCGCGAGCATTATTCCATTTTCCGCTGAATAAAAGTATTGAGGTCTCTTTGTCGGGGAAAAGAGGGGCTGGATTCCTTTATCCCCCCGCCCTTCGCGCTCACAATGCCGGACTCTGTTCGGTGGGCCAAGGAGGGCTGTCCCCCGAGAGATCCCGGCAGGATTCAGTCCTCTGGTAATGGACTCGCAGCGGCGAGTGGAAGCGGCAGCCTCCTCCGGCCTTCCCTTTGAACGAGGGTCGTCTGTCAGGGCTGGGAGGCAACTTAAAACCGCGGGGAAAGGGAGAGCTTAGGCGGGGAAGAATGATTTCTTATCAAAGCTGCCAATAGAGGAGACCCAGGTGGTCGGGCCGAGGGGGATCCCGAAGCCCTTCCTCCCGCCTGGAGTCGGAGAGGAGATTCGGTGACAAACGGTGGCTTTCGGCAGCTCAGCCCGGCCTCGGGAGGGGACAGTCCACACCTCTGCCAGGGATGGGGAGGGAGGCAGGAGCCTGGTGTGCCCGGGGGTGGCAGTGCTGAAATTTCCCTGTAGGAAACGAGAGATCCACAGGTACGAGCGGCACCGGCATTCCGGAGGGGGCTGGGATCCAGGGGGCTGCTCAGAAACTTCCATGAAATATTTCACACACGTACACACACAAGAGTGGGCAGTGGGGAGCCACAGGGGCACCCTCACAAGGGTTCAAAGGGCTCCACGGACCCCGCTGGGGCAGGTTTCGGGGTGCAGAGGGGAGCACAGCAGACTGGGCAGTGATCTGAGAGAATTTTCAGTTTGTCTCTGCTGCTGGGCCCTGTCAGAGCTGGGTCAGTGCCACCCTCTCAGAGCTGTCCCGTTCTCATCTCGAGTGAAACTGAATTCTCATTTCTCTCTGTTTGCTGGGAAGAATAAAAGCGGTTTGTGCAAGAAACAAGCAAAGTTGTAGGAATAAAGTTGTTCTCAGGCAAAGAAACTCTGCATCTGCTGTCACCAAACTACTGTGTCTTGAAAACATTTAAAAACATGTTTTAAAGCACTATCTGTGCACAGGAAACATCCCAGACTTCAGTGAATACGTTTAGAGTTCCTCTAATACCTTTAAGTGTGTGGGGGGAAGCGTAATCTGTTTTGATAACTCCTGACATTAAACAGTGATAAATAATTAAATCTGTTTAACTGTTTCATTAACTAAAGATAGATGGAGAGAGCTCCACAGATAGAATATAGATCAAAAAGATTGAGGCTGGCTCTAAATTCCCCTGATGTTTTATGACACCATTTGTATTCTGTCACTCACTAGCTTTATGTATAGTCCAAGCTGTGAACTGAATACCCCATTCAGAAAGCCACTCACTCTGCATGTTATTGCAATTTAATATTTTCACACACAGACACATCATTATCTTGGAACCCGACACTGCAAGGAGAATTCAGTAATTTTTCAAGAGTGCTTTTTTTTTGTTCTAATGCGAGCACTGAGGCACAAGATCTAAATGGCCACTCTCCCAGTATTTAACCTCTGGATGGACAGAGCAGCAGGTTGAGATTGGGCTGTTTTCAGGGGATCTTCTCATTTTGAACACGTGTGAAGTCATTTCGTTGAAAGAATTAAAGATTAAGAATCTGTCATTGTAAACAAGAAGAAAACTCCTAACACAGTTATAGCTTGTGACTCTGAGCTAGAAATATAGACATGAAATATATATTTATTGACATGGAAGTCCTCCAAGCTGTCTCTTCAGTCTCCAGTTACCAAAATATTGCTATGGAATGGGGTCATCCCACCTATACTGGGATTTTGGGGAGGGCAGAAATACACATTCCTCTGGGAGGTTTAAGAATCAGGCACAGAACTCTACAAATTGCAGGTTAAAAAAAAAAATTAAAAAAAAAAAAAGAGCTAATTTAAAGAGCTAATTTACAAGTACTTAAATCCAGGTCACACCAGAAGAAGAAGTTCAGAAGTGGAGACAAAGGCAGGGCTGATTTCTTGCATGGAAATGAATCCACCTTACCCCAGCCCCGGGGTGGTTTATCATTAACCAGTGTGCCACAGGCACTCAGATATAAGGAAAAACTCTTTATATGCCGAGAGCAGGGATGTCCCAAGGAGTTCAGTGCCTCCAGGGCCTGCTCCAAAGTCCATGCGAGGACCACCAAGGACCAGCAAGAACTCAGCAGGCTGTGGGCTCCAAGCAGCGAGGCTGCGATGCTGCCCCGAGCGAGACCAGCCATGGGGAAGGCTCCCTCAAGACACTGAAGAGCTGCACAAGGTGAAAGGCAAAATTCCACCCTGGAATTCACATTTCCTGGTCCTGAGTTAGGCAGGAGCCCCAGTTTGCCCTTTTACACCCTCGGAATTTTCACGAGGAGCGGGAGGAGGGTTCAAACCAAAGCAGCTCTCCAGAAATCTTCCATAGGTTCTTATTTTACTCCTTCCCCCCACCCCATTTATCAAAGCTCTGATTCTGCACTAAATACCCAAGAAGGTTCCAGGCAGGGAGGAGGGGAGGACCATTTCTCTGTGCTTGTTCTCCACGTGTGATTTGGGCTGAGCCACTGACCCACCAGCACCTCAGCTGCCCCTGAGCAGCCTGCAGCTCCTTATTCCATGCCTGGAAGCCAAAGTCCCCAACATGACCCAAGTCACTGGGATAGCACAGCCACAGGAGCACGGAGGAGAGGCTGAATGGAATGAATTCTGCAGCAGGGCTCTCTGGTTAATGCCTCAAGACTTATTTCACAAAGTGCTAAACCACGATACTTCGTGATAAAAACCTGTTTGGTTACTGCCCATTGGTAAAAATAGATTTATAGATGGGTGCTAAATGCGGGCTCCGTCCCCTGATCTATTAGAACAGACACTGCTGCTCCAAAAATCAGTATTGAGCTGGGTATTGACTCCTGGTCATGGGAGAAACTTCCTGGCTGTGGCTGGGGACGATGCTGGTGGCTCCAGCCTTGGGGAACCCCACGCTCCCTCCAGAGCCACCCAAAAATGCTCCTTTATCTGAAACGGGGCTCAGAAAGGCAGAGTGAGCTAAAAGAGGAAATTAAAAACACACTTGGAAACACGCAACATCTGTATCATCCACCTGCTCCTCCGAGCAGCTGCCGGGAATCCAGCGGGGACTTTGCCGAGGATATTTCACAGGTTGGTGTCTATTTGCTATTTTTATATAAATAACCATAAACCCCAGACAACAAATTACTTGTGGAAGCACTAGAATTACCTAAAGGGTCTTAACTGCCCGGATATTGTGTTTGTGTGGAAAACCAGGAATCTCTGAATGTCTGAGGGAGCATCAGTAGCTCCTCAGGCATTTCCTTAAGGACATCAGTGAAGATAACTTGGATTTCCTGCAGGCTCACCTGGGAAAACCCCTCCTTAATAAACACTGTCAGGAGCAGAGGACAGAGAACCAAATTCTCCTCTGAATATTCTCTGGATAAACACTTGCAGAGTGTTCTAGCAGGAAACATTTAAGGACTCCCAAAGTAACCAAGATCTGGTTTTATTCTCCTATATGGGATACGTGAGCAGAACTGTTGCTGAGCAAAGGGCTTTTCAAAGTTCTCCACGAGGTATCAACTCCTTTTAAATCTGACTATTGTGCCATGTAGGGATTTAAATTTATTTTATCCCTATGTGATAATTCTGAAATAAAATATATGATCACTCGCAAGTTGTGCAGGTTCTTTATTTCACATTTAGGTAATAAAATATAAAATGAAACCAGTCCTTTTCTATAAACAGAAAAAAAAAATGGTGAAGCAATTTTATACTACGTGGACTTCCAGCACAGCCATTTAAAAATTAATTTACATGATTGAGCCCAAAAGGTCCATTGGCCATGAAATAAAAAACACTAAACACTGTCCTGAAAGGAAAGAAAATGCCAGACTACATGTAAACAAAAGCTTTTTTTATTAATGTCTGCGACGGAACGAACCATTTTTAGCCAAATCTGAAAGCTGCAAGAAAAAAAAAGGAAAAATCTTCTGGTGCAGTAAATTCAGCAAAATCATCCTCGATGGGAGCTGGACCAACACAAAGGTCATTAATGAGAGGCTGATCCAGAAATCACAGCGAGTGGATCCCTCCCATCTCACAGATGGAGTAGCTGAGGGTAAATTATTTGCTTAAGCTGGAAAAGTTACTTTGTCAGCTCTCTAAAATGCCAAATTCCTGCTTTTTCTGCATCCTGGAGCAGGTAATATTGTTTCAATGTGCTCCAAGTAGGTTTTGTTTTAACAACGGCGCAGGAGCTGCCCCTGTTCCACCACTGCACCGTTCTGCAACTTTTCCGTGTTCAGAGCAAAACTTCAGGTCAAACTTCCTGCATTTCCTTACAAATCCTGCACCCAAAGCCCTGGGCAAAGGGAACAAACACATCCCTGACAGCCCTGGAGCTGGAGGCCAATTCTTGGTGCAGAGCTGGTCCCAGCCTAGTCCTGAGCCTAAAACTCGGGTAAAGCTGCTCTGTGACCATGATGGAAAAATCTCTTTTTTCTCCTCATCCTGCAGCTTCCCCTGACCCCCTGCAGAGCCCAGGAGCAGGGCAGGGAACCAGGAGAGAGACTCCCAACCCTTCCCAGCCACTGGCACCGCTCTGGGCCCTCCAGACCCTGTCACTGCCTCAGCCCGAGGAGAGAAACTGCCCCGAGCTGCTTTAGTCCCCCTGAAGTGACTTTACACCAAGGAAATAAAGCTGATTTTTTTCTGCCCTGCCATACCAATAAAACAATAACTCGGTATCGTTTCTAACGAGATGCCGCTGCTGTAAAGTTAAAGATAGGGAAAGAAAATGAACTACTGGTTATGACAGCAGGGGAAGGGAGAAGAAATAAATAAAGCTGAGTGCGTGCAAGGGAGCAGATGGCTCATGTCCAGCCTGGCCCATCCTCTGTGGATTACTCCTTTGGAAAGGAAGTCCTTGCCACTTCAGCAAAGAGCAATCTGTCTAAAAAATGCTGAGGTTATAGAATTGATAATTCCCTAAGTTAAGGAGAAAAACCAAACCAAACCAAACTACATTTCTCCATCAGATATTGATCTGCAGACACTGAAAGTGAATCCCCTCAAAGCAGTTATGGACCAATATTTGTACATTTTATTATGCACATACACACGAAATCTCTTGGGTCGTGTCCTCAGCTGGTGAAGATCGGGTTCATTGATGTTGATGCTGATTTACATGAGCTGAGGATCTGGCCTCTCATTTTAAAAAAATCCCGAGTTGTGTCAGTTTAAGCTCAGACTCAGGCCCGGGTGCTGTGTCAGTCGCCGACCGCACGCGCCTTAGACCAGCCCTGGGTGCACTCACACGGGGAAGAGATCAGTTTTAAAATCAATAAAGAACAGTTCTGTGGCTGGATTGTGGCTCCTGAAGAGTAACCTGTGTGGGGAACGCGGAGTGAACCAGACCGAGTGCCTGGGTCTGTGTGTGTTGAACCCTTGGGTTCAGATGGGCTGTGCTGGGCTGAACCTCATGGAGTCAGGACAGGGGCTGCTTTTGGGAACACGGAGTGGGATGTGCACAGCCTCACCTCTTCCCTCCCACCCCCAGAGCCCAGGGGAATACTCAGAACTGCTGTAGGGTGTTGCCTACTGGGTCCCACAGGAAGAGAAGCTGGAGAAGGGGACGTGGCGGTTGAAACGATGCTGAACTTTCAAACATTCTTCATCTGCACCGCAAAGAACAACTGCTCCTCGCACTTGCCCTCCAAAGCTGGAATTACAACTGGTGCAACACAAATTTGGTCAAAAGCCACCCCGTTTCACCGAGTGCCAGCAGTCCATCCCAAAGCCGGGAGCTTCAGGCAGACAGGCGCGGATTTTCTGCCGGGGAAGCAACCCATGAATCATTCAATAAAGCCTCCATGCGATAATGAATAGCCAACCTTCTCTGGTGGTGATAAGATATTTTAACTGAAAACATCAGGCCATGTTTAAAAAATGATTACAAATTATTTTAACAGTGTATTTGCAGAGGGTTATAAAAACAGCTATAATATTTTTGTCTTGGATTCTAGAATTACCAGGGTGACAGCTAATGCAGTAATGATTTGTTTCAAATGCCAGTGTTTAAGCTGTATAAAGCTGATTTTATACATTTTTCCAGTAGGCCGCATTGTAGTTAATGAAATTAAACACACCAATCGCATTTGTCCCCAGGGGATGAGGAACTGAACACGCCACTGGTTTATTTTTTTATTAAAATAAATTGCAGCCAGCAAGATGGACTAATTGCCTACAGAATTGAAAAAGAAACATTCCATTGATATAATTAAGCCAATTTTCATGGACAAAAATAGTTATAGTGGATATAAAATAAGCAGAGCATTCAGGGCAGTTTGACTTCTCCCCACCCTCTGTATTTCGTACAGAACATTAACTATTAAACAAATATGGATCTCAAACGGGCTGACAGCGTTATCTGGTAATGATGGCTAAATTGATCCCAATAGCTGAGGCCAGGGCATTGTGTCTCGGGGCTCTGCTGAGAGAGTTCCCAAGCCAAGAACAACAGAGCAGCAAAAACCCCACCACATCCAAACATGACCTTAAAGCAAAACACCTGAAAGATGTAAAACTATGGAGACAAAAATAAATCACCACCTGGTTTCTTTTGGGCTGACACTTCGCCCCGAACGCTTGTGCAGTCCCTGCCTTGGGGAGGGCTGTGGTCCAGCCACCCCCACTTTTGTCCCTAATAAAATTACAGAAAGGGAATGGTTAAGAGAAGACAAAGTCTTTCCACACCAGCTCGACGGAGACCAAGATTTACCGTGATAGAGGCATTATTCTGTGGCCTACTGGAAATAATTTGGCTGTCTCAGTCCATTTTCACCTGGAAAATGTCTCCCCAAGAGGACCAGTGGCCTCGTTTGCAGCACAAAAGTGTGTTCAGTGGTACAAAAAAAACCCCCTTAATAACTATTTTTATAAAAGGGGGTAAAACACCTCTTTGGGGGAACATGATGAAAGTTCAGTCCCCCTCTGAACAGAAACTTTCCTTCCTCCCACTGTCCTGCACACCTCTGCACAGAGCAGCACTTCACTCCATGGAAAAGGAGTTCAGTTTCCAGTCCTGTCCACCAAGACATCCCTTATTGCAGGGAAATTTCTTCCCAATTACAAAAAAAAAAACCCCCGAAGATAAAAAATCTCCTTATTCAGGGTATGAGCATTCAGAAGCATGAAGCACACTTCTTGCAGGGATGAAAGTCGTATTTCATTTTTATGAGCAAAGAAGGTCCCATCATTCAGGGGATGAAGAGAAGGAAGAAATCCTCCTCGGGACAGGGACACTCCGTTACAGATTTGGACGCTGCACAACGCAAAACCCACTGCCATAAAAATGAAAATAAACAGCCGTGAGGAGGTAGCGCTGATGCATGAAAATCCATTAAGAAAATAAAAGAAATAATAAGGTCATAGATCTTTTCCACTCCGGCATCTCTGACCTGACATTTCTCCAGAAAAAAAAAAAAAAAAGAAAAAAACCAGAAGGGTGTATTTAAGATCAGCAGGCCCAGCAGTAATTTCGGTGGGGAATGTGTGCAGCACCGACATATCAACAGGCTGTTACCCAGAGAGTGGAAACAAATGTGTTTGCACATCCCCTTCAGATGTCTTCATCCCCAGCTGCAGACAGACACCGTGTACATGTATTTATTGATGTGCTGGATACTCACCCCCCTGGGATTAGCAATATCTTTTGAGAAACAGGCGGGAGAAAATCATTATTCAGCTAAGATTTGGATGTTTCCAGTTAGCGTTTGGGACTGCGCGAGTTTGTCCTTTAAATAATCTCTAACTGGGAAAAAAATAAACATATCCAGGAATAGGGGAGACCCAGCAAGTTGTAGAAACAAAGCCTGAGCTTGTCCTGGCCCACGGAGAGCACAGACAATCCCAGGTGCCACCAGCCTTGTGCCACAGAAAGGATCTAGATTGGAAATGCAGGTTTTTCCTCCTCTACACAATTTCACACACCAGAAGTTTAATGCAACAAGGGGGGGGGAAATAATAAACAGAGAGAATACACATTTTACAGTTAGAAGGGCAAAAGCAGTTCCGAAAAATGGGGATTGTCCTCCTGACCCTGTCACCAGGAGCGGGCTGGGATCCTGCACAAGTCACCGCACACTCCTCCTCCTTCCCCAGCCCTGCCGCAGCACTAACGACACCTTCCCCTCCATCCAGGTGGCTACTGAGCCTCACCTCCTCAATGTTTGCAAACTTCTCAGGCCTTTGTCTTTAAAGCACCGTATTAAATAGCGCAGAGCTTTTATAAAACACATAAGCCATAATAATCACAGCCATAATCACAATAATAACACTTTTCACTCAGTAGGGCCTTTCCTCGCGAGGATCTCCGGGTGCTCCGCAAACACGAATGAGCTCAGCCGCGCCTCGGGAGGCGATTTCCCCCGGCACAGGAGATTCCCTCGTCCCTGCCCGCGGGGATCGGAGCCGCAGCCGGGGCTGTCGGGCAGGTGGAGCCCGGAGCGGCGGGGCCGGAGGATTCCCGCGGCCCCGCGCGTGGAGCGCTCCCGAGCAGCCGGGCTGCTGTTCCCGGGGCGGCGGCGGCGGGTGACACCGCTGCCGAGCTGTGAAATCCCAGCTCCTGCCTCGCCTTCTGCCCGGAGGGGAGTGCAGATTGGGTGCCTCTCAGGTACGCTGGGCTTTCTCCCGGCTGGTTGTTCCCAATCCTGCTCCTTTCGGGCTTGTCTTATCCCGGTAACGCGCGGCTGAGCATCCCCGTTTGAGTGGGAACAGAAGGGCAATTCTCTGCTCTTCCCGACCTCAGTGTCTTCCTCAGGTATTTCTAATGGCAACCCTCAGGAAAATGCCGGTTTTATTTTTATCCCCTCAGCTCATTAAAGACCTCATCTGCTATCACTGAACTCACACAGCAGTCCCAATGCAGAGTCTAAAAATAAAACAGGTTTAGGTGTTCGACAAAGTTTTTTTAAAATACGGATTCAGCCCTAGTTCTGCACAGAACATTCTGGTTCGTGACCACACAGTAGCTGTGATTTTACCGTGTGCTGTAAGACCTTTGTGTGTGCACTGCCAGCTCGGCAGACACGCGCATCTGCACAGACGCGCTTTGCACCGGCGCGGGGGTTTTATAGGAAACGGGAATTCTGTGAACCCGGGGATTCGGCGGAATTGGAATAACGTGCCTCTCTCTGGTGCACTTTATAAACTTGCATTTCTATGCGGACACGCCAGTGCCCCGTGATGTAAACACACGTGGGTGGACATCACACGCACCTCGTCCGAGCTGCACGGACACCCACGAGCACGGCCCTCGGCGAGGGCCAAACCCCAACCCCCGGTCCCTGCGTCTCCTTCAGCACTTTGGCACCTCAAACCTGCTGCTGTGCGGGTCAGAGCAGCCAGTGCCCCACGTCAGAGCACCGGCTCGGTCCCCCCGGTTGCCAAGTTCCTGCCCAGGCCAAGGAGAGGACGCGCTTTGCAGTTGTTCCCTCTGTGCTTTTTCCCCAATAAATCACGCGGGACGAGCGGGAAAATCGATAAATTGTATTTGTAGAATTTGGGGGGGAAAAAAATTAATAATAAAGTGATCTTAGATCCTCGGCAATTTTTGTTGAAGCGCTAATTACGCATCACCTTAATTAGCGGATCAGCCCCCCCTTCATCCTGCCCAGCATCCCTAATTGCCTAATTGAACAGATCCGGGGCAGGACAGGGGGGGACCCAGCGACGGCGGGGACCCGGCGGCGGCGGCCCCGCACCTGCGCGGGGCTCCGCACCCCTGGCCGCGGCC